>KV751319.1:6098110-6109077 GCA_001698575.1 Mola mola
AGGAATCAGAAAAAAGGGTAGAAACGTTAGCCTTTTTTAACTGTACTCTCCTGGTAGGTCATTTAGTATTCCATGCAATATCAGTACACCAAAGGAGCTTGACGCTTAGCAAATGTAAAACATCCCATCTCAAATGTCAAATTTTAATATTTCCGCCTTTATCTGATGAACGAGCTGCTTTATTGCCTCTGTAATTGTTCACTAAGGAGCTGACAAATTAATTTTTCTACATTCTACTGGTACCTGCTCTTAGAAAGGTCAGGCTGATAGGATTTTATTTGTTGCACCGTTCAGATGGGAGTGAAGTATCCTCTTGCTTAGTCTCAGAGTTCTCTTATCAACATTCCTAAAGGATACATGAAAGCTGCTTTAAACCTGCACCAGTTTGCCGTGTGGGGTTTGACATTGACATTTCTGATTGGACAATGAAAATTGGGGAAGACTTTAAAATGCTAGTAGCTTCAAGTCAATCAACACTGTTTTTTTTTCTGATGGATTCTCTCTCTCTTCCTTGTATTTAATGTATAGAAATTTCAAACAAGACTTGAAGATACAGTTCACTGTTTGTGTTTTGTTAGTCCTTGTCAGTATCAAACCCAATATGAACCACAGCTTGATACAGTGTGATAAAAGATAAATCTGAGACAGGATTTTCCCCCATGTTTAAAAAGGTCCATCAAAAGAGAAACCAAACAAAAACCAAACATTTAATGAAAACCATATGATAAAACACTTAGAGAAACTACAAATAGCACATTAGAACTGAGGAGTGTCAGGAACATGTGGCCTTGTCTGCAATCAGTGAAGGAAAGAAATTTAAGCTGGGATAGAGCACTCACCACGTTCCAGTGCCCGAACACAAAAACAGAAAAGTAACACAAAAATAAGAGAAATCATAAATTGTGAAGAGGGTGCAAACTTTATCAAACACACAAGTAGGGGAGAGTGTGCAGTGCAGGTGAGAAACTTTACCACCAAACCCTCCAGCATCTGACGGCTACGGTCGCACCAGGTCCTAAAGGACTCACACAAAAGACAAAGGAAACAGTTATTATTGCACAGCCCAGAACTGTAGCCGATCAGTTAACATGGGAAATTAACTTGGGGAAAGCTAATATAAATCAAACTAAATCAGACAAATATATCCATATAAAGTTAAGAACAATATTCTAAAAATAGCACTACTATCTGGACCTTAGTAATAAAAGCCCAAGTGACTACTAGCAACATTATATATATGTTTATATGTATAGACAGCACCAGGCCCTTACATGATCCACATTTACTTAGGAAGCTGACTGCACTCCATGAATGCCTGGCAGCTCAGATGAACCAGCTGCTAAGAAACAGGAACCCCATTAGGGAACAATTCCATCCAACTGCTGGCCAATAACCTGCCTGTGCACATGGAAGCTGATGTCAGGCATCATTACAGTCAAGATGAGTAGGCCTGTGGCTTAATACATGAGCGGGGCCCAGGAAGGGGTTTGCAGTGACACCAGCTACTGGTTGACAGAGCAGTCAGACTGCAAGACCAGGAAGACCAACCTGTGCACTGGTTTGACAACAAGAAAGCCTATGACTTACCGCCCCCCATTCAGAAATGGAGCAGCCATCAGCCACCTCCTCTACATGGATGACATCAAGCTGTATGTGAACACTGAGCAGGACACACTCACTGAGCCACATGATCAGGATATACAGCAGTGACATCAGACATCCACCACATCCACTAAGATGTAAAAATGCTCCATCTGAGCTGCTGAACGACCATCTTGCTCCTCTGCTGTTTCTCCTCATCCACCTTGTCAGAGCTAGCATTTTCTGTCACCAAGCTGGGCTCCGCCATTCTCCAGCTATTTAGGTTAATGCTGCATTTAAGTTTGCAAAGTCTGATTGAGCTGAGCCCTTTGGCCCACGGTAGCTCCTACCTTGACCCAAGGTTGAAAACTAGACAGACTTAAGTCCTAAAAAAACAACTAATAGTTACTGCGAACAGTTACAGTTATAGCTACAGCGAAAGATAACACAGCATAAACTAACTTACAGCAGACACTATAATGAGTGGAATTTAGGAGTTACTTTGGTGATTTGCCCTGTCTATATACTATATAAGGTATTTTTATATTTTGGCTCTGTAAGACAGAGGCATTGGTTTGAAAACTTGAACAAGCTGAGCTCTGGCTTTACCCCCAGTCCCCTCCAAGCAGAGAAAACAGCAATGCACGAGTTTGCATCAGTCTAATAATTTATTTTAGCATACATTAATGTCTTTGTGGTGTTGGTACAGGAATAAGCAATTTATTCCATATCTGGTCATCGTTTTTCTGTCTCTGCATTTGTAAAGCTTCGGCCACTCTTGCTAAAGTTACTAAGACAACACTCGCACTCACAAAAAATAATTCACATGCCTTTAAAGTTGTTAACATGGCATTACTTTTAATTTTATGTTGGAGAGAAATGTACTGTTTCTTTTTTCCTGATGACATTCTTCTCTTTGATGAAAGGAGAGTATTTTTAAGATATTGAATCTTATTCGTGACTCATCAAATAGTGCCACTTTGAGCCAGCCAGGTGCCCCAGACTTATTAAGCTATGATATCATATTAGAGTCTTTTAATTCTGATAATAATTTGTATAATTCTAAGAATGTTTTTTTTTTACAGATCATACTGCTGAAGCTATTTGAAATTTAAAGGCAAAAAGTAACTCAAATTATATACTGTTCTTAGACCACTCAAATTCCCTTTTCTATGTGCAACTCAGGCATATTTAAAATAAAGTAAAGCAACATATCTATATGTTGCCATATTTTATTGTAGAGTAATATTTGAGAATGTTTTTCTTCCTAGGTGGGTTTAAGATAAGGAATGGGCATCCTGTGTGAAGTTTGCTTGTTATCTCTGTTAGTTTCTTCCTGCAGTGCAAAAACATGCAAGTTAATAGTTACTCCAAATTGTTTGTTTGTGTTAATGTTTGTTATATGTTCTAATTCTGTGACAATCCGGTGACCTGTCGCAGTTACTGGAAAGGTAATTTTTCTTTCTCGTTTGCTGTCATCAGATTATCCCATGTAACATATTTCAGTGTAGTTGCATGTTTATGAAGATACATCAGTATCAAATTTGTATTTCTGTTCATTTTTTCCATTCTTACCAAATATTTATTTTCAATAGGTTGACAAAATATTAAGTACGGTAAAACCTGGTCCCTATTCTGCTGAGTCTCAGGCACAGGGCCCAATTTTTTCACCGTGCATCGTATTCACGGCTCAGAAGAAGGTGAGAACACAGCAGTGTCCCAGCCCTGACACCATGTGTCACCAAACATCAGGTCAGACAGTGCAGAGGGTGGTGAGGAACACTTCTGTCATAGGAATGGTGTCAGTGCGCTACACTATCAGACAAAAGTACAGTCTCTCATACTCATAGCTGGTGAAAATCATTAGGAAAGACATGACACACAGCGCACACAAAAACAACAACTAGACCTCCCACTCCGGCTCTGATCTTTGAGAAGAGTGGAAGTAGGTGTTTCAAGGTTGCCACTGTTAGGGAGGGATTTATCCCGTGCATTTTTATATCATTCCTCTCAGAATAAAAGGGATCACTTATTCACTTAATGACTAACATGCTTCAGATTTCCAGCAGCTGGGAAACAACATGTAGGACCTGCACTTTCATCTTCATTACCTGCAGTTTTTACATATTTACGGAGAAATTAACCAGCACTGTACAATTATTGCTACTGACAACTCCTGTTGTGAACCGTTCAGCTCCAATCTTGTCACTGCATGGGAAACATGGGTTTTGTACATCTCACTAATGCCTGCAATTAATATCTATTGCAGTCCTTCTCAGTCCCTTTTTCTTTCCCTTCCAAACTCCTCCAGCTGGCACTTACTGCAAAAAATAATTAGATTAATAAAATGAAAAATCAAAACAACAACCGCAAGTCCTGAAATTGTTTTGAACAGGCCATAATCCCCTTATGTCATCCAATAAACTACGACTGATGCACAATTCATAGTTCTAGACAAGCCTCGTTTCATGTATTTTTTATACAGCAATCGGAGGATGTGGAAATGTATTATTTAAGGTGCAGTCTTTACCTTCGCTGTCACCCTGCGGTATTTAATTAGCAGCTTCCAAACAACAGTAAGCCAACATCACTGTATTTCTAAGCCACAGTAGACTTATTGGCTGTCAGCACCCAATTAAAGCCGAAGGGGGCAAATTAACACAAAAGCCAAGAAACTCCAATTAACACTGACACATTGATTTGGTGGCAGGCTCTTCATTGTTTTAAAATTAGAATTAATCAACGCAGCAGAAGGTGCCAAGTCAAAGGTCTGGTTACAATAGCGTCAGAGCTTATAGGGAGCTGCACACCAAAGATTTGCAGCTATCAGAAAAATGATGTATTTTTCAGTGATTTATGCAGTGAAGACAATAAGTCTATTTAAGTCTATTTAAATCTTTGCTTCCCCGCAAAAACCTTAAATGATGAAATTTTGGTCTACAGCTGTTATTTGAGTCCTGGTAAGATAAACACCTGAGGGTTAGGCTGCTGGCTGTCCTACCTTTTTTTTTCTGCCAGAGCAAGAAAAAAAAATAGCATTAATATCCATGTGTGTGTCTCTAATCGGGTTCCTTATCTAAATTAATTTTAAAGAACAATATCTGGCACAACTGGCACCTCTGCTATTTTGGATGGATCATTTTCCTCAGCAACTCTTCCTCTATCTGGGCTCTGTCTTATTTTTCTTAATTATTCTATTAACCCCTCAGTTTTTGGTTCAGCATCTTTCCAATTTCTTCCTCCCAACACCATCTTTTTATTTTCTGCCATCCTCCCTCCTCTCCTGGTCTCATGTCAGTCGTTCTCTGGCCTTGCCCTGCAGTGCTCTTGGTGTTGGCAGTGGAACACCCAAACACATGCAACTTTGACTCTGTCAATATGCTCGGTCTTGGCAGGTTGCCACGGACTTCAGACATCTGATGCTACCTGCCAGGTGGCAGCACCAGAAAGCAGGGAGTGCAACGGATGTTGGGAGATTACTGGTAATACAGCTCGCCTCCTGCAGATGTACTTTATATATGTCAGCTGGATAAATACTGAGATTCAGATATGTAGCTTGAGGGACTGTTTCTGTTTGGTCCAAACAGGAATAAGGCTGTGAGCTCAAGGCTTCCTATAACAGCATGCATAAAATAATGCAATGTTTCACTGAACAAAGTAGAATTATTGTGGTGGAAAGGGAATAAGTAATAATGACGACGTGTACCTGTCGAAGAAGCAGAGCTGGTGTATAGTAATACTGAAAAGGCCACGGGTTTGTGAGCAGATGAGGGGAGAGACAACCTGATTATGATGCTGGGAATACCATTATGCCCAGTATGTGTGTTTATTTAATACAGTGCTACTGAGTTTGCTGTATATTAGCTTCTATACATACAGTGGCCAATACATGACATCCTTTCTGGTGTAGAAACTGCTAATATGTTTCAATAATGTTCAAACAAACACAAGGAGATTTCAACAGTGTTCTTTTAGTAATTCAGGTGTCATTACATTGAATACAGTGGTATGAAATATAATGACTAATAGTCGTGGATGATTAACCTATCTTAGTTCATGTTTTGACTTGTTTTGTTTAGATTTTTGCAAGATCTTATTTTTTGGTTTTCTGATTTTCTTTAAAGACTGTCCTCCAAAGAATAACAACACGATCACTTCATTAAGTCTCCCAAATCCCAATATTTCCGAGTAAAAAAGACCTGTAGAGACTGCAGTAACTATTAAGCAAAGTAAAAAGCAAAGTTGTGTGCGACTAGTTTTGTGCAAACTCCCGGGTATGAAATAGTATCTTTATGCATAATGCATTTATTAAAGTGACGCTGCTTAGAAAATCTCAAAGTGCCACTCACACTTTTTGTGTCAATGCCAGCAGTGTGTATTCAGGTAGACCTGAGATAGGGAGTGGGATTTTCTGTTTAGGTACTTCTAAAATCTACCTAGACTCAGTTTTTTTTCCAACCCCAGGTTCAACAAAAACCATGCTCTTCCTTGAGACCAGCCGAGTTGTTTTGTCACCTTAACCTAGTAAAACATTGCTCCTTTTTTTAATTCAAAAAAGTGATTATTTTTCCCGGATTTTGGAAGACACTGACATTAGATTTCGTTATAAGGTAGCTACGATCAGATCGGCTGTCTTGGGGTCCTCCCTGTGGGGAGAACCTCGAATATTGAATGATTTGTGGTAGAGTTTGATGTAATTTGAAGACTTAAGTCGGCTATGTTTTTCAACAGCTCAGCCACATGAGGGGATCCCTCTGGGATTTTTCTGGATGTCCCCACTGAGTCAGCTTTCTCTGTTGTGGTCTTAAGTTATCATTTTATGACAGCATTTTCCAAAAGATGGTAGCAAAACTTAAATGTGTTTGAATAAAATTTTTTCATCAAAGATGCAAAATAAGACATTTACATATTAAAGGAATACCATTAAGGAATCCCATTAAGGAGTCAATGATAAGTGGTTTTAGGACACCCACAAAATACCGTGTCTGCTGACAACAAGTGTTGTATTTCTCTTGCGTAAATTCACCTCATCATTCTCTTTCTCATAATCTTATGTGTGCAGTTGTTTAATTGGCCCAGATAAGCTGCAAATGAACAGCCCTTCTTTGGATCAATAAAGTTGATATCAATATGAATCTAATTTCCGCCAGCTCAACATGATCAACATTTTCCTTTGGTGAAAGTTCGTACGTTTACAGGGAGCCTAAAATTCTGATTAAAATAAGTTGAAAAGCCCAAACGAATAAAAATGCTCCAAATAAACACTTTATTTGGAATTGAAAGGTGCAAACCAAATGAAATGTCAGCTTCTTGCAGCGGGGTGGAATGAACTGTTTCATAAAGCAAGTTAAAGAAGCTGAAGCTAATTATTTCCTGGCTGTACTGTTTCTGCGGATGCCCACTGTCCTGATGGAAATGTCAGGACAGCAAGCGAAAGCCTGAAAGCCACAACAAGGGTGATTTCCAGGCTGAACCTTTCCTCTGAAGAAAGTTTGGTTTTAATGTAAACTCTTAAAGAACGGAGCATAATTGGACATCTACGTGGTCAGAAAATAAGGATTTACTCAAACATGTATACAACAAAATGAAAGAAATCAGAATGCACTGAAGCAGCTGTGGCTTGAAAGCAACACAACAACCACTACAACATTGCAGTGGATAGAGTACAGGTAACAAGCTTCAGGAGAGGGAGCTGGAAAAAAAAAACCTGGGGAAGAGGTAAAACCACTGACTGTGTATTGAAGGGTATTGAAAGGTGCATCACTTCTGTGCATTTCACACTGCTGCTCCTATTAAAAGTGTTGGCACACGTAAACACCAGACACTGTGTTACATCAGAACCCACGTAAACAGCTGATCTGAAATGTATGCATTTTTATTTTTTTATTTACTTGGTAAATATTTCTATTTTGTTGGATTTCACTTCATGTAAATTTAACTTGTTATTGATATCTTTAGCCCTGGCAAAGTTTGCATTCAGGTGTTTTTAAGCGGAGAGGTTTTGTCAACTTGCCTGAATTCATTTTAACCTGACTCCTTCAGGTGAGTTGTTTGACTTTGCCAACTGCCAGATTGTTGCCCATGGGCCCTGATAAATATTCTGAGGTATATCATGTCCCTCATCCCTAGTGAGAAAGCAGACTTTGTTTCTAAAGAGTCTTAACCCTAACAGCTTGCAGAGGTAACAGACAACATAACTCTGACCATGTATATTGTAGTCTCATTTCTCCCCTTTCCATTCATTTTTCATACTTCAGTGATATTACTACATGGGTTTATCAAGTCACTTTCATATCTGTGGACCAGCATCAGCACCCGTTGGTTTTCCATTTGAGTATGATAGTTGTGTGGCCTGTAAGTGTAAGAAAACAGCATGCAGAGAGCAGCACGTCACCCTGCGAGTGCCTTCTAAAATTGAATCATCCGGCATGTTTCCATTATACTAAAGCAAAGTGCAGTAAACTACGATCGAAAGTGGCAATTGTGGGGCATAAGTTGATGAAAACATATCTCGGAGGGCTACCTTGATATTTTTATTGCTGGATCTGTTTTTGTAGGAACAAGAATAAAATGTGTTGTGCTATTAACCAGTCCTCTTCAAATTATGTTAGAATGAGTTAGAATTTTGTTATTTTTAACCAGGCAAATCATGTTTGCAGGGCTAAATTGGTTTTGCAGTTTCATACAAACTATAACATGAAAAAAGCTCCTTAATTCACGTAGCTTAATTCTAGGTTGTCAAACACTGACAGTTGGTAGCAATGGTCACAAAATAAATACTTACTGTTTGCATATATAACACCAACACTGAAATAATAGTTAGTAGAAACCTGTGTGAAACAGTGTTCTTGCATGCTGGCAGTACTGGGAGGACATATACGTATGAGTAAGTTAAACTCTAGTGGGTTGTACGTCCACATACTTTGTTCATCATTTATAAATACCTAATGATGGAATTGAAAATTTCCTTTACTTATGTTAAAAAATGTGTAATAATTTGAACTCCATTTTTTTCTTTCAATTTACTTATCTATATTCTGTTTCTGTTTTACAAATTCGTTCATTGAGTGTAATCCAAATATTTTCGGCGTCAACATCGTCTTGGTGTCCCTTTACCAATGTGTAAGTATATGCGTTTATATAGAAGAAAATATTATCTGCTGCTACTGACCAAGCTCAGTAATCCCTGGATCCTGAATCCTTTTCTGATACTTTATACACCTAGCCTCTGTGTCTGCATCATTACTGCCTTCTCAATTATTCACTGACCCCACAACTTTGGAAACATTTTTTATTCATGTACTTGAATAAAATGTTCTTTTGATATCAGTACACACACAATTAACCCCCTCCCACATACGCACACACACACGCGCATATCTGATCTTCCATTTAGACAACGTTAACCTTTACCCTTGTTTTGTCAGTAGCTTCCATTGTGTAATAAATATATTTATGAGTAAAGATGTTGCTGTTTTTCGCTTGTTAACACATTTGCTTCATACACAAAGCAGTTGCGTCCCAGAGGTCAGGTCCGACTGTTATGGTGAGTGTGCACTATTATTCTGAACCACATTTATGCCCTTAGTAAACACATTTCTGTCCATCAGTGCTTCTCAATGAACATTCATCTATCCCACCGGCAATGCCCAGTGTGTTCTTCTGCTCCCCATCTCCAGCACAGGATTCTATGGCATTCCCGTACCAGATAAGGGAAAATTCTCTCTTCAGTGGCTCTCGGTCTCCTTCCATTTGGACATGACAGGAAAGCCCTCCAAAGGAGGCACCATTAAGAGGCAACTTAAACAGATGTCTCAAACACTGTAGCCGGTTCCTTTTATTAGAAAGAAGAAAAAACTGTCCTCCAAGCTCCAACCAGATCTGCAAGCTTTCTTAGGACATCGTCCTAAGCACTGCTTCTGTACAAAGAATCAGAATTAGATTTATTGGCCAAGTTTATGCATACAAACAAGGACCTCCGGTTTGACTCCGGTCAACTTCGCTTTCAATGTACAAAATACACAAAATAGAATAAAGTTAAAAAAAATAGACTAGAGAAAGAAGTCTGTGTTCAGTGCAATGTAGGAGATGATTAGCACAATTATAAGGAATATGTATTTCAAACAGTAGATACAATTATGAGATGTGCAAATACACGTATGAGGTAGAGAGTTATTGCAAGAAGTTTTCCTGAAGCTCTGTGACCTGTAGTACAGCCTAGGGGAAGAAACTGTCTCTGTGTTGCGTGGTCTTGGCGTACAGTGCTCTGTAACACCTACCAGAGGGGAGGAGTGTAAACAGTTTGTGTGCGGGGTGTGAAGGGATCCGCAGATTCCTGACCATGAACCTGTACAGGTACTGGATGGAGGGCGGGTTGGCATGATCCTCTCTGCAGACCTGATTGCCTGTTGCAGTCTGTTCCTGTCCCGTTTAGCTGCTGATCCAAACCAGACAGTGATGGAAATGCAGAGGACAAACTGGATGAAGGTGATCAACAGCTCCTTAGGCAGGTTAAACTTCCTGAGCTGTCGTAGAAAGTACAGTCTCTGCTGTTGTGTCCAGTTGGGGTCCCAAGAGATTGTGGATCCCAAAAACCTTAAGGTTTCCACAGTAGTCACTATTTTGTTCAGGATGTTGAGGGGGGTGGTGATGGGGGCTTCTCCGTCCACTCTCATCTCCACAGTTTTGAGCAGGTTCAGCTCTATGTGGTTCTGGGAAAACTGTTGTACTTCCCGTCTGTATGCGGACTTTTTACTGTCCTGAATCAGACCGATGACTGTGGTGTCATCCGCATACTTTAGGAGTTTCACTGAGGGGTCCCCTGAGGTGCAGTCATTGGTGTAGAGGGAGAAGAGCAGTGAGGAGAGGACACACCCCTGGGAGACACCAGGGGTGCTGGATGAGCACTCAGAGTGCTGGCTGAGCTCCCCAGCCTCACCTGCTGCTTCCTTTCAGTCAGGAAGTTGGTAATCCACTGATTGGTTGATGTGGGTACTGTGATCTGTGTGGGCTTCTGGTGGAGAATTTCAGGGATGATGGTATTGAACGCCGAGCTGAAGTCCACAAACAGGATTGGCGCGTACGTCCTTAGGGAGTCGAGTTGATGCAGGATGTAGTGCAGTCTGACATTGACTGCATCATCCACTGACCTGTTTGCCCTGTAGACAAACTGCAGGGGGTCCAAAGGGCATGTTGGTCATACTCAAAAGTTCCACAAAGAGCTTTTACCCTGCTTGACAGTGTCCTATTCTTGAGGTAAACAACCAGTCAACCTAACTTTCAATAGGATGCAGTTACAGAAATTCTTTGGGGTGAGAGGTGAAGACCCTGTGTACAAAGGCTTCCACCACATGTTCCTATTTCACTTTAATTACATGTTTTGGTTC
>KV751319.1:6109094-6127883 GCA_001698575.1 Mola mola
TCCAACTCACCTCCTGGTGCTGATCAGGCCTGTCAGCTTTTCTCACCCAAATACCCAAGACGTATAGGCTTTAATGATACAACTACAAAGCCCATTGTCAGTGATTGACCAAAGGGGGTCTAGTACCACATGCCATCCAGCCACATCATGGTTGAACATGGTGTTTGCTGTTGTCAACCCATGACCAGCACAGAAGGTCAAAAACGCTATAGCGCTCTAGTTAAGAACTTTATCCCTAACCCTAGCTCTAAGAATCCCCAGCACCTCTCACCTCTGGGCAACTCTGAAAAAGGTGAATGTCCATTCACTTTCAAGGATTTTGGCTCTGAAATTAGTGCTATGTATGTGGCTGATCTTAGCTATACATAGTTTATATTATATTATCCGTTGTGTTTAGGTCACGATTCTTTGTAGAGTAATCTAAGTTGAAATAAAAAATGCTATGTTATTTTGAAGATTTTCCTGAGTTGCTGATGCTGTTTCCATGTATGAAACAATAACACCTAATAGTGCTACAGGTGAGATGTTCCTTATTTTTCTACTTTTTTCCACTAGAATATCATTACACAAATGCTGATTAGGAAGTGTGGATGAGAAAGGCTGAAACAGGAACATCAAGACACTTACAGGTGCATATTTTACACAAATTGAGGTTCATCATTTGCCCACATGAATGCATGCAGACACTGGTGGCATTTTTGCAATTAAAGTGGGCCCTGTGGCTATCTTTCCACTGACTGCACAAGCCAAATATCAGGGCATGGTGTGGTGCTGCTTTGCTCCCCTAGTGGAACTAATTAGATGTTCCCAAAGGACAGCCCTGTCATCACATTGTTCTGCCCACAACACAGTCTCATTGGCCTTGGGAAACATTGGCTAAAATAATCCAGTGAATAACTTAATTTAAAAAAGCACTTTTTCACAACCCTCCACTTTAAAAGACACTGTCTGTCAGGACAATATTTCCAAAACAGACATCAAACAAAATGAGAAATTCTATTGTTGGTGCCTTCACTTTTTTAGGGGACAGCATCATCATTTTTAAACATTTATTGAATCATTTTATCTTTTTCATATATTTCTGTCATCAGAACAGCCATCAACAGGCATCAGGTGTCTGCAGAAGATCATCGGGTGTCTTTAGTTTCCATTAACCTGGTCATTCAACCCAATTGCATGAGCGTTCAGACATGCTAAATCCCCATATTTGAGTGAGGATTGCAACATTGAAGTTAATTAATTCAAGCCTATTCCCTGATTGAAATGTGATCCTGGACTACGCAATTCATATTTCAGGGAAAGTTTGATGGGTTTCTGTTGTTTTTCAAACACTAGGTCATCACTGCATTTACAATTGCCATGATCATTTTTGTCAGCTAGCTTGGATCAAATCTCCTGGGAGCTGTAATAAAACACCTGCTTGGAACTGCTAAAACGAATTTCAAAGTCCAAAGTACATAGCTAATTAAGAACAAAATATTTTGATTTCACATCAACTGCTATCAGAAGTATTTATGTAAATTCTGAATTTCACCTCCAATAAAAATGATTTGAGCGACACAACGGGGAATTCTTCTTTTCCCAGAAATCCATGTTTTGATTTTTTCTCAAAATTGTTTCAGCTAAACTATTTTCTGAATGCTAATGAGTTACTGAACTGTTATCAAGATACTGAGCACTGATAAACCAGGATATGATTGGGTTAGGGTTAGGGTTAAAAAAAATATTATTAGAATTATTATTTCCACATAATCTCAATAGCTCATCATGAACTTCATGTTTACAGGGGTCTCATACACTGTTCATTATTTGAAGTCTTCCCATTAGCTTATTATAATTAGATACTCCTCTACAAAATGCAGGTGGTGACTCTTATTTTGGCTGAAACAAAGAAGCATTGCGAAGTGAGAGCGCACACAATGAAGCTATTATTCCCAGAGAGAATGTTATTAGTGGGGTGAGGAGAGGAATTTGTGCCTCTAACTGATGTATGGGCTTCAACCTTTTGTTAGAGCCATTTCCTCAATATATTTTCACAAAACAACCTTGTGCTTCATCACCTCATTAACAATAGTGTGCCACTTTGATGCCTTAGCTTTAAACTACAATGAGCCAGCAAGATGAATGGGATGCTGGGAGGCACAGACCACGTGATCCAGCTGTGAGTGCAACTGATGTTTTAATGAAAGTGAATGTACCAGGCCTTTACAGCCCCCCAAAGCTTGGTCGTCATAGCCATCTAACACCCGCAAATGAATCGGATCTGAAGGCTGAAAGAGGAGGACATGTGAGCAATCACCTCTGCAGGCCTGTCATTCTGATAGCACATACATCATCAACACGGGACCAGCTGGGATGAAGCAGGCTTAGTTAGGGTCATTTTAGACAAACAAGAATATCATAGGGAAAATAATATCACCAAATGGCATACTGAGCAATACTCAGTGGCTAGAAAATGTTTGGAAGAACACATACCCATGCTCATGTAAAGGGTAGACACTTAAACAACTTTAATGATTAGAAAAGAACATGTAAGATGCAAATCCGATTTACAATCCTAAAGACTGAAACCACAGGTCACAATAATGATACTGAAATATATTCATTAGAAATTAGGCCTGGAAACTATATTCATATGAAATTGTAAAAAGACTGCATAAATTTTATTTATATGGGCCAATGTCACGAACCATGGTTTGTCTCAACGGTCTTCATCAATCTGTACAGCTCACGACACAGTCTGTCCTTAGATCCTCAATTAGAATGAAGAAAACTCTCTCTAAAAAAGCTTTCCAAACAGGAGGAAAAAACGAGACAACACCAGGTGGAGCAGCAGAGGAAGGTAAACTTTACCAAGATAGTCAATAGATAAACTGAGAATATTTACTGTAGAAAATCATGGTATACTAGTATATAATTATAATGAAAAACAAATCCAGTAAGCACTCATCCTGTCTTGTCCCCCACTCTCAGCCTTCTGTGTTCTTCACAGATTGGCAAGCGAAGCACACAGTGCCAAAATCACCCTGGATGTAATAACAATATAATTGTAATTAGGCAAGACAAATTCTGCACATTGTTGAATTGGCTGTGGTATAGTTTCTCTTACATTTAATAGTAGGGCTGATGACTGTGGTGTCCCCTCAGGGTCATGTACCAAGCATTACTGGCACATGACCTGTGTGGTGGAGACTCAGAGTTGCCTTAGGTTGGTGTAACAATGCTGATGTTAGATGATTTGTTCAGGAGCTGAAAAGTAGTATATTCAGGGCTTATCTCATTACAGCCAAGATTTCTCCAATCTTCATTGTGAACTGGATGAGTGTATCTGATGTTAATTCATTTTAGCGTTTATATTACTCAACTAGATAATTTATTAACAGCTCATATAATCACTTCCCGAATGAAACTTCACCCGAAGAAGTATTACTGCTATGACTATGCTGCAACATTTTTCTATTAATATTGTATCATATCCTTGTTGCCTTGATGTTTATCGTGTTTTCTTTAATAGTTGTGTTTGATGTGAAGTATGAAACAGAAAAAAACTGAGGTGCAGGTGATATTGTAATGAACCAGTACCACTGTTACAGACCAATTTGGTACTATTAATTCCTGGACTAAGGGTACCTGATGTGAAAGGTTTACCAGTTAAACTAAATACCAACTGTTTAACTGTTAAGTTAAATACCAGTAGTGAATGTACCACATCTCAACACAGAGCAGCAGATTTTCAGCCTGGAATCAATTCAACAATTGCTCTCTTAGAACTGCATAAACTGTTGAAAGTTCATAAGAAAAGGAATCCTCATTATGGGGTGTCCTCACCCTCTACTGGGCCTCCTTAGAGCTCAATTTGCCCAGGGTTTATGCTCTACTTGCATGTTGACATACTGCGCTAAGTTAAAAGCAAAACCCCCATCAGATGCACACAGCAGTTGTTAATCAGGGATGGTGTACCTGGAAAGGTCCAGTTTTTTGTGTGAGAGTATATCTGAAGTCTACAAACAGAGCATGACCCTGCCTCTGTGGCACACACACATTCAGCTCATCTCAGATCCTGTTCTCATGGGGGACACACAGTGCTGAGTGAGGTGTTGGTGTTTACAATGTACCTGAACCTTTTATTTTCTGAGCATTGTGCATCCCCAATGCTGTGCTTCTTTGGAGCATGGCCTGAAGCGTGGTCTTGGTTTTGACTCCAGGGGATTTGATGGCGGATGCCTAGGTCTGAGTTTCTGGCTGATATTTGTCATGGCAGGGCCATCATTTGTCAGGCTCCACCCTCTGTCCAGTAGAGCAGAGCCTGTGTGGGATAGAACGATACTGTAGCCCTTGTTGTATAAGCACAGGCAAAGGCTTGTACACACAGACTTCCACTCCCACGCTGCCCACTGAGGAGAGGGCGGGACGGATGACAGTGGCATTACAGCCTTATATATAATAGTTGGACATATTCCAGTAAGCTTGTGCTGACTGGTTGATGCGAGAAGCATCCGCAGAGTCGTGTAGAGGATGCTAACAATGGTTAAGTCAGGTTGTTTACCTTCCGAAACCTTCTGATTTTTATGTAGTTGGAACAGACACAGGGATTTGTGAGCACATTAGCTTTGGAAATGCTCCAAGTGAACATCCTCCATCTTAGGTGTGCAAAATTAAACTATCCCCAAAATGTATAATGTTTTGAATTGTTGTACAGTATTTTCTTTATTGTGAAGAAACATCTGCACATGTGTATATATACTGTGTATAAATCATGCTTTATCGGTGATTGTTTATGTGTGGGGCTCACATTACCTGAGCCGGCTGCTGGACTCAGATCCTGTCGGTAAGGAAGGCTGGCAGAAAGTAACAGGTTAATCATTTTTGACAGTCACAACTGTCAAATCCAACTTGTTTTCAGATTCAAACCTTAGAAAGTCGTTGTAATATTCCATCCCTTTATTTTATGTTACAGCAAAGTTTAGAATTCTATTACTTGGCTTCAGCATGCCTGTGTAACATGCTTCACAAAAATAAATCCCAGTAAAATCATGCTGAGAGTTCTTATGCTAAAAGTTGAGTCTTTTTGCTGGAATAAAGTAAGTTCTATTTCTAGAGTGAACCACCTATTTGCGGGGGTGTAGGTTTTTTTTGTTTTGTTTGTTTGTTTGTTTTTTCCACAAAACAATAACTAACACACAGTTCTAAGTTTCTATTGGATATATCAGCCTCAGCTACCGGAAATAATAATAATAGTAATAATTTAAGTGGATACTGGGTTTGCTGTTTCTCAATGCAAATCAAGTAAAAGTTAAAGCCACTTTGAAGCAGCTGGGAAGAGAGACAGAGATTGTGCATGGTTAGCTGCATGTGGGTGGAGAGAAAGAGAGAAGGAGACTGAGTTCAGTGCAGGCAGAGAGAGTATCCTGCATGCTTGCATGTTGACGGATAGAATTCAATTACCCAGTGCAAGTTCTGAGCGATAGGCAAGCATTGTCACCCCTCGGAACATAAATACAAATAAAACATTACTCAGATTTCTCATCTATCATCAACTATAGCTGGGTTTCCATTAAAATGTACCGCAAATTTTAACCAAAACTCAAACAAAAAAAAGAAAATGCACATTTACTGTATGTGAGTTTCCATCTGCTAACGTTGTGCAAATATTAGGAGTTAGTTCATTGAGATAGGTAGCAGGTGGCAAGCATTCTTTACCTGATGATGCAATTAAAGATCACAACTAACTAAACATAGAGGGAAATGAAAGGAAAGTGCAACAAAAATAGCACAATGGACAGAAATACTAAAAAAAAAGTCAACTACTAGGACTGATATGTGCTTTTCATCTGCTGCTGCCAACATCACTTCTCTCCTGCAGTGGAACACGGGTGAGTTGGGCAACATTTAAGTGATCTCTAAATGTCATCCTTTATTCACTTTATCTGTTTCCACTGCATTATTCCCATTTCCCTTTATATCGATAGGCCAACTTTACCACCTCCCTCAAGCATATAAACTTGCATGTAATATTTCAGGATTTTTTAAAAATGATTCAGTGTTTCCATTCAGGTTTTCTATGTGCAAATCAAAAATGCGCGGTTGAACAGTTAAAAACATCTGTAAATAAGTGTCATCATTAAAATCCCATAAAATGCCAAGAACCAACTTTCATCAATGAAGCTAGTTGCAAAGCAAAGTCAATATTCAAGCTTTCTTCAGGTTCCCAGCAGCTTTTTCAGGGTGCTCCTGCTTTGTTGCTTCCCCTGGGAAGTACAATCTTTCCCACTTCCCCAAAATCTACTCAAAGTTAAGCATAAAATCAACAAATTAGAGCAGAAAATTGTGACAAAGTTGCAGACTTGAGTCCTTTTTTTGAGTGTTTCCCTGTGGTGCCTGGAGAGGCCTGGAGGCTTCTTGGACATGACAGGTTTGTTTTTTTCCCATGTTCAGTCTCGTATTGAGCAGTGTGCATGTGTATACAACTCTGACCCTTACAAGCTGCTTTTATTATCGACCTCTTTAGCTTGTTCAATATGTGTCCAGTGGCTTTCTCTCTATGACTCCAACTTTTATTGAGGACAGTGGATGTAAGAGGAGCCACACAGAGTCAACGTGTCCTGACCTTCTGATTCTCTATCAGTACAGGTGAGAATTTAAGGGATGGGAAATCCCCCAACAGCGTTTCCCACAACAGTAAGGTAAGTATATAGATATTAAGATTCATTGATTGTCATTGACTTTAACTTTTCAGTCTTCAGCACTGAAAAACAGCATGTGTTTATTTCCGAGTGATTAACCTATTAATTCAAACTTGAAACTACGCATCCAGTGGAAATCTAACTTTTGACTTAGTTAATATTTCCATACGCTGTGAGCATTTTGGCTCAGGATTTCTGCCTTTTGTTCTGCAATTCACCCGTGACAGGTGTTGTAGGACTAAATTAGTTTATTCATAGATCCCCATAATCTGGATTAGGCAGAGGTTTAGAGCTACATCCAAGCAATGCTAATGCCACAAAGGATTTGTTCATGAGAAAAAAAATAAATAAACATACAAGTTTACAAAAAAGAAATGTTTAAGCATTTAATTGGTGGCTGGAGCAGATTTAAACAAGTTTTGATGTATAGTGTGTCTGATTGTAACATAGGTTTACACGCTTTTAATACCAGATTCATACTGCATATGGAAAAGGACCCATTTTAGCAATATCATCATTTGTCAGCATTAACACAAAGAGCAGCACAGCGGCGATAAAAGATAACGCAAATATGGTGAAAGAATAAAAGTGGCTTTATGAATCAGCTCAGCAGCAGAGAGAATCATTTGCAGTTAAAACACATTCTCTTCCGTCATCGTCGCTAAGGTTTGACTTGAAAATGTCAAGAGTGTCCTTGTCCAATTAAAGAGCAGTCCACTGCGCTCTCTGTTAATTCTCATTTCAGGCACTGGCCATCTGAATAGGCTGACAAATTACATTTTGTCCTCTCTGATTCCGTCTCTTCCTCTTCTCTTTAGCTGCTCTCGTGCTCATTCCCCTACAGCCTCCCTCCCTGTCTCTGCCCCTCCCACCTTGTCTCTCATTATTTCAGATGAAATGAGGAATGTGCATCGAATATTTCAATAAATTAAAAGGGTTTTAAAAAACACACACACACATTTCTTAACCTGATTAGCTGGATCACACTGCCCGACCTGATCCAAGTGAGTCTGCATCCACACTTTGAAGGTCCTCGTGCAGAAAAGGAAGCACTGTTTCATCAGCTCATGTGCGCAATAATTCACGTTTTTTATGTCGAATGTCCTTTCTATCTTGCTTCCTTCCCCTCTGTTCATACATCTGTCAAATGACAACTATACATCTTTAAGTATCCTGACGTGTATAGCATATAATATATGCAGGTTTTTGAAGTGTCTGAGTACATGTACGGTATGGATGCACTTTCACCCTCAGTACCTCACTTTCTATAGGTGAATATTTTTATGTCATTACTATGCAACAGGTACATTGAGACATATTTTACAAGTTTGACACCAGGTAAGCTTTATCACCTTTAGATTACTCATGAATATTTATGCCATGCAGCTTGCCTGTGCATGTTGTGTGCAACAGAGAAGGTTGTTTTGCATCAGAGAATATGAATAATGCTCGAGGTGAAAGCTGACCTCTTGTACAAAGATCATATATCAAGTTCACCTGCTACCAGTCAAGGTGACATAGCATATGCTTTGTTATGAATGTTCTTGTTTTGTTTTTTTACAGAGCAGCACAGCACAGCACAGGGGGTAGGCATTTTTGGTTTACCTGGTTTTAATGGGAAAGAATGAGTGATTTTCCTTCAGTGTGACTTTCTTGCCCTCATTCATCACCTCAGTAAATTATTTCCATCATCAATATTGCATATTATTCATAAGGACATGACAACAGAGGTTTCACCTGTATTATTTTGCATGAAGTTCTTAAATGATTACCAAGCTTGAAATAGAGGTGTTTACTCATTTGTACTAGATGTACTTCTAAATTATTGTTATTTTCAATACATTAATATAAGATGGATGGAGCCATTTTGGAACTTTTTCGCAAGATGTTACATATTGATATGTGTGTGTTAGAGGTTTAGACTTAATTCAAATCCAAAAGTTATAATGTCTTAAAGTGAAATTAGAGAGCACAATGCATAGATCGATAGAACTAATTGTGAGTTTCAACTTCAAAAGGGGCTTCGGTTAGTTTGAATATAAGTAATTTATGATGTCCTTTTCATGTTGAAAGGCGAGTCAAAACGTGCAGAGAAAATTCTCAAATCGGGGTCGTTTCATGTTCCACTCCTGCACTGTCCTCCCGTCTGCTTAGCATTTCTAACCAACATCTAGTTGATTGCATCAAATCCGTAGCTGCCATCAGTCAGCTGATTAAATTTAAGGTAATCGAAATTCATCCAATAATTTTCAGTTAAAACGAGGATGATTTGAGATGTAAAAATGTTAAGAAAATCGATGAAAAACATAAATAACACAAATAATGACATTTTAGTTACATAGTCGATTTAGTTGAATAATTCGCAGTGGAACTAATGTCTTGGAGCTGCAGGTAGCATGAGATGTTTGTTACATTTGTAACATGCAGCAGAGAACACTCGTCAGAGAGAAGGGTGATTTTTTTCTTCTTGAGTTGCTGTGCACAAGTATTTGAAGACGTAAAGCGAAGATCTGGGAAGGTGAAAGTTTCGGTTTACTCCTCTTGAGTTAATGCGGCCAGTGAGATACGTTTAACATAATTGTCGGTGCAATGTTTAATCAGCCTGTGTAAATACGCATTTCCACTCTACGTTTTTGTTGAAGGAATTTTAAGTTGACTCTCTTGCATACTTTAAAATGTTTGGTTGAAGATTGTGTCTGTGAAAGATATTTATGATTTGTTCTCTATGAGAATGTTATTTTTATGTGAGTGTATCAAGCTCATTCTTTATTATTTCTGTATTTGTTTAGTTCTCACGACATGCCTAACAGCACGGATGTCTGAATCCTTACGCTCACGTTTCGAGACCTCACCTCTAATAAAACGAACCGCTGCACCGGCTTCAGCCTCCAAAGTGTGAACATGCTGTCTGACTCTTCTTGATTTCTTTGCAGATCTGGCACAATTGTTCGGAAATATCACATAATTGGTTGTATTGCCTTATGGGAAAATATATGCATTTCCTTTTTCCAGTTGATTGCTCCCATTTGCATTTCTGAAGCTGCAGCAAAGTGAAGCCCATTTGTATGCAGTGATGTGTTCAACTGTTGTACATAGACAATTTTACATTTTTTTCAGTGAACACACAGTGAGCCTCTGTTCCTGGGCTGGAAGATTACAATCACTAAGGGGCACTGAGTCATAAAAAGGAGAAAACACTGTCATTACGAAATCTGAAAACCAAAACTTTTACAGCTTTTAGATTATTATTTAGATATAAGAGGTATCAGTCCCCACACTGCAAAGAAATAGAACATAGAAATGGGCTCCTTTGCATATCATAGACACACCGTACAAGCATGAGTGCATTCCAGTATAGGGGTCAAGTACAATAGAATAGAATGAAATGATATGCAGTTGCTGTTTTGCCTCTCACTGTGGTTCCCTCTCTGCTTGTCATTCCAAAAACACAGATAATTAGAGATGTCTCACAGCTCCGAGAATGGTTAAGGTTACTGAACCTGTAGTTTTCCATGAATTAGAAGTCCTATAGAACCAATTACAGCATGGCTGGAGAAATACACAGTTACCGTGTTTCCACAGAGACCACCTGTCAATCACACACAAATTCTGCCTCAGTGGCAGTCAGTGCATGTTTTATTATTTACAGTACAAAAATGTTGCGTTAACTCTCCTAATCGTGACCTGCTCAGTAGGTTTACAGAAAGGACAAATTCCAGACTGAAGAATGCTTAAAATTTCATCATTAACTGCTTATAAGCACAAACTGAATTATTTTAAATTAAAATTTCACTTTGAGATATCAGGGTGCCGGATGAAAATAAAATCCCCCAAAATATTCATACATTTAAATGTAAGACCCAATTATTCAGCGGAGATTTTGAAGCAGTTGACTAGTTTCACATCAAACTGTTGGCTTCTCTTCCTGGAGAGAGGTGTTTTTTTTTGGCTTAAATCAACACCCTCTGCATCTTGTAACTGCTGTGCATATTTTGAGGTTTTTGTAACATAATCTTTAAAAGCACAAATTTTATTTGATTTAAAGTAAGCATATAGCATTTGAATACCTAAACAAACCAAGAAGTAAAGGCTATTCTAGAGAGCACTTGCAGATTGGGTTTTTAAACTACCACTTCACGAGAATATCAAATATGAATGATAGAATTCAGCAAGGATTCACAGGGGAAATAAAAGCGAAAGGCAGGCGACATAGACACAGACAATGTTAGTTACATTTAAAACCTCATCACACTGCGTGCATTTACTAGACCAAATCACACCAAAACATAAGAGTAGATCTAAAAACAATGATAGTCCAACTCTCCCCCGTAAACAAAAGTGCTGCGGTGAGGTTCATTAGAGAAGTAAATAGGGCGTGGCAAAAAATTGTCCTCTGTACCGAGCCGTACGGAGATGGAAGCAGGCACCTATCATTCAGACACAGTCCACTGTGTTAATAAAGGGTGAGGATGGGACTGATGCTTATTATTCAGCAATGCCTACATATCAGCTAATGCGTAACAGGGCAGGTCAATATAACAATGAAATTAAACTTTAATTTTATTTATTTGTTTATTAATTTTCTTGCCATCTAACCAACACTGCCTGTGACACCAGAAAAAAACAGCTGTTCCTGGTGTCACAGGCGATAAAAGGATCTCTTCTTTTTTTCTTTTTTGGTATGTTATGTTATTTTTAACGGAACTAAGATAATTAAGATAATTACAGTTTCCTTGTATTAGATTTAATAAATCTCAAATCAACTTAAACATGCAACAGTTGCCTCATGATTTACTCTTCTGGACTGGCAGCACCAATGACAGTTTGGTCAGGAACTGTGCTCAGACAGTCCTCTGCTTATGTCTCACTTCAGATCTAAACTGAACCCAAGTGTGCTCCGGAAACGGGTGTATAAAATTACAGCACAGGACTTTTTTGCCTCACAGTACACATTTTAAGGGTAATGCTCAGCTGAGACATTGGTATGGAGTATGGAACACTGAATGTCAGAATTCAAAAACGTAGTGTGAAGTGTTGTAATTGCTTAACTGGCACATTCATATACAAACACGTTATTTTATTTTAGCACAGTTGACTATATGTGTAAAACTAATTGCAGTAAGTGAAAAAAAAAAGGTCCAAAATGTAAATTTCAAGTAAATTTCGATAGTATAATAATTTCCATACTAAAAATGTCTTTATTTTTAAGGAAGTATTTTAGTGTAAATGCATATTGCAGAAGAACAGCGTAATGTAGGCAACATTAAATCAATTAGAGCCAAAAATCGAACATAAATGTCAAAAGTAAATAGTGAACATCATTTTAAGCACCACAGAATTATGATGAGTACATCTGCAGTCCCATTTGATCGCTGACATGCTCTCCAGCAGGCCAATGCAAAGATACAATCTCCCTTAAACTCTACGCAGAATAACAGTAAGGTATTATTTTCTGACTACAAAAATACTTTATGAATCTCAAGTTTCATGCAACTGTAGAAATGGCATCTAAACAGTTTTCCCCAATTCTCTGACACAGAGCTATGTCATAGAAATCTCTTTATAAGAAGTCAAATGTTGAAAATGCCAAATATTCTAATCATTCAGACTGTATGAAAAAAACAAAACAATTAATCAGAACAACATCAAATTGCACAGGAAATATGTAGAGTGATACTTTTCCACAGCTTTGAAAGGCTGGTGAGCGCAGCAAGAGTGGTTGCATTTAAAACAGGAACACTTGGACTGCTCTGTTGCCTAGTCATTTAACCTAGATGCATTTAAAATATGAAAGACATTGATAATAATTACTCCTGTTGAGTTATTATGATTTTAACAGGCCAGGTACATATGAAAAACACCTCCTGGGTGCAAGTAAGCATGCTAATTAATTAGCTGCTTACATACTGGACTGTAATGCAAAACTGAGTGTCAAAGGAGACTGATGAAAGCATTTGCTATATATTTCAGTGTTTACACACCACATGTGTCTTTGCATATTTCCGTCTTTTCAACTTTTTGATATTTTCTAGCAAAGATAATGCAAACTGTCTCCACTTCCTCAAAGAACATAGATCCAAAGTAAAAGGGGCCCTGGCAGATAGAGCGGAGGACACCGGGAGGGACTCGGTTCAGGAGCTCATGGAGTATTGGGCTAATTTGAAGGGGTTTTAACTCTTATACTTTTACTACTGATACTATGGAGAAGAGCAGCAGCGTGTTTTAAAATCAGGCTGCAGCAACTTTCTGAAATCAGATAACGGGAAAAGTCTAGTTGGAAGGGACGTGGTGGTGCTGGGATGTAAAGTTATGGATTACTTTCTCCAAATGAACTTAAAAAAGGAAAATTCTAATTCTGGCGATGCTTTAAGGTGGAGGAAATAAGTGAACCTTAAAACTGGTGAGTCAGGCGCTGGTGCAGATTTTGAGCTATGTGAGGCTCTGTGTCTCACAAGGTTAAAAATTCTACTTCCTCTGTATTTCTCTTTCAAAAGAATGCACAGTGGGAGACATTTGAAAATACTGCTTGTATTTCCACTGCTCTGAGGTGAAGTGCCATTTCTAGATTGTTCTGGTGTGAATTACTGAGTTTTGAGAAATCACCTGTCTGCCTCCCCTTGAATACTATAATAACTATGAGACTCAGTGCACAGTTGCCATGGAAAGGTTTTGTAAGCCATTTCAACTTGAGAGTAATGAGTTTGGGAGGGTACTTAAAGTGAAAATGGGTGCCGAGAGGGTCTCAGGGTGGGTTGTTTCAGAGAGGTGTGCACAGTAGCCCACACAGAAGTGGTTGTCTAGATGTTCTGGAGAATCACAGGACAGCAGGTTATCCAGAGTGGCTGATAGCTACCACACACGCAACTTTGTTCCAATTTTAACATCATTAAAGATAGTTGTACTGACAGACAACAGAGGGCACTAACTTTCAGTGTTTTTACACCATATAAATACCAAAAGAAGGGGTAACTGGCAGGAGCATGAGTAGAGTGAGACTCCATTTGATATCATTTTCAATTAACTTCAAAATCTAAGAGAACAAAAAGAAAAGGGTGAGTCCTTGAAGGCACTGTAAGAGGAAAAAAAGGCTTATAGATGCTCCTTGACATCACATCCTTGGTGTACGATACAAGTTTCTTCTCACTCTGTCTGTGACACAGGTAGCGAGAAGTTTCTCTGTCCTTAACCATTTCAAAAGCAGAATAAAGAACAAACAGTCACAGGAACACCTGGAATCATCTATTCTTGTTACCACAGAAAAAGCATCTCATTTCCCTTGACAATGATTTGGACATGGAGTTGCATTGTGCGATTGGAGATACAATCATTCACAGGATGCGAAATGAATTTTCTCAGACAAAAAGGACAAAATACTTTGATTTTTCTTGCCCTTTCTTTACACAGTAAAATTTTTAAAAAAATGTCACCTTCGAGATGTGGAGGTTATAAACTTTACAATCAAAACAATGCAATTTTCCTTTTCTTTTTAAATGAGAAAATCCAAACATCTTCTGCCTTCAAGACAAATAAAGGCTTTGCCTGAAATTTTAACTTGAACGAAAGCATTTTTTATATAAAGAATATCAGCAGGATACATTTTTCAGTCAGAAACTGAGACATTCACTATGTCCCTGCTGTCTCAGACATTGTGACATCAAAGCTGGCATATTGATTTAAATAAATGTTATTTGTAACACACTTTACCTTTTTGCATTTTTATTTTTCAACAATGAATAGTCAAGTACTCTTAGCTGTGCAAATCTTAAGTAAACTTGAATTTAAGAAGATCACTTCAGTGGTCTTGATGGCTGACAGAATAAAAGAACCATGACTGATGTATCTTTAATACAGTTAAGGACAGGATCCATGACGATAGACAATCATTATTTATTCATTTATTATTTAATCTTGTACTCTTTGCAAACTTATAGAAATTTCCAATTTTGCATGTAACAGGTCATTAGTCAAATTGTAATGACGAAATGAAAAGATCGAGCGTTTTCAATCACTATTGTGTCCTTCTTTGGTCAAGAATATTTCACAAAGCCATTGTTGATCTGCCCTTTTCTAAAATGTCCTTGGACAAAACACTGTGCCATTTCCTTAAAAAAGGACAGCTGGCCATAGCGGTGCCAATACTCAAAATTTGAGCAACAAAATAAAATAAGTTGCTAGAGAAACTTGTTGTAGCACTATATCAAAATTTTCTGATGCCTATAATTCTTGTTCTTATACTATTATCTTGTGTAACTTAATATCAAATATTTGCACTCCACAACATGCGTCTGTCTGTCTGGCTTCCTGATGGAGCAGCGTGCCAGGGGGGGCACAGCACAGACCATCCAGTCTGGACCTCCGATGCACCAGACAGGCACCCCCTGTTAGCTGCAGTGACAAAAGACTTTGTTGGGTTTGTGTTTAATGAAGCGCTACTGTGTATTCATTCTATAATAACAGCCATATGGTCGTCATCTCCAAAATGCCTCCCCACTTTGATAGAAAGTTAGGCAGTGTCTACAATGAAGGACAATTGGCCTGTGACATGTAGTGCATTGCTGTGTTTGGGGGTTACTTTCTTATGCTTGTACACTAATTAGCGATGTGACTGCTTTAAATCTAAAGTTGGAAATTGACCCAAAAATACAAATTAAAACAGATTTGCATGAACCAAAGACTGTCTCCTACATGGTTTTAGAACATTTGAGATTTGAGTGGAGCACTTCACTGTGTGGCCTATTTGGCTGCATTGATTTAATGAATAGCACTCCACTGGAGAAGAGCAACCATATGTTAATATTTTCAACAATAGTGGATTAAAAGGCCCATTACTTTGCACTTTCTTTTGCCATATAATTGAAAATTCTGTTAAAAATCTGCATTAGATATTTGGATGTTGGCCTTTGGATTAACATTCTGTGCAGTGCCCCATAGATACCCATTTCGGTTAAGGTTGAGTCAAAAAAACCAGTGAAATAAACACAGAAAAATGAGCCAGATGTCTGCTCCACAGAGATGGCGTATTTCTGCAATTACACCTCACTAGCTCTCCACTGTGTGTCTCAGGCCATAAAACATCTCCCTATTAGCATCTCAGACACTTAGCTGAGGAGAAGCTTCTCTCTTTATATTCAGGCTCAGGCACACAATCATTTCCATTACAATCATTTCAGAGAAAATATGCAGCAGACACAAACATGACGTTAATTTCAATGTGGTGCCACAGCTCTGTTCAATTACATTGCATAAAATATTCACAGGGAATCTCACTATGATTTAGGTTAAAGGAGTGTAGCAGTGCTGGAACTCCATGGGTGTGCTAATTTTGTGAGAGAGAATACCGGTATATTCAGTACAGTATGTATGTAATTTGATTTCACAAAGACCCCACCCATTACTGGACAATCACTATTAGCCGACTGAGATATGCATAAACGTAGTAGGCCAATCATGAAGAGTCTGCTTGAATACATGGTCACTGTATATATTATCGTCAGTATCCTCCTTTTTCTGCCCAGTAATTGGCAAATTTGTCCACTGAATTTGTTTATCTACATGGATGAAGATGCCGCTTTTAGGATCTACTACTTTGGTCGTTCAGCTAGGATGATGTGAAGTCAGTTTTGTTTGTTTGCCACTGCCCTATGCTTGTCCCAAAGCCTATAAGCCATCTTTGGGAGTTTTTTTTTTTTTTACCAATCAGCAAACCCATATCAAATGGCATTTCAGTCCTGTATTCTCCTTGACAGTCCCTGGAAATGTGTTGAGACATCATGGCAACAACCTCTAAAAAGTAAAATTTCTCCCATTGCAATATGATAGGGATATGCTGTGGTCCTCTTGTGGCCCTGACATCCCCATCACCTCAGTCATCTGTATGGTCAGTAGACAGTGAACCACCTGGTCTCCTGCAGTGCAACAGAGAGACACCAGGATATTTTCTCAAGATATTGTTGGGCACCAATTTAAGAGCAAATAGTTTGCAGATTATTTTTTACTGAGATTTCAAATCAAATCAAAATATTTTTTATTTTTATAAAATCACAATTTGCATATTAGCTCACTGGGTTTTGACAAACTGTACAGATGTGACACCCTCTGCCTTAAACCCTCGAGCCGGATGAGGAAAAATGAAAAAAAAACACTAAACAGGAAAAATAAGAAACCTCAGGAAGAACCAAAGAGGAGGGATCCTTCTTCCTCAGACAGACAGACGTCTATCAAATTGACTGTTGACACCTCTGGGCCCATGTTCTTGATGTATATGGATATACTGTATGTATATGTATATGGCCCCTCCAGGAACCGCCACTTTACCGTGGTGGAGGGGCTTGGGTGCCCTAATGATCCTAGGAGCTATGTTGTCAGGGACTGTTTGCCCCTGGTAGGGTCACCCAAGGCAAATTGGTCCTAGGTGAGGGGCCAGAAGAAGTGCGGTTCAAAAGACTTCTATGATGGTGACAAACAAGGACTTGTTTACCCTGCCTGGAGGGATACCGGGGCCCCGCCCTGGAGCCAGGCCTGGGGAAGGGGTCCGTAGGCGAGCGCCTGGTGGCCAGACCTTTGTCCATGGGGTCCGGTCGGGCTCAGCCCAAAAAGGAGATATGGGTCTGTCCTCACGTGGGCCCACCACCCACAGGAGCAGCTATAGTGGAACGGGTGGCAATCAAAGGCAGGGGCCTTGGCAGTCTGTCCAGTATTCTTGAGAGGGGTTGGACTTTTTTCTACGCTGGAGTTGTCCCTAGTGAGAGGCGGAGAGCAGATGTGGGCTTATTAATAGCTCCCCAATTCTCAGCCAATGTGTTGGAGTTTACCCACGTGGACGAAAGGGTTGCTTCCCTGCGCCTTCGGGTTGGGGGACGGATCCTGACTGTGGTTTGCGCCTATATGCCAAATAGCAGTTCAGATTTACCAACCCTTTTTGAAGTCCTTGGAAAAGGTGCTGGAGAGTGCCCCTACTGGGGACTGCATCGTCTTACTAGGAGACTTCAACGCTCATGTGGGCAATGACAATGAGATCTGGAGGGGTGTGATTGGGAGGAACGACCTGCCCGATCTGAACCCGAGTGGTGTTCAGTCATTGGATTTCTGTGCTAGTCACAGTTTGTCCATAATTAACACCATGTTCAGCCATAAGAGTGTCCATAAGTGCATTTGGCACCAGGACACCCTAGGTCGACAGTCAATGATTGACTTTGTAGTTGTATCATCTGATCACCCCCTGGTGGTGAGTTGGTTCGGGTGGCGGGGGAGGAAGCCGGACAGACCAGACAGGCCCGAGCGAATAGTGAGGGGCTGCTGGGAACGTCTGGCTGAGGACCCTATGAAAATGGTCTTCAACTCCCACCTCCGGAGGAGCTTCAACCACATCCCGGAGGTATTGGGGAGCATGGAATCTGAGTGGGCCATGTTCTGCACTGCCATTGTCGAGGCGGCTGCTCAAAGCTATGGTAGCAAGGTTGCTGGTGCTAGTCGTGGCGGTAATCCCAGGACCCGCTGGTGGACACCTGAGGTGAGAGGGGCCATCAAGCTGAAGAAGGAGACTTGCAAGGCATGGCTGACTTGTGGGACTCCCGAGGCAGCAGACAGCTACTGTTAGCCAAGCAATCTGCAGCTCGGGTGGTCATTGAGACAAAAACCCGGGTGTGGGAAGAGGTTGGTGAGGCCATGGAACAAGACTTCCAGTCGGCGCCAAAGAAATTCTGGCAAACTGTTCGGCGGCTCAGGAGGGCAAAGCGGAACCCCATCCACATGGTCTTCAGTATGGGAGGGGAGTTGCTGACCTCAACTGAGTCTATAGTTCGGCGGTGGAAGGAATACTTCGAAAATCTCCTCAATCCCACCAACATGCATTCTGAGGAGAAGGCAGAACCGGAGGACTTTGGGCTAGATGAGATTCGTCACGAGCTCCTCATGAGCTCTGGATGTTGTAGGGCTGTCCTGGTTGACACGCCTCTGCAACATTGCGTGGACATTTCGGACTGTGCCTTTGGAGTGGCAGACAGGTGTGGTGGTTCCCCTTTTCAAGAAGGGGGAACAGAGGGAGTGTCCGGCTGCTAGTTGAACCTTGGATTCAAGAGGAGCAATGTGGTTTTCGTCCTGGCCGTGG
>KV751319.1:6132961-6149440 GCA_001698575.1 Mola mola
CAGGTCCAGCTGACAGCTTGTCTTTCAACGTGGCTGACGGCCGAGCCGTGCCACTAGGGCGACTCACTCTGCGTCCATCCCAATCCATCTTGCTCCCAGAAAGAGGTGGCTGAGAGGGCACGGCAAGTAGCCAGGCCAAGGGGTCCTGGCAGTGTCTAAATGCCGGGTCATATCATGTGTGCTCAGACCCTGAGACGGGCATCCCAACACACTGTGCAGCCAAACATGTTTGTGTACGCACACAGGTCATCATATCAGTGTCTGGCCTGCGCAGAGTCCGAACAACTAGTGACACCTTCGCATTAATATCCCAAACAGAAGCTTGACTAACTGATGACAAATGATTTTGACTGTGACTCGTTATAAAAAAAGTCACAAAACAAGTCACGAAAAAGAATATCCAGGCATTAACTGTGACTGTGATTTGATTATATTAGATTTTTTTTTTTTTTTTAAGATTTGATTAGAACTGTTTCATAATTCTGTGTCATTACAGGCTGTCATCCAACAGGAAATTAAACAGAAACACCCCTGCATCAGGAGAGATAGCTCCAATCATTGCGTAATGGATATAATTTAATATACTAAAGTAAGTTACATGCTATTTAGAAGGTAAAGTCAGTGTCTCATATGACATCATCACAAGTGATTAAAGCTTTTGTTGGTTTTTACCAGCCCTACATACGTATATACATATAACAATACCTCATCTTTCATGCCAACATCTGCTTTTTATGCTTTCTGCACAAAATTCAAAGTCAAAAAATGTACTTTAGTATTTGAGGTAAAATTGTTTTTTGTAATAGAATAGGTGCTTTTTGGAGCCTGGAATAAAGGCTTTCCACGCTTCATGAAAAATCTGGTTCTTGTATATATGCAGTAAGTACAAAACTGACAACTAGATGAGACAGATAACCATCCCCTTAACCAGACAGACCATAATGGATGAAAAACAAAAACTAGCAGCACAACACATGTTACAGCGCTTGTACAAAGGACAATAAACACAAAAGAAATACTAATACCAGTCTGACAGAAGGAATTTGGCATTCTCCCCACCTGAGGGATCCCAGAGGAGGCCTCGTTGCGGCCCTTCGGTATGTTGACACATGCTACAGCAGACAAGATGCTCAAAAGTGTCTCAATTTCTGTATATATTCAGTAAGGAATTTACTTAAACCTTGGTGTCTGAGTATTTCTATTTGACAATCTTATATTCACAAAATATGGGGGGACAGAAAAGAAGTCCATGGCCACACAATTTCTACAGTATGAAAGCAAAGCTCTGTTGATTCTGTATTACATTGCCTGGTACTCATTGCCATTAAAATCAAAACATCAGGGAGAAGATTCCTAGCATCTTTTGTCTCAAGTTTTTAAAGCTGAGACCCTGAAAACATGCAGCTGTTGGTATGCTGAACATTCTGCCATCAGCTTGTCTTGGATTTCTTATATCTTTTACTTGCATGAACATGTACAGAGCAGTTTGGATGTTGTCCTGATAATAACGAGGCCTACAGCAGGCTAACAGGACGCATGTTAGCATGTTAATAAATGCTGTAGCTTCTCAAAACAGGGATAAACTCTCCTCTATTGTTTTCAAACTGCTGGAAAAGTTAAATTGCCTTTCCGTCAAAGCTCTGAGGCCAACATAGGATTGCCATCTGCAGTCTAAACACTGAAGAGATCTAGCATTGAGGTATGGTCACCAAGGGTTCTATACTGACAGCACTTCAATGGAAACAGTGCTTTATGATGACATTGTCATGCTGTTAAAAAGTCTACAGGTAGACCCAACTTCTCCTAACCAAGAGGTTTTAGTTAGACTATATGACTCATACTTTTTTTTTAAACCAGTTTTGTAACAATACAATGTTGGAAGTGTATGCAAATAAACAATATTAAATATCTCCATCATGCAATCTGACAGAAATGTGATGTTTTGCATCATCCTTGTCTGGTCTAAGGCTAATGTTTCAACTGCAGATTGTATCTCAGCATTTCTTGTATGCCCGCTTCTACGGACATGAAGCAGCAGCTCACTAGCTCAGATCAAACTGTCAAAACAAGGCGGTACTGCTCAATTATGAATCATGATGCTGTATACTGCATTGATAAGTTGTGGCCTCATAGGTTTTTAGAATTGTTTTTCTGTTTAACTGTAATGTTAATTTCAAAAGGTTTCGACTTAGTTATCATTTTGTACCTGTTCAGTAGGGAGTCCTGGGGGAGTCAAAACCAAAGTACATCATCCACTAGTATAGGAGCAATTGTCAGTAGGTTTTACCATTTAACATGCGTGTGTCTTGATGGCAAACTTTTAGGAACAGAAAGTATGACAAGATATTACGGCATTAAATTAAATTCAAAGGAAGTTGCTCTGAGTCAGTTATCATCAAGGTAGCCTGGGCAGAACATCTTGTTCACTCAGACTCTATCATTACAAAATTGAGTGAGATGGACAGCAACTAAACGAAGTGTCTTTATGTCCCTGGTCCCTCATAGCCACTGCAAATGTCACACTAATTCACAGATGTCAGATTTGGTTCGATTTTGCAGTTTGGAGCAGACTGATTAACTACGTGTACACTGCGTTTTGTAATAATGACACACTGACATATGTATTTTTGGAATATGTATAAGGTTGTTTGTGCATTCATCCGGTGTATAAAATGTAGAGCACATCTGAGGAGCAAGTGACAGTACTTTTTTATAAACCTTTTATTCCCCCTCATAATGTTGCAGGCTGGGGGGGAAAAAAAGACTTTTATATAGGCAGTGTTTGCATTCCTAGATGATTCCATACTGCCTAACACATATTTTTGCAAGCCAGATGCCTAACACAAACACATCTGCACAGACCACATGCATTGCTTTTCCAGGAGTAATAATGAGTTATATTATCCAGCTGAGTGTAAAATGACTAGTTGCACTTGTCTCTGAGCGTCTGTTGTACATATATCAGGTGTAATGGTGGCGTATAAACAGGTATTCACTCCTTGTCAGCAGAGAAGTGTAAGAGACACCTGAAATGCACCCAGTCTGTTTTTGAATTTTTGGATTTAATGGGTTGCCCTTTTCTGCTGCAGCCTCTGTTTGTGATTTATGCTGATTGAGCATTTTTTGCATAAAATCTTGATTAGTGCAGCTGTGAGACAGTTATGGGCTCTAACAATGTTTTGGGCTTAATTTAGCCACACTGAGTCACAGTTATTTCGTTTTGCACATTTGCATTTCAACTAATCACTTCCCCGTCCTGTAAAAATCTGTTTCTTAGCGAACCGGACATGTGCTGTTGTTTTTTGGGGGTTTTTTTCCAGCCATTTATTCAGTTTTGTTCTTACATTTCACCTCTCACCTGCCTCCCATCCACCACCCTTTTTCTGTTCCTTCCTTTTAGTCATCCATCTGTGAAAATCTTCACCTTCTTCACACACTTCGCTTGTCCATTTGTTGCTCTCTCTCTCTCTCTCTCTCTCTCTCTCTCACAGCTCCAACACACAGCACGACTCACCCATTTTTTCTACCTGTTTGTGCCTTCTTGTCCCACACACACTGTCTCTCTCCAGCCTGACACCTCCATTGCCTGTCTCTTGCACGGCAATTAAATGTCTTCCTACAGCACAGGTGGTCAAATTATAGCTGTAAAAGCTTTTTTTTCTTTCCATAGTAGCCAATCCAGCCCCCAGAGTTTTCATATGTGCATACAGTACTCCATTTGAAATGATTGCAAAATGGGAAGAAGAGTGGTTTACATTGTTGTATTCCGTCTTAATGCTTTTTAGATAAGTAAAAGTGCACAACTCTTCACATTGCTACTAAAAAACAATTGAAAAAGACAAAAATAATGGTTATGTTTTTTGAGACCTCGCCATAAAATCCAAACCAACTAGTCAACTCGATCAGCACGTGACTGTAGATGGATAACCTGAAAATCCCTGATGTTCAGACAAAACTGCAGCCACAGAGAAAGTTGGCAGCAGAGCAGCAGACATGTCAGGGTGCCATCATGAGAGTGTATGGTAAGGTAATGTAATGTTCTGATCGGTTTGTGTTTTATTTGATCTAGATTCCGACTCATAGTACTTGTTGAAAATGTATTTATTTTTACAAAAAAATGGAATTTGCTACCTGGTGGCCAATATCAGTGTCAGAAAATGCTGAAAATGTAATCAGCTGCAGATATCCTGTCTACTAGTGTGGGGGAAAAGGTCCGGAGTAAGAAAATAAAAAAAATAAAAGCTGCAAATGAAATAAAGATATACCCTTCTTACTGAAATATCAGTATGTGGCTGCAATATCAATATTTTTTTCAACTAATCAACGTGATTTCTTATCTCCAAAAACTAGACCGGCAGAAATACCGAAGAGAGGGAAAATGGAAAAAAACTGTAATTTTCCCAAAAGGTCTCAGTGTATGAGAGTAACAATAAGAAATACATTCTATATTGGTTTGGGTTGAATGAATGAATGAATGAATGAATATGTATGTTGAAAAAAGTCAATAATGACCAGTGAAATGTCAGTCCTGTATTTGACAAATCTAGCATGATATATTCCCTACATAAACTGTTTCATACCACATTAAGCAACCTGACACATTAACCCTCCTTTGCTGACATTATAATTACTACAATTACAAGAGCACCCAGTCTACTAATAAACACTGATAGTTGTAATTGTTATATAATTGTTATTATTATTATTATTATGAGTGGGACAGCATACCCTTGTTTTAGAGGAGGTCATTGTGCTCACACTTGATATTTGGCAAATAAAACAAGTTAGCGTACCACTTAAAGGAAAAATTCATGCATTTTAGCATTTGGTATTTCACGCAGTCAGATCACTTTTATTGAGTGATCTTTATTATTTCATCTGGTCTTCATTACATCATCTATGATTGCATGTTTGGTTAAGTTTAGACATCGCTGACTGTTGAGATTTAATCCCAGTTTCTCAAATACTCACCTGTTTTCCTGACCAAAAACTGATGTTTTGGTTTATTTGCTGGTCTGACAAACCAATCCAAAGCATCAGTATTTGGCTTAAAGACTCGCTCCTTCAAACAAACTTGGTTAACATTGCTTGACTCGTCCACTACTCCACCCTTCTCCAGGTGCAGACTTTGTCAAAGTTTATTAAATTTGACATTGTTTTCTCAATGAGGTATGCACCTAAAGTTACATGAATAAATCTTAACGTGGACAGTGAAAAGCAAAGAAAAAAAAAAAGCAGGCTGCAGCTCTTATGCTAAGCTTTTGCGCTAAAGTGGTCCTGTATTGCAGACCAAGTATCAAAATAGTTTGAATTCACCAGACAAATGCATCATGCATTTGTCATGCAGAGACAGCACAGGGGCCCCATGGCTTCAGACTGGAAGCGTTATAGACCTCCGACAGTGTTCTCTGAAATAAAAGACATGGGGAAATTGGGAATAAAATGGAGGCTGGATGATTTTTTTTTTAGTTGAGATGAAAAAATGATTTTTTTTTTTTCTTTCTTTTGCCTTTTTTTGGTGTCAGTGTGACTTGGGTGTTATTCATTGGGTTTCAGGACACTCTCAGGATAGAACAAGGCAGGGGGCCCCATTGTAGTTATTTCTGAGGAGAAAGAAAAAAAATCTCCAATCTATCTCCTACAGGATTTTTCTTCCTCGACCAAAGAGCGAGATACAAGAGATGGATCACACTTTGACTGCGGCAGGATACAAACTATGAATTTGTTTTACTGTTTTATTGTCCTCTTACCTGAAAATAAAGTCTGTTTATATCTGATTATAGAAGAAAATCAAGTCCAAGTAATTAAAGGATCAAAGAGTGAAAGTAGAACTCAGGAGCCATTAAATAGATTCTTTGTGGCTGTAACTTGAGGTGGTTTTATTCGTTCATGTATTTAAAAACAGTCACTTTGTCACAAAATGTATCTCAGCTGCTTACATGGGCCAATCATTAACATTCAAAAGTCAAAAAATGGCAGAGGAGCACAAAGATCACTTGATATGCAGCTTGATCACACCTAAAGGTTTGACATTAGGACTCCTGCAAATGATTCCAGGACATTGCTGCATAATTTAATGTGATGATTGCCTTAATTGCTCACATCTGCTCACATCCAGGTCACAGAGGAGCTGTATCACTGAAAGATCACAGGTTTAAAACTCCTAACTGATCACTCACTGTAAGTAATATCATCCTCTGAGTGGAATGCCACTAAATTACTTCAGAATACACTCACTCAAAATATAACACGCAGATTAAACAAACACAGATACACTGCCAATGCCCGTGTGGGTCCAATAAAAGTACAATGATATAAATAACACCGGTAAGAAACCGCTAGTATGGAGCGCGTAGGTTTGGTTGCTTGGAAACTGCCTTGCAAGCGAGTGGCTGGTACTGTTGCCACTGAATGCTGGCGTAAATAACCTGTCTGCGTCTGTTTTGTGACATATGGATATAGCTATCATTCAGTTATTGGCTGTAAACTTTAAAATTTTATTGCCAGAACATTCGGAACTTACATGGCATTTATAAATACACCAACAAGCAATATATAAGTTTTTCTCTCTAGATGATGACTGTTTTGTTGACATAGTGTCATCTTCAGCCTTGCAGCCGTGGTCTAGTTCTCCCCACACACATACTGTACCATCGACTAACACCATCTCACCATTTCATCTGTCTTGTGGCGAGGGAGAGCTCATCTGGCTCTGCAGGGGTGTTTAGTCAGCCAACCCAATCACCAGCAAACACCAGGAGCTGCTTGCCCCTTAAAACCGCCCACAGTGAATGTGAATAATTTTACCGTGGGTATTTGCAATGGGTATTGATATGACAGAGGACAAGCATGGAGGAGAGGTGAGGTGAGGTGAGGACAGGGGAGGGGTGGAGATTTTGGAAAGTAAATGTGGAACTGTGGATAAACTCCGTTAAGAAATATGAAGCGGTTGTGAGAGGTGAGGGGTGAGAGATGAGGTAAGAGGAGAGAAATGGAGAGTAAGAAAGAAAGAGATGGAGAGAGAAAGGAAAACGGACGGACAGACTGAGGGCGCACTCACACTTGGCCCAGTTGTTTTGTGCACTTGTGACAAGTTGTTATGACAGTATGGAGTAATTCACTTCCAGGTTAAACATTTAATTTACACAAGGTTCATTTCATTCTTTTTTACAGTCTAGTACAGATGTGTTCATATCATTATTTGTTGTCGAGGTATGTAGCAGCCAGTAAGATAAACGTAAATGATGCAGAGCTCTGTAAGTTGTTTGATTGCTCTGTGATCTACTAGTAATGCTGCAGGACTTAGGTAGAGTGAACAGCTGCTTCCTCATTCATTACAGATGAGTGAGCACAAGAGCTGTGTTGTGTGGTCTCTCCTCATTCTCTTACCAATATTCCCCATTTTTAAGGTATTTACTGTACACAAAGCACTGTTAATTTGAGAAGACACAGTAGCAATACTCTTGCATATGTGATTCTAATCTTTGTTGTGTGTTTCATATCAATTTATTGTATACGAGTTTTAAGCTGATCCTCACGAGTGTAAGCTAGCTCCTGGAGACTGCGTGTCGGTGCGGTCGTGTTAAATAGTTTGCCTCAACAGTCTTGCCATTTCACCATTAACATTACATTAATGCGTTTGTATATAAGTGATCAGATCCTGTTATGTAATTGTTCATGTGGTTTTAGAAATAAGTTGATCGTTTAAAAATACATTCTATGATTAACTGGTTAGGTTAGAAAAGTTTAGTGACTATGAGAAGGTTAAAAACACGTTTCATAAGGAAACTGGTCAAATGATTATTTAGATAAAATGGCATTATGAATAATTTAGAAAATGACAAAAGGGATTTATTTTTAAGGATATCTGTATCCTTAATATTGAGTATGTTGAATGTGTTGACTGAATGTAAATGAGTTTGTGTTTATTCGTATATCCATTCATTTCAGATGAGTGAGCACAAGAGCTGCGTTGTGTGGTCTCTCCTCATTCTCTCACCAATATTCCCCATTTTTAAGGGCACAACACACTGCTTAGACACAATTGTCCCCCCTCTACTACTTGTACCTACATCATCACATTGAGACAACATGACGACAACTTTGCTGGATTTCTGTCTTATTTCGTGTCATTTTGTTCAGATACTGCACGCTCAAATTTGCAGATTTATCAAATGTACAATGAGGCAATTGATTTTTGCAGAGAGAGCAGGATATGATGGAGGCATTCAGTTATGCTGTCATGTTCTCATTGCGTACGCGTGCTTGCTCCTGTGCCTGAGCAACCGCACCGTGCCAGGGCCAAAGAAGTGTAACAAGGCTTGAGCACACTACAGAGCACTCACACAATACGGACTCTGTGCGTCAATCGTGCTTGGGCACAGTACAGAAGGTCTGGTGTGAGATTCTCCTCTCTCTTTTCTCCTTTCTGTGGTTACACAGCTGGCGTAGTCACTGAAGAATTCAGGCTGAAGTCCAGGCAGAATTCACATGTGGTTGGTTGTAGCTACAGTGACTATTCATTCCAACATGCGATGCCTGAGGAGAAACTGCCTTTCTTACACTTATCTATTGGTTAGTTCAGTTAATTATTGTTATTATTATCATTGTTTATTATTGTTGCTTATTAGACCTACAGCCCTTGTTGTGATGACATTACGGTACATGCTGTACTTTAATGTATGTCTCTGCAGATTTGTAGCTATAGCCTGTAACCATTTTCCTCCACCCAGAATCTCTCGCTGATACGTTTGAAAACTCCATATTTGACTCACAAGTTGCGAAAGCTTGACCTACACAGCAACAATAACCAAAGGGGGGACGGGGCTTAGTGAAGGGTCAATTGGAAGCTGCGAATTGTCGTGTAATGCATTTGTCATCCCAAACACTGTTTCATGTTTGCACATATACACAGTGGCTAGTATAGCATGGATATTTTTAAAAATGTCTATTTGTAGGACCTTAAACATCATTTGTGAGTCATGTCAATTTTGCAAAATTTCCATGTTAGTGTGAGTAGTTTCTCAATACTATTGACCTGTGTCCTGCTCTGCTATGTGGAGTCTATGCATCAGTCAAAACCCCTCTCCTGGTGTTTTATCCGGCATAAACCCTCACACCCATAACACTTTTTTAACCCTATCGGAGAGATGAGGAAGACTTATTTAATCATAATTATTCATTTAATACTATTATGCAAAACATTAGAATTTAATTGAATTTGCAGATGAAATTACCTTGTGACTAAATTTGTGTAAATTTATCATTTATTTTTTACAAATTAAAAAAATCTCTCTTTTTAGAAAATTCGTTTTGTTTCATTTTGTTTCGTTTCGTTTTCTGCCGCTTATCCGGGCCTGAGTCCTTCGACCAACTCCTCCGGGGGGACACCAAGACGTTCCCAAGCCAGCCAAGAGATATAATCTCTCCAGCGTGTCCTTGTTCTGCCCCGGGGTCTCCTCCCGGATGGGACTGCCCGAAACACCTTCCCAGGGAGACGTCCAGGAGGCATCTTAACCGGATGCCCGAACCACCTCAACTGGCTCCTCTCAGCGCGGAGGAGCAGCGGCTCTACTCTGAGCCTCTCCCGGATGTCTGAGCCTCTCTAAGGCTGAGCCCAGCCACCCTGTGAAGGAAGCTCATTTCAGCCGCTTGTATTCGCGATCTCATTCTTTCGGTCACTACCCAGAGCTCATGACCATAGGTCAGAGTCGGGACGTAGATTGACCTGTAAAACCTGTAAATTGAAAGCTTTGCCTTCTGGTTCAGCTCTCTCTTCACCACAACAGACCGCTTCAGCGTCCGCATCACTGCCGACGCTGCCCCAATCCGTCTGTCAATCTCCTGCTCCATTTTCCCCTCATTCGTGAACAAGCCCCCGAGATACTTGAACTCCTCCAATAAGGGAAGCGACTCTCCCCCAACCCGGAGTGGGCAATCCAACTGGCCTCAGATTTAGAGGTGCTGATCCTCATCCCTGCCCCTTCATACTCGGCTGCAAACCTTCCCAGTGTGAACTGGAGGTCGCTGTTCGATGATGCAAACAGGGCCACGTCATCTGCAAATAGCAGAGACAGAATCCGGAGGCCACTGAACTTGACTCCCTCCACCACTTGGCTGCGCCTAGAAACTTCTGTCCATAAAAATTATGAACAGAACCGGTGACAAAGGGTAGCCTTGGCGGAGACCAACCCTGACTGGGAACGGGTCTGACTTACAGCCGGGAATGCGAACCAAGCTCTGGCTCTGACAATACAGAGATCGAATGGCCCGTAACAAAAGGCCATCTACTCCATACTCCCGGAGCACCCCCCACAGGACACTTTGAGGGACACGGTCATAAGCCTTCCCCAGATACACAAGACACATAGAACACACCCTCTGGTCCCCCTTCTTGAAAAGGGGAACCACCATACTTGTCTGCCACTCCAAAGGCACAGTCCCCGATGTCCACGCAATGTTGCAGAGGCGTGTCAACCAGGACAGCCCTACAACATCCAGAGCCTTGAGGAGCTCGGGACAAATCTTATCCACCCCCGGGGTGCTGCAGCTGCGGAGTTGTTTGACAGCCCCTGCGATCTCGACCCCAGTGATGAGAGAGCCCAGCCCAAAGTCCTCCGGCTCTGCCTCCTCCTCAGAATGCGTGTTGGTGGGATTGAGGAGATCTTTGTAGTATTCCTTCCATTGCCGAACTATAGACTCAGTTGAGGTCAGCAACTCCCCTCCCACACTGAGGACCGTGTGGACGGGATTCCGCTTTCCCCTCCTGAGCCACTGAAAAGTTTGCTAGAATTGCTTCGGCACTGACTGGAAGTCTTGTTCCATGGCTTCACCAAACTCTTCCCACACCCGGGTTTTTGTCTCAGTGATCACCCGAACCACATATTGCTTGGCCTGCGGGTAGCTGTCTGCTGCCTCGGGAGTCCCACAAGCCAGCCATGCCTTGAAAGTCTCCTTCTTCAGCTTGACGGCCCCTTTCACCTCAGGCGTCCATCAGCGGGTCCTGGGGTTACCGCCACGACTAGCACCAGCAACCTTGCTACCACAGTTTCGAGCAGCCGCCTTGACAATGGTGATGCCGATCCACATAGCACCGGACCTCTATGGCTCCTCCTGTGGGTGGTGGGCCCACGTGAGGACGGACCCATATCTCCTTTTCGGGCTGAGCCCGACCGGACCCCATGGACAAAGGCCCGGCCACCAGGCGCTTGAATATGGACCCCTCCAGGGCGGGGTCCCAGTATCCGGGCAGGGTACACAAGTCCTTGTTTGTCACCATCATAGAAGTCTTTTGAACCGCGCTTTGTCTGGCCCCTCACCTAAGACCAATTTGCCTTGGGTGACCCTAACAGGGGCAAACAGCCCCAGACAACATGGCTCCTAGGATCATTAGGGCACCCAAACCCCTCCACCACGGTAAGGTGGCTGTTCCTGGAGGGGTTTTTAGAAAAAAAAAAAAAAAGAAAATGTCAGTCAAAAATAAGGTTTAATAATTCTTCTTAACATAATGACAAGGAAGCACAATGAAGGGTAACTATCAGAAAGGCCTCTACAACAGAAACAAATCACTCAAAACTACAAAATAGTCAATGAAAGTAGAAATGGGTTTTGAGACCTGATGTTATTTGCTGAGTTTTGGTCTGTCTACCTTTTCAGATGCAATTAGATCAAACCTTATGGATCACCCACAATGTCAAAATAAATTAAAAAAAAAATTTAATTAATAAATGATTGTTCGAACCTTTGACTGCTTTTCACCATCATTCCCATTTTCTTAACGGAAACAATAGGGTTTGAGGAAATGTTGCACTTTTTTGTTGTTTATGCTTTCATTACTTACTGAATATAAAGTATGTCTCCTCTTTCAGTGCAGTGAAGCTACAGCACAAACAAAAACTTTTCACCTTGAGACAGTTAGCGCAGTTGTCCTTCATGTTGAAGAGCTGTCTACAGTGCCCACCTGAGGTAATTCAAATCTGAAAATAAATAACAAGCCAACTGGCGCTGATAATCTTAATATGTGTTTAGGTTTGTTATTCATCAAATCTGTATTTTATACATTTGAACCATCTGTTTGTGTGGAAAGAAACTATTTGCAGCAACAGGATCTGAATTTCTGGGTTTCAAATAGTCTTCAAGTAAGTGATTTAATTTAGTGATCATTCGTCTATCATTCCTGGATTTCACATATCGTATCTCTTATGTCCATTTTCTATGATCAGAACATGAAATTAGAGATCACAACTACAAAAGAATATTATATGTGGAATCTGGTGATGTTTTCTATCTAACTGACTAAATAGTGTTGTTGTATATTACAGTATTCTCAGGGCCCATTGCATTTGTTGTATTTTTTTATGGTGAAAGGGGCTGTAAATAATGGATTTTCTGTATTATATGCATCACATGTTGTATATTATTGTGAGAATGCATGCAAGTCAGACACAGTCAATTTCTAAATGAAATTACCTGATATGCATTAGTGGGATTCTGTCTTACATTAGCTTTAATGGGAGTAGAACATGCTGTCTTCTTCAGCTACCAGAGTCTAATACTGGAGATTAGGAATGGAGCCAAATCGGAATACGGCATTCAGCAGAATATATTAATGGGTTTTTGCTTAATATTCACTGCAACTATTTCAAAACGTTTGTTTGCTACTAAGCAGCATAACCTGGATTCAATGGCAAAATGGCCTTTAATTAACAGCATCAATGAGGTGTGTAATATCTACCGGGCCAAAAAATTGTTAGATTTTCACATACAGTACCGATGAGAGAATGGTGCTGAATAGAGCAGAGCAGGATGTGTAAACAGAAAGTTGCCAGCCATTAATCCAGTTTACACTTTGTCTGAAATAAAGGTTGCAGCTTCTCAAAACCAACAACTGAACTTAGTTGTTTGATAACTGATTCAAAGGTGAGGCAGGTTAGTCCTGAATCAGGAGTCATAATGTAAATAATAAACTACCTAAATAACACAATAACTGGTGATGTTATGTCCAGTAAAATATGCTAACGGTCACGGTCAGCATAGTATTTGTCAGAGGTCTGAGTGCCGCTACATCCTACGGTAGCTACACAAACAGCAAAACACAGCCATCAAAAGGTTCTGAGTGGAACTTGTTCAACAAAATAAGTGAAAATAAGGTGCAGTACAAACTCTGCTATGTAAAGCAAACATATCACATCGACAATAACGATGCTCTGTCATTCGAAAGCGAAAGCCCCTGCAGAAAGTGGGCCGCCGCCCACAAATCAGCCTTCCACAGCTACCAGTGTCACCACAAAAAGTAAGTTTGATGACCGACGTACATTTGTGGTGGGTGAGGGTTTTTGGAGTTTGATGGTATTCATCCAGGTGGAGTATAGGAAGACGATTATTGCACAACTGGAGAAACTGTGAAACAGCTGTTTGACAAGCACTTACAACTGAGTCGTAAAAGATTGTTGTGAATTTGGTGAAAATCATTACCAGCATCTTTATGGATATGTTGACGTCAGTGCACAGAGCACATTTTGCTGCGATGTGATATGTGATTCTGTAGTGTGGTTTTGAATAAAACGAGACATTTTTCCCAGTCAGTTGTGTCTGCATATGTTTTTGTTGTTGTTGTTGTTGTTGAGTTTAAAGAGCGGATAATTGTATGCATCCTGATTCCCGCTTTGGAGGGGAACTGACCCATTTCTGTCTGTGTCCGTTCATTGTAGGGTTTGGGGAGCGTGCAGTTCAGGGAAGGAGGTATTCAAATATATAACCACTGTTTCCTCCTTGTGCTTAATGGTTAGCTTATTTCAAATTACATAGCTTGTGCAGTAAATTGGCTCAGTCTATGTTCTCCGAATACCGACAGTCATCAGTCTTAGCCCTTGAGTTTGTTCAAATGTTATGATTTTTCTAAGAATGAGCCAAGCATAAGTGAAATATTGCTTTTGTTAAATATTTCATTGTACTGTGGTATAATTGTCACCCATTTTTTGCCTTTTTTGGGGTCATGAGAATCACTTCTCCCTTCGGTGTCAACAATCAAACGATCATAGATCTGACTTTTTTCAGGTGTCAAGGAGGAACAAGAGAACAATACAAAAAAGGAGCATGCATCTGGAAAAAGCAGATGGAAAAGAATACAACTCAGAGCATGAAGAAGAAATCCCACAAGCTTGGACTGAAAAATATTTGTATTCTGGACAAAAAAAACCTGCTTTTGTGTCTCAGGGTGACGTGTAAAGGTTTGCAACTTGCAGGCCTTATACTAATGCACAAGGTGAGCATTACTTTGGTTCAAGCACAAATAAACATATTCTTGGTTATAAGAATACAGTTGTGATGTTTGGTTTACAACAAGGGAACTCTGTTCTCCTTGGTGAAGGCTGTTTTTCTGCTTTTACATATACAGTCAACCTCCACAGCCCTTCTTGCTTCAATAAAAATAATTTTGCTGCCTCAACAGATAGAAATACAAAAATGCATATCCACACATCCAATAGTGATTGCTTGTGTTGTAGACACTGTAGGTCATGTAATGATGGCCACAGCCTGTGTGGTTAAGCTTTTATTATAAAGTCCCATGGAGGTAGTTTTTGGCAGAACATTAAGGTCAGAATACAATACAGATACAATAACTGTGACGCTAAGAAAACAATTCACCACAGGATTCAGTGTTTAATCTGTGCTCTATGATGAATTGATAACTCTAGAAAAGGACGATGTAGAAAGAAATTTTTGCTTTTTAGCTGGATTTTATGTAGCAATTCCAGTGTTCATTTTGCTGTTTTTGTTGCATTTTTTTTTCCTTTTCCATTCTGTTAGTTAGTTGGGCTCTTTAAATGTACCATTTACGTGTGCCTCCTTCTTCTTCTGTGGTAAAGAAAGCTATCCTGACACCTAATAGTTACAGGTTAGTGAATGGAAAAACATGTGCATTTCTTTCTTTTTTTCAATTTTCAGAATTCTGTAAAAAAGTTGTGGCACATTTGAATAAAAACAAAAGTGTGGGGTCTCTTGGTATCCACATGTATGGCAGGATGAAGGGTTTCACAGCGTGATTTTGCACTCAAGTGAGGTGATCAGTGTTATTCATTTCAAATGTCAGTGGTGTTAATGATGTGGCTGATCAGTGTACATACCACTGAGAATGTTGGGGCTGGCTGCAGGTGTGTCTAACATGTAGTATTTGCTGGAGTCTGTGTGTTTATTCTATACATTCAAATCAACATACAATTGAGCTGTTGAATAAAATTTGCTCAGTTACTGATCCTACTGGTCCACAAGCTCAAGATCTCTTCCAAGCCCATTTCCAAATGCAGACTTTTTCATCACTATAGGTTAATTTGATAAAATATTATCAATTTGTTCAAAAATTATTAATGTTATGCTAACACGTATCCAAACTCCAGAAATTAAAACATTTCAAATGATGACAAATGAAAATGACACATCCCCACTGTCCATCTCTCAAAACTTGCTAATGTCATTTGCATAATTCTGACATCTTCACTCAAGATTGGCTACATCTGGGATAATAGGGGGAAGGGGAGAAACTGGAACACAACTGGAGCACAGCTTTGCCAATATTTTTTTTCACTTCACACTAGGGAGAGAGGTTGAGATAGAGAAAGATTACAGAGACGAGAGAGGGCTGGAGAGGAAAGGGGAAAAATGAACATCTGGGGTCTGCTGGAGACTGAGGAGGTTCCCAGCTGTTCTCCTGACCTTCACTGTGCCAAAGAGAGAACCAGGGGGATGATTTTTGTTGCTGTCCGAATCTGGAGCTGCATACGCATGCCCTATAATGACTCTTTTTTCCTCACGGCCCCTCAGTATCTCCGAGTGTTCAAAAAGATACAAAAACTCAAACCTGTCAGTGTGGCTGCCAATTGTCGTCTCGATAATTAAAGAGTCTGAATAATGATCGTGTCCTGTCCTGTCATGAAAGTTGTGAGTCAGGCTTCCAGCTGTGGTTTGAATGATGATGATGATTGGTGTCCTGTTGATTGCCACGAAGTTGTTCTTCCAAACATTAAAACATTGCATTTCCCTCTAGATGACAAAGTAAGGCACAATGTGCTGTTGGAGAGAGCAGCTGTAATCAGCACTGTTTTTCATGTTTGAAGATCATTACTCAGTTTATGCTTCTCTCATATACTTATTCGTTTAAACTTTTTATTTAATTCTTACTGTACTCAACACTTATTTTCATTTGTATAGATATATTATCAAGACGGTCTTTGTGAGCTGTCCACATACAGTATACCTCTAGGTAATTGGAGAATAGAAGTCTGTCGGCAAGTTGTCAGTCAGAGGTGGAGATGAGGTTGTCAAAGCTGAGCAATGTGGGTAATCATACCACTCTCACATTAGGGTTGCCAGCAGCATGACAGCTAAGGCTGTTGATCACCATATTACCCTGATAATGTGGTATGGATTGTCTAATATCAGAGAGAAACACTATTAAAGCTCAGTGCTGTGGATGGATTCATA
>KV751319.1:6149644-6220951 GCA_001698575.1 Mola mola
TCAGCACAGGACGCCCAAAATAGGAAAACTAACCGAAGGTGTATACATGTCAAACTCAAGGCTATCATAACAGAACCGGTATATAGTACACATACTTTTTAAGATATAAATATCTCCATATTTTTGAGAGAGAAAATGTTGTTTAAATCCTTGGTATTAAAGGGATATTACAAACTTTTGCTGTACTCTGTGTTTTTCTATTCCTGAAACTCACTTTACCACTAATTACCTGCAATGCATATCTTTGGCTTTGAAACATAAACTAGTACAAAAAAAATAAATATTGAATCAACTATCAAAAACTACAAATCCAGCAAACAGCAAACAGGTTTAAAAATCAAAATCTTGAAACTCTTTCTTGTTGCCTGTACGACTTTCAGTGTATAGGAAGCCATAACACCAACAGTCTAGAATATAAATTTCAAGCCAGATCTGAATATTTGAAACAGAAGCATCATCTCTGTCACACAGAACGATCTGTCTTTCTTTGCTTTCCCATTTTTCTGTGTCTCTCTCCCACTGCTGACCTTGAAGGTTGCCTCTGGTGTAAGTCCCTTAAACATAAACATCTGGCTCGATTGGCGCACACCATTGTTTCATTTTTCTAGGAGAAGACTCACTTATTTATCAAGCTTTATTAAGCTGTCACTAAACCCTATACAGTTTTTGGCTATATAGTACCAGTATGAGCAACAGATTGGAGGGAGTTATCATAAGACTGGAAAGTGTCAAGTTACCAAATGAATTCAGACACTTGTGACGCTGGTCCAAATATTATAGGCTGCATATGTGGGTGTCTTTGTGTGTGCTTGAGTGTCTGTACATGCCTGCATACTTCAGAAATGCAGAAGTGCACGTAGAAATGAATGTAATATCAAAGTGAATTCAAGGATTTTTTGCACCTTTTAAAATGAGGCAATTAAGACATTAAGAGCATGTGAAACCCGTAATTTCAGATCTAAATGTAATCATCATGTGAATTTTAAATGATTCCTCAGTGCACTGGTTTGTTCACTAGTATGCAATCTACACTCACACTGAAAATAGGCATACAATATGCTTCTATATACATAATGCATGGTTTGATATGGGTTTTTCCATAAGTGTAAGAAAACAAACCCCCATTACTGTTGAAATAATGTTATCTGTCTTGACGTTTTTAATGACGTCTGTGAAGTTTTTGCCAAAACGTCTGTATAACCTACCTAGTAAATACTGTATAACCTAGTGATGTTTAATGTAGTCAACTGAAAAAAAAATATTTAAAAAAAAAAAGAACTTAGTTTTAACCTTGGAATCTTCAACCAGCGGATTCTTAATAGAAACTTAACTTTAATTTTAGCTTGTTAATGTCTAGTTGTGGTTTGAACAGTAATACTTTTCTCCTAAATGCTGTGAAATTTTTTAACATCCACATGTTTACACAGTCGCTTGTTGAGGACAGGGGAAGACCAAGTCAGAGTCAGGCCTGACTGAGAAACCGTGGACGTGCACACCCACCTGAATGCCAGCCCTTGACTCATGACCATGTTTTCTGTTCTAAGCATTAGCAGTAGCTCTGTTGGATAAATTGGACAACAAGTGTGCTCTGTGTACTCAGCAACTTAGAAACCCCTCTGGATCTTCAGCCGTTTAATATAACTACTGATCTCCAGTTACACGTCTACAGTACCACTGTATGTCATTGACTGTCTACCTCTAGGACTCCATATTAAACTGGTTGGGGTTCTGTCCCTCACTTGATTGACGGGTCATGACTTCAATCAAAATGTAGCCCCGCCCAGATATGGCCGCACTTTAACTTCTACTTTATTGCATAATTGCCCAATTTTCATAAGATGATCATATTTAGAGACTTTAAACTAAAGATCTAAAGACTCAAGACCCTGAACACATTTTGAGCAGCTGGGTTAGGCAGAAAATCAACTGTCTAAAGGTGGGGGGTGCTACAAGCATATAGGTTTGACTGTTTTGGCAGTCAGTGGAGGCAACGCGTGCTGGAATTTAAGAAAGAAGGAAGGTTTAAGGCACTTCCATATTGGTTTCACTTTTAAAGCCTCGTTCATGTTCAATACACAGTCATAGGTACTGTGGTATGTATACATGTGCATCTCTGTTAGTGTTCATTCCTGCGTTACGTGTTTCCTCACTGGAACAGGCTGTCAGGGGGGAAGGGGATAGTACTTAACCATTGGTGTTGGGCAGGGTATGGCATCCAGTGGGAGAAGCCTCCACAGATGGAGCCCAACACCAAGTGAGCAGCACTCTGTGTCAGTTGCACTGCTCAAGGAAGCCTCAGAGATCTATGGCAGACATGATGACATTTGAGACAGTAATTACTTTAATGGAGAAATATTTAAAATTAACTTCAGATCATCACAGATTTGGAAAGGAGTGAAAGGAGAATGGCTTTTGGTCTTTGCTGATGTCAATTTTCGGGTTCAACTGTTAACATGGATGGAAAGAATTAGTTTAATTGTAGAACTATTAAAATACCTATGTTCCAACTTGCTACCAGCCTTTTTTTTAAAAGACCACTGTAAGTATGTGTATCACAACTCAAGATTCTAAATTGATTTTTAAAATTAGGGGAAAATTCTATGGAATGTGGCCCGGGTTCCTACTGCTTAAATTCTCTCATGCATGACTAGACAAATGGACCTTACATGACTTGATGGGAGTTTATGTCAGTGTGCCTCTCTACTTGACTGTCTCTGTCTCTCTCTCTGCACTTCTCTCACAGCTCTATCTTTTTCTTCATGTAACAAGACCGGTTGGATGACCCAAAAATGTGGGAGCAGGCAATGCAGCCAATTAGACCTCTCTGACTTCCCTCTATACAGGAAGGCTGCGGACGAGGTCCAAGAGTGTGTGACAGTAAACGTGCCTTCATGAGCACACAAGGGATCTCGGTGCTTCTCACCGATATGCCCCATGCTACACGGAATGAGAATCAAGTCAGATTTATTTATGGAGCACTTCTGTGCATTACACAGGGAAAAAAATCCTGATGAACTGCACCGAGACAAATAAAAGCAAGTTCCAAAAGGGAAAAAATAAAGAAAAGCATATTGTAAATAATTTATGTTAGTAGATATGTTTGGGTTTGAGTAAATATGTATTTCTTTTTCATTTACCTTATTAATTTTTCATTAGAGGAACTAACTGGGCATTTTTTATGTACAGGCCCAAACAAAGTAATTTGTTCTTTTCTTTTTTGAATTTTTAAAACAGTAACACATCCATATTGAAAAGTTGAATATTATGTAGGTTTATACATTGAATGTCATAGGCTTGGGAGAATTCCCTTTGTTCCCCAACTATGGTCTGAAAATTGAGTAAAACTGACCACCCATACATGTTTTTCTTATTGTGTTTGTATAAATTTAATAGACGGTTCTGTCTATTGCTGGGACAGTAGTTACACTTTGTTTTCCGTAATCTACAAAACTGCTCGCTGTGCTTATTCTTAGTATAGCTGCACAGACTCAACTCACTTATGTCAATTCCCGCAGAGAACTGAACCATTTCTTGGCTTACATGTTCATCCCAAAATGAAAACATGATATAATCCATTATATTTTGCTAGTTTGACTTCAGGGACTGAAGCTCATACCGGGCAGGAACAGGCAAATGCGTTGGCAGGCCCATAATGTGCATCCGTGGCCCCAGACGGGTATTTAAAAAGAGCAGATCAAGCAAAGATTCTGCAGAGGAATGTTAACACAAAAAAGTGATGCAGGATCCTGCGTGGTCACTGCAAAGTGTGAATATGCACTGTCTCAGAATCAATTATAGCAAATCAGGTAAATAATAACATAGTTCAATGCTGAGTATATCTCCATACTATATCCAAACACATGGAGCGTTATAGCAGAAGAATAAACAGTGGCCGCAGTTTAACAATCATTAAAATATTGTAGTGGTAGAAAGTAGGTGAAATTGTCTATAGCTCATCTCTAGCATTACCAAAATAAATGCATGCAAAATTTTTACAGTTGTTTGAAAAGTAATTTCAGTCTCTTAACCTAAAGCAGTAATGTAATTGCATGGAGAAATTAAATATAAAAATTAAATGAAAAATGTTGGTATATTCTAACCATTATTAGAATTTTTGTTGCAATTCCCATGTTGTCACCTTTGCCTTCAGCATCATTTCCGTTAGTTTGCTATTTCGAAGTGGAGTGACGAGAGTTTTCCGTCAGCATATTGTCAGGAAGCAGCTCCCAGCTGCATAGCAAACCCATAATTAAATCAGCTATTTGGTGAAGTTAAGTGGACGAGCTTACATAATTGTCAATATAACCATAGTTTTTGATACTTGGGTGAAAATCCTTTGACGTCTTGAACTCATGGACACCGAATTCTGAGTTTGCTCCCTAGAGATGCTTTGCCAGGCCTTCACTGCAGCCATCTACAGTCGCTGCTTGTTTGTGGGTCTCTCTGTCTTCGGTAACTGAAAAAGCTGCTCTACTCGGTTGAGATCAGGTGACTGACTTGGCCATTGAAGAATATTACATTTCTTTGCCTTCAAAAAGTCTCCAGCTGCTTTTCACAGGATGTTTAGGTTCATCATCAATCTGCACTGTGATTCTCTGTCCTATCAGTTTTGGAGCAGTTGGCTGAATGTGAGTAGACACTAAAGCCCTTCATGCCTCAAAATGTATCCTGATACGTCTGTCAGCAGTCACATCATCAGTAAACACCAGTCAGCCTGTTTCCCTGGCAGCCATACATGCCCATCATTAAGTAATGCTTGGGATCAAAAACTGTTCCTTTCCTTCTCCAGACCTTTTCTTCTCCCATCATTCTGATACAATTTTATCTTGCATCACCAAATCTAATTCCAGAACTTGGGAGGCTTTTAAAGACGTTTTCTTGCAGAGTCTAATCTGGCCTTGCTGGTCTTGAATGTTACCATTGGTTTGAACCTTGTTGTAAACCCTCTGTATTTACATTCATGAAGTTATCTCTTGACTGTAAATGTTGACAATGATATGCCTACATTCTCCTCAGTATTCTTTACTTGTCTCCATGTAGTGAAGGGGTTTTTTTGTTCACCGAGGAAACCCTAATGGTGGCCCCCTTCACTTGCATTGATATATCCCTGGACTTATTATTGATAGCTCCAGTTGAACAGCTGCCAAATACCTATTCAACACCTGGAATTAACTCCATACCTTTAATCTGCTTCATTTGTCTTGAAGTAACAAGAGAACAGACCACACCTGCCAAAAATTTTTGAGCCCCGGATAGTGAGGTTCCTTGCATTATATGTTGTAATTCCTAAGTGGTAAATGCCATTTTTTTGTAAATTGTTATGAAATAAAATTAAAGCTGATAGTCTGCACTTCAATCTCATCTTGATTGTTTTATTTTGAATCCATTTTGGTGTTGTATAGAGGCGAAATAATGAAAACTGTGTCATTGTCCCAACACCTCCGGACCTAACTGTAAATCCCTTTCTCTACATCAATGAACAAGGAAGCAGATCTTTAGACTACAGCAAACAATGGCTGATTGTTTTTGCAAATGTTTTGTTATTTATTTTGGATTACACATCCTGAAGGCAAGAGGAGACAGATTTTTCTGCAAGCTGATACAACCCTTAATTCTATTGTGCCCCCGTAATATCATCACAAGGAAAAATCCTTTTCCTCCTGTATCCTTTTGGATGAGTTTGAATCAAATTAAAACCATAAATTATCATAACTACTGCAATGTAGAGCACTGAAGAAAAGTTTCCTGCAGAAATATTTACAACTTTGTTAAATGTAGCCTATGTAACAGTTAAAGCCACCTCAAATAGATGCTGGAGAGTATCTAACTGCATTTGGTAAAGTATTTCATACTGAAACGGAATTAACCAATCACGAGAAAGGAGACGCAACATGACGCAAGGATGAATCTGGATAGTTGGTGACTACAACAACGGTCGCAGCTCCGCTAAGCTCTACTGAACTCTGCTAAACGTTGAAGATTGATTGACAGCTGGATGCCATGACATTATTGGTTGGAATCGGCTAGTGCATAGTGATGTCATTTCAGGTAGCATGTAGTTTTAAATGAAGATATCGATATCCAATTTTCATATAAAAATACAAATGTGTTTTTTGGGGTTTTTTTGACATATATTATTCAATAGGCGACAGAATGATCGAGGATGTGATCTAAATTGGTTAAAATTACAGTTTTTCATTTCAGGTAGACTTTACTGTTTTAGCAATATCGTTGTCTCCCTGTGTTTGTTGATTTGTGATGTCTTTTTCAGTGAGCAAGAGGAATAATGGCTAAACACCACAGTTTACTAAACTGTGTTGGGAGAGATAAATACCACTCTGACGATTCTCATGATTTGACTGTCTGAGAGGATTCTTACGTTTTTGACATTTTTTTGTTTTGCTTTTTCAAGTGTCCATGTCAGTTGTCACACTTAGAGTAGCAAGTCAGAATAAGGAGGCAGATTGCAGATGACTTACTGTATGAGGGAAATGTGGATGAAAAGAAAATGCATTAATGCAAAAGTTTTGATGCAGAATGGACTCTGAGTTTATGTTGTTACTAGTAAAATTAGTTATAGTTTACGCTGAAGTATTCTATTATAGTATAGGATCAAAATGCAAAGCTGTTGATCATGATAATACAGAGTAAAGTGTGTTGAATCGAATCTAATGAGTCTGCAAAAACTTTAATAACCAGTCATTTTGTTAAAGTTGTTTATTATTCATAAATGCAAATAGTAAAAGCAGTCCCACTGTCTACTATGACCCCAACTTCTTTGTATTGATAGCACATGATGAACTGACATAAGCTTACATTGTTTTTAAACAATGATCCAGTCAGTAGGAAAAAATGAAAAGTAGATCACTTGAAATAAATGCATTTATATATAAGGATTTCTACAGAAAAAATGTAGAGCAGAACTGCAACAATTTAAATTATTGAAGTACAAAAGGAATGAGGTCAAAACAGGAATGGGCCTGTTATTGAAATGTTAACATCCGCTCTATTGATCAGTGGGTTACATTCTTACAGCAATAACTGAACTCAAACTTGGAAGATCCTACATTTGACAGGTTCAAAGAACACAATTTACTAACTTTACTCGTCATCTATTTTATTGTATGCAGATATGCTACTAAGGTCACACTCACAGTGAGCCATCCGTACTGTGCCTAAGCATGTTTGACTCACAAAGTGCGGATTATTTGACTAGCGTGAGCGCTCTGTGCACTGCTTAAGTACAGCACGATTCCTTGGCCTTGACACGGTCGGAAGAGTTTGAAAGAGCGAAACACGCGTACACAATGTGGACGTGACGATATATCTGAAAGCCTCCCTCATCTCCTGCTGTCTCCATAATAATCAATCACTGCGTTGCACAATTGATAAATCGGCTAATGTGAGCAAAAAGACTCTCTCTACTTGATGATGTCATTACAAGCAGTAATCGAGCATAGAACAGTGTGAGTGCAGGCCAGGGGAGGCGGGGGGCAATTGTGCTAAGGCATGGCTCAGAACCATTAGTCCGAGTGTGAGTGCCTCCTAATACTTCTTCCATGCCTCAATAAAGTTTGCTACGTTACAGTGAATAAAAGCTCTACCCTATGCCATCTTCCGTAAGCTGCTGGTTAATGGCTTTGTACAAAGGAAAATAAGCAAATAAACTCTGAAGAGCATGAAAAAAAAAAAAATATGAATATACCTGTACTTAATGCCCTTCTTATAGCTTTGGTATATAATTACAGCTTCATGGATGAAAGCACAGTGGTGCAGTGATTAACGCTGTCGCCTCACAGCAAGAAGGTCCTGGGTTCAATTCCCGGGTCTGGGCGTTTCTGTACAGAGTTTGCGTGGCTTCTCTCCAGGTACTCTGGCTACCTCCCACAGTCCAAAAACATGCAAACTGGGGGTTAGGTTAACTGGCCACTCTAAATTGCCCGTAGGTGTGAATGTGAGTGTGGATGGTTGTTTGTCTCTATATGTCAGCCCTGCGATGAACTGATGACTTGTCCAGGGTGTCCCCACCTTTGCCCGAAGATGCTGAGATAGACTCCAGCCCCCCCTCGAACACTAACAGGATAAGCGGTAGAAAATGGATGGATGGATGAAAGCTCAGCAAGAATAATGACAAAGGGTGGACACTATACAAAAAATGAGAGCAAGGATCAAGAATCCAATAACAGACTGTAACCCTAAGTACTTTAAGAAGCAGAGTCATAGTACCTTCTAACTTTTCTCTAAAATCAGCTGTAGCTCCCGAGTTTAATTCCCATGTTTCACTTATTCTTCCCCTATACTGCTCTTATCTACCAGATTCTTTTTATCTTCTACAGATCTTGGCTGTCCCTCTCATCCTGCCATTAACCCTCCTTTCATCTGTTTCTCAGGCAAATGTTGCCTTCATGTCTGTAAGTGTGGATCATTCACTGTGTTCCTTGAATGCAGGATGGCAAAGTAGAGAAAGAAACCTTGATTTGGCCATTGGTTTGCAGCTCTACAACATTCTTTCTTCCACAGCAAAATAAGAACATGTGTGCCCTTGGGTCTCTGTGACATTCAGCATTATACCTTTCTTTCCAGAAAACTTTCAGCTGTGAAACTTGTGAATCTCGAATTTTAAGAGCATCACAAGCCACATCTGGTATACATTTAGCCTACTTACACACGTAAACAATCTGTTTCTAAAAGTCACTTATTAAATCAACTGTGGTATCACTTATTTTACCAAACTATATGTTGTTAAAATGTATTTTTAAATAATGTCTTGACTGCATGTTAAATTTATATGGATAGATATAGATATAGAACAATTAAGAGAATGTGTTGTGCTGTTTTCAACAGAAAAATTACTTGTATAATTTGTTAAGTTGCTGGGCGCCACATGTTATCACAGTTAGTTAAAAGTGGTCAAGAAACATCTTCCAACTTTATTTATGCCATTGGGGTACCCCAAGGTAGTATTTTTTCTTTCCATTATTGACTCACTGTCTGTGAAATTGCTTATTTTCTATGCATGCAGATGATACTGTAATTTCTATTCCCTATTTAACTGCTTTGGATGTGAATGAAACTGATTATCCATCCCCTCCTTATATGTCCAGCTCAACTGCGTATAAAAAAGAGACCCATTAAAGATGATGGCAAACCACCAAAAACCACTGGTGAGGAAGGTTAAATGTATGAGGGGAGTATTGCAATGTATTTTACATTTAATGGACTTCCACTGAACTCATACTGACATGCGTCTTTCTGCGTGTGAGCTCTCACAGAGAGAAAATGCTTGGTAAACACAATGAAACACTGGCGTCGGATAGATCATGGCGATCCGCTGTGTCAATAAATAGAAAAATTATGGAGTTTATTTAGTTTTAAATGGTGTGCCACTTTGAGGCAAATTGAGCAGGTTTATCTTTGCCCTCGGTTCATCCATCAGCAAAATAATCAAAATGTCTTTATTCCTTTCATTTATTTTTTGAGCGGAAATAACTCCTGTGAATTACTTGCGGTGAATGGTTTTGCATACTTCTGCTGAATGCTTTTATCATTTCTCCGATGCAAAGTCAACAGAAAGAGGATCAGTATGGTGATTTGAGGACCAGCTTATAAAATGCCTAGTATTACATACACTGATGTGTTAAAGAAAAATATGTTGTGAGATGGCATCTATGAACAGTGCATGACTACCAGTGATTCATTACACAAGCAGTATTCAGTCTGCACATTAACTCATAAAATCAATCAAATACTGGTAAACATAATTTAGGGGTAATTATGAAATTACCTGCTAGTGTGTGATCGTCTGCAGGCAAAATGACAAATAACACACATGACGTATCTTTAAATGGTGTTTACTCGAAAAGGCTACAGTAAACACAATTTAAATCTTTTTTTTCTCAGCAAGCAAGATTTGCTGGGGTAGTTTATAATTGAGTCTAGCCGTGCATGAACTTTCTACCGCTGCAATCTGTCTAAGCACAGCTTTTTCCCTCACTGCAGGCCCCAGCTTTCTTTTGTCAACTCTGCCACACATCACAACAGTATCCAAATGTGAAAGATCTTGATGAAAGTAGAATGTAATTATTAGTGTGTTAGTTCTAGGCGGGCAGCGGGATCTTTACATGGTTCAGTGAACAACACGCTCTCTTTCCAAATGAAGAACATTCACTTCCTTTCAAGGGTAATTATTGTAGCCCTCAGTCAACCCGGCAATGAAAATTCAATGAAATGGAATTAAACTGATGCAAAAGTTATCCAAATATCAAAAAGCAGCGTGTTTTTTTTTTTTTTATTTGTCCCCTCCCCTGTGTTTATATAGATCAGAAGATCTACGTGGGATATTTGTTTTATGTCATCCTTCTTCCAGTGTTTCTCATTCTCATTTCTACCATATCCGCAACAGTCTGCAACAAATGAAGATCTAACCTTTAATATTTTATAATATAAAAGTGAGGGACTTTTTTTAACCAACCAACCATCAGCACTCAGCTATATGAGGGACGCATATGTGCTTATTGTGTAAAGGTCTGGACATGCTGGATGATGGGATAAATTATGTACAGAGACAGAGGCGTTGGTTGGAGTAATGATAGGACTCAATTGTCACAAGGTGATGTCTGTCAGGGCGACACATGGCAGCTTAAAGTGAAAATGGGCGACTGCCAGTCGACAGCAGAGAAGGGGAGGGATGTCCCCACTGAAATCCACTGAGGAGTGGTTAGGGGGACTGAGGGGGGCTGAGTTGAGAATCAATAGAAAAAGTGATGAAAGTATTTGAATCATAGATGTGTCGGGCTTTTTGTTGGTGGATGGCTGTGTCGCAATGATATGCTGACAGCGTTTGAAGAAACTTTCACTTTGGTCATTTCTCCAGCTCAGAGGATTTTTATCTGTCCTCTGAGAATGTGGTGGATGATGACAGAGACGTGTAAGCACAAAACAATGACAATAGCAACAGTGAAGGAAATTCTTTTGGATTAGCTGCAATAGTTCAGTTGAGCAGTTTTCTTGCCCTTTGCTTTCCCATGGATCAGATGAATTAATGCAGTCTCTGATTTGTATGACTGTTCCAATAGCTTCATGGTTTCTAAATGTAAAAAGAAAGTAAATGAAGGCAATTATGTGATACCTGTGGCACATTCAGACATTTTGTGCTAAATATCTTTGGTGTTGCAAAAATCTGTACAAGTAAACAACACTTTCAACTGATGCCGATTAGCAGCAGGATAACCTCTGCTGAAAATAGTATGATCGATGGCATGAGCTCACCAACAGTGAAGATAAAACACCTTCATTAGGTAAACCTCTTCCCATTCCATGATATCATATGTGACATGTCAAAGTAAAAACTCAAAGGACACCTCAAAAAAATGATGTGTTCATTCTGCTGAGCTAAGTTAGCCGGAACTGTCGTAAAGGTCAGTGTGTGAAAATTAGCGGCATCTAGTTGTGAGGTAGTAGAATGCAAGCGACGGAGCGCTGCCACGTTGCCCCCCTCCCTCCCTAAGCACATAGGAGAACTGTGTATGATCCTCCATTTAAAGTATTGAAAGTTAATACGCTTGGGACAAACTTCCAGCAGACTAATGATAAAAAAAAAAAAAAAAACTACTTTACTCCTTCTTCTTCATCCCCTTTTACTGGAGGGAGTTTTCTTCGTTGGTTGTAGTCCGATGCCACTTCTGTATACAAACATTGTCAGTTGTGGGCTACCGTAGTAACATGGCGTTACAAGATGGCACTTATATGGAAGTATATATGTATTACTGTAAGATTCCATATATACTACCATTTTGGATTTAAGGTGATTATGCACTTATTGTAACATAGGTACGAAGATTATGTCATATTCTACACAATGGACCTTTAATGCAAAAAGTAAGGGGCAGTGGACTATTTTTGTCCAAATTTGAACAGAAGTCCTTCTTTTGATTTTGAATGAATGACAACATATAAATATACAGCTGTCCCAGTTATTCTCGAATTACGCTTTACTTCCCCAGAAGGTTACACTGGGATTGATATGATGGTGAATTACAGAGGAATTGTTCGAGTAGGTAATTTTTTTCCCACTTTATCTCCTTATTTTGCTATTTTTCCAGGAGCGATTACATTCCCCCTTTAAATGCACTGCATCTGTGCCAGTGTTTTAAATTTAAGATTTTCTCCGGTCAGTCCGAATACCACGTGAGACACACATTGTTCACATGCTGCTCACCTGCTGTTTTTAAGAAAAAACCTGGGTGAAAAAATAAGTGAAGATCTGTTTTTGGCACCTTTATGAAATAAATCCCGCTGATATAGACAGTCCAAAGTAAGACACAGGGAAAGATAATCACGCAGAAGAAGTGGGGCAGGGCAAGCATGTCAGTGGGGTCAGAGAGCAGAGGTGTGGGGGTGTATGGCAGGTACGGAAATAAAGGGGAAATGTTTGAAAATTAGAATTAAAAAGGTTCAAATGAGAAAAAACACAGGTAGTTTTGTTTTCAAAATCTAAACAACTTACATTATTATATTTAAAAAAGACCACCAGTTTATGAAAAGGGCTTAAAACAAAGTATAGTACAACTTTAAAAAAAATATATAAAACTGGACAGTATTATTGCAGACCCATCATGATAATTCATGTGCAATGCTCATCACTTGTCACTTCACGTATCAGTAATCATTAAAAAAAATTAAATCAAGGCCATATGACAAAGAAATAAAAGACCCCCAACACCATTTTTTTTAATTTCATGAATTCCAGAATTACACAGTGCAGAGGAAAGAATAATCCCCTACTATAATTTAACTAAATTATGTACCTTAAAAACAAGTCACACAAACTGTGTCTTCTTGTGAATTTTGTTATGCTAGTAGCAGGTAGCATAACAAACATTAATCCCTGAGGCTTGTTTGTCTAGGAAACCTCCATAGCATAATGACACTAATGGATTATTTGTTAGCATCACAGGTGAGACACAAGGTAACAGGAGGAAGACTTTAATATGGAGTTTCAATATCAGAGATTTATTGCTGAAGTAAATGTGATGACCCAACAACTTGTATTGTTTCAAAATCTTAAATAGTGTATAATCTGAACAGGGGCACACCTGAGGATGGGATCGTTTAATTCTTCCGACCTGCTGGGGCCTTGTTTCTGCTCCATTGTGGGGGTTTGCAGAAGGGGCAGATATAAATCAAACGTATTGACATCACAGTCTGGCACAGCAATGATTAGAATCACTTTTTATCTAGCTTGATTTGGTTGATTTAATTTCATTGGGAGGCACTGCTTAGTGAAAGTCAATGTAGTACATGCATGGTTGAGTCTGAATAATGGATTTTAGATAATGTATGAGGTTTTATCCTGTAATAATGATGCGTGTTTTTCCTCTGTTACATAAAACAAATATTCCATATGATTGTGAATCAATTACACATTTTCTCATGTTGATGAGCACAGCATGATTAGGGTAAAGTAATGAAATGTTTTTCTGCCATGCTAGCTATGATTACATACCTCTGTTATCTGATGATGGGCAACATTAGTGAACTGCAGCATGTCAAAATCACATTTTAATGACAATCCATCCCACTAATGCCTTTAAGACAGATTAAAGCTGTTTACCATTTAAAGTGGAAAAGTCCCCCTTGCATTTCTAAGTGGTAGTATTGTTTGGACTGTGTAGACAACAGGGCATGTGCAATCAGCCTGGCTACTGACCCAGGCAAAGCAACTGCAAGATTTTGAATATGACCTAGAAACTCTGGTCTCAGTGTGATAATTACATTCACTTTTATTAATTAGGTTATTATGAAGATGACTGATGCCTCTTCAGTCCTGTTTTTGTAACAGGAGACACACATTGATAAGGGAACACATTTTGACACAACACCAGATTGCTATCCATAGAGTGAAACCCCCCTTTTGTAGCTTGGTTTCTGTCTCTCTCTTCTTCAGCCTGTTTACCTTCTCAATCAGTGTTCATTTACTTTATGGTGTCTCTACAATCACATGTTTTTCTTCTGTTAACTAGGGATTGCAACCAGGCAGAGAAATGGCTTCTCCAATTTGGGATTTGGAAATGTGCCATGAATTGACCTGCTCGGCTTGGTGGCAGCACAAGTACCATACTGAAAGCTGTACCCCACTAGTTCATGCATCATGTGACAACTTTTGCATGATGTGTTAACATAATAACCTGAGTGTTGAGATAAGCATAATTTGGGCTATTTGACACTTGAACACTGTGAAACTTTTTTGAAAAAAAAAAAAAAGTACCCAAAAGTTTCAGAGTAAACAAACCAAAAGGGCAGAGAAGGTAACTGAGTCAGCCACTTTACCAAGGGCTCTCCTCCTTCCCCTCCCATAAACTAATCCTACCTTATGTACAAAACCACTAGGGAGGTAAAACCAAAAACTAAGGAAATAAAACCCTTTGACTGCTGTGCTTGCTGTCTGTTGATGTGATGTTGCCATCCTTTCTCTTCCCTCTCTGAGTTGTAAAATATTTCAGGTGTTAACGCAGAAGGCAGGTGGTGGGCAAACAACCCACCCACAAATAAGCCACATGGTTTTATCTGTATGTTATTAATATTTATAGATGTTCTGCTTTCTATTCAAGCGTTGTATGCAATACTCTTCTACTGTTAACATACCCCTCTGTCTCCACCCCGGAAATTCTTCACAAAGCTCCCTCATCCGATATGTTGCTTGAAATAGCTCAACTCCAAAGGCAGGCAGAACTTGCTTGTTTTGTTCAATGACACTCCCCAAACAAAAGCCAAAGAAGAAGCCTGTCTTCTTAAGGGGGTAAACAAAAAATGAGGATATCTTCCAAAAGGCGCTGGAGGGATCTGTCTCTCATTCCTTTCCATCTCCCTCCTGTGACTGGGAGGGGGTTTTCTGAGCAAAACAATGGTGCTGTCAACAGCTAGTGCAGTGAGTGCTACAGGCCAAACGGAGAAGGAAACATCACTTAATGTAAGGAATGGATTAGAGAGGCTGATTATGCCTCGGAGGTGAGAGGAGAACAAAGTGGAAAAAAGGCAAAGCTGTAGCAAGCAAGAGAGAATTTGGCTGATTGTGAGCGTGCACGAATTCCAACGAAGCTTATATGAGTGTATCCGTTTATGCAAGTGTTTCCGTTTGCTTGAAATGTTTGCTCATACACACAATCATCCATTGTGCATTCTTCTGTAACCCTGTTTGCGTGTAAACTTTTATGAATGTTATGCATGAATGTAATACCTTTAGCTGCCATTACACATTTTTACATGTTTTAAAGAAATAACCTAACCTGCTTAACCCGGACACAACGGCTTTATCTACAGCAAACAATTTAAAGATCATTCTTACTCACCATGACAAGATTCAGAAATATTGCACTGATTGCAGAGCTGTGGGACTGGATCAGATTGCACTGTACACATAGGTACACTAAAATAATAAATGTGATTACCATGACCCACAAGGTTATGATGAAAAACTGTATATCATGTGAATGGTACTCTGATGTATTGGTGTATTGTCTAAACTAAAGAGAGATCATGTTACCCTTTAACCCGGCGTTCACATCATGCTTCTGCTGTCCTTGCCTCACTGAAGAAGATAAATGTGTTGGAGGCAACTTTCCCAGTGGCCTTTCACCACTCTCACCATCTGCCATTGTGAAAAAGCTTTAGCACTATTTGTGCTGGTCGTACTGGAAGAATCATGCCATAAATCAAAACAGTGGTATACCTGCCAAATCCGGCTGGTGGCACACAATGAAAGTGCTGTAGAGAAGCCAAGGGAAGGTAGACGTCAATTCACTCATGTGTTTTTTTTTGTTGTTTTTTTTAATCATCATCACAAAGGTTTTTAAAAAAAAATTTAAAAGTGAAAACGTAATGACCTTAACATTTTGTAGTTCAGTAGAGTGTACAGAGATACTAGTAAAAACTATGAGCATTTATGGTTATTTAGACTCTTCTTAGCACCGTGGCCTTCGCTCCCAACAGTTTTGGAATGTTTGCTACATGCATGACATACAATAGTGAATAGACCATGAGGTATTCTTGTTACATTAAAACATGATCTCTGCACCAGGACAAGGAGGTAGAGGGAACTCCTTAAAGACTGCCTCGAATGAAAATCACATTTTTGACCTTGTTAACTTGTCCAAGTGATGTCTTTTTATGTGTTTTCAAATATGACAAACATGGCTGAAATAAGCAATCAACGTTATGACATAGGATATCTGTTTCCTTTCCATAATCCACCAATAACAGGCTCCAAAATGCAAAATGATTAAATTAAAGATGTTGAAATTAAATTTACAATTCTGATGCTCACAAATGACCTTGTGCAAGTAGTTTCCGCTCTTCGTCCTGGGAATCTGTGGCTTGTTCAAACATGTAACTTGCAACTGTGCAGCATAGTGTAGACTAGTTTAGAAGTCACAGGTGACAGATTAGGAGTAGCACATTCATAGAACCCTACAAGAGACACATGTGTAGAATTAAAGTCTATTTACTTTACTGTGATGTATAATTTTACAAAACAAAGATTAGTCTTGAAGGGTTTGGAAATTGGCTGGAGGAGAACTTTAAAGTTATCCATTGTCTGTTTATACAGGAAACCTGCCTTGACTAAAAACAAACAAATATCTGGCATACTAAATTGTATAAAAATTGGAAATGTCCCTGCAACATTGGTCAGTCTCTCTCGCTCTTACACTTACAGAAATACTGTCCATAGTCAGTTAGTACTCCAGTGCAGAGTGTAACAAATTCTCTTACGACCAGTTTTAAATAACATAGCTCACAGCAGCCATAATGTTTCATTCTATAGTCTACAAACATTAGAGTGATGATGAAAAATGAACATATGGAAATGTTTTGTTGTTGAACAAAAGCAACAGCTATTTCCTTTTAACATCAGTGCAAGAGGTGAAATGATACCAATCTGCTGAAAAGTCCAGGTTTGTGTGTAATGAATTGTTTTAAAGTTTTAAAGAATAGATGAGAGTTTCTAACACTTTGTCCTCCAGCACTTCTCAAAGTGAATAAGTTTCAGGGCAACCCTGTGACACTGCGCAATCGGTGTGAGCTGCATGTAGGAAAGTACCAAAAACAAACATTTCAGGAAAGAGGTGAATAGATGGCATTTTAGAGTTGCTGGGCCATGTATTCTATGGTCTACAAACATCAGAGAGCTGATGAAAGATAAGACCTTATGTCTATGTTATCATGTTAAACAGCTGTTAACTGTCTGAAATATTAGCTTCAAGTAGATAACTGTCAGTACCATTGGTAATGGGTTTGGAACTAATTGCGGACAATGTGAGCTGAGAAAACACAGCTCACTAACTTTATTTTAAGGATAATCCAAACGTACAATTCTTAAACAAGCATGGGTCAAAACAAAAAATCAGTTGAAGTCGACAAACATATTCTCCGGGTAAGAAGAAAAAATCCAAGACAGTCCAGAAACTAGGACGTGTACGATATAGAGAAAACTGTTGAAACAATAAGGAAATAAGAAGGAAAAAGGAAGGCTTCAAAAGCACACGACAATCTGAGCACATCTGCCTAAATACAAGGAGGGTATAATTGGACACCTAAGGGCAAGGCAGGTAATAGGACCCAGGAGAAACACATGCCATAATCATAAATGGATGAAAATCAACAAAGGGAGGAAATATAAATCAAGAATCAATTTCAATAGAAGAGAGTTTCTGACACTGTTTGTGTTCGCTAATCTTGTAATATTAAATTAATAAAATGTAAAAACAAGAGTTTTACATTATTTACATCGTAATCTAAGGCCAGACAGTGTCACATATGTACAGTTTTATAAAGCCTCTGGCTGAATTTTAATTGGTGACTTGAAAAAAAAAAACAGGTCCAGCTTCTGAAGTCTCATCTGAATATATAAATAATAAAAACTGAGGTTTACCTACATTTCCACTCTTACTGGCAAGGGAACCTTTCAAATAACAACAAACAATTAATTTAATATGGGTGTGGTTTAAAAAGGAGAATATCAGTATTTTTAAACCTAAGCCCTTTTTGTTTGACTTTTAGGGTTAACTGAACACATTACAAAACACATTAAAAGCAGTATTGACTTTCACCACTAACTACGTTCAAAATGTGAGATCAAGTGTCTGGTAATATGGAGTACATACAGTAAACGTCCTGTTTATGAAAGACTAATTTGTGTATATTTATAGCCTTTTCAAGGCAAAAAGCCCCAGCATCTGAATGCAGAACTGATTTTAATTCTATAAACCAGGCATATTGTGAAAGTTTAGATCCCCAAAAGTCAGAGAAAGATTGCTCAGTTGCAAAATAACTGTCTTGACTGTGAACAGTGGGTTAGGATGTTTGGCTATATGTGGTTCAAACACAAGCGTTGATTCTAAATAATAACATGGCCTTCTGTAATGGATGTACTAGTGTGTAATGAACTGCTCTTTGCACACAGATGATCAGCTTAAAACAATTAATTGACTTTAGGTGTGATGAAAATATCATGGCCACATATTCGAAGGCTTCAAGTCTGTGATGTAATCAGTAAGGATGTTCTGTTTTAATATCAAGGAATGTGGTTCAAACCCACCGAGTTAAATCTGCAATCTAAATTACAGGGCAATCTTTTGTAACGGAGGCAACATGTGTCCATATTCCAATACTAGGAAATTGGTTGGGTTTTTTTGCACATAAATGATCAGTTTTGGACTGTTGAAAACATAGCAAGCGTGATTTAAATATCATGGCCACACCCACTACACCTGGTGTCTGTGGTGCAATCATCAGTTAAGATGTTCACTTGTTGCCTGAAAGGTTGCGTCAAGCTTACCCAAGCAAGGACCCAGTAACTGTCTGTGATGTGTGTTCATAATGTAGTAGTGTTTTGGTTTTTTTCCCCACAAAAATGATTAGCTTAAAATAATTAAGAGTAGTTCAAATATAATGGCCACATGGTATAAGGCACGCTGTCTGGTGCAATCAAGAGAAAGGATTAGGCAGGTTAGATGAAGGTGTCTTATTACCCCCGCCACAATCAAACAATGACATGAAAAAGTCATTGACCAGAGCCTAAACCTCTGAAAATGTTTCAGGTAAATGAAAATGTTTATTTTCTTAATCAGAGAGAATCTTACTTGGACAAATTATTTATATGCATTCATAACTTTAATATCCATAGAGACCAGACACAATCTCCAACATGCCTATATTGCTTTCTACAGTCCAGTAATGGTTGCAAGTCACACTGCACATTTCATTTGCATTGACATAATTTCATTCAGTTTTCTGTTTTTTCTATATTTTCAACAAAATGCATTCCACTTTCAACTGAAATGAAAATGGCCGCTTCACCAATACAGCAGTATTTGAATCATTTATTTATAAAAGGTTGGGTGTATTGTAACTCATACATATCATCATCATCCATGTTGTTTTATAGCAGCCAGGAAAAAACTACTTACTTCAGTGGTAATCCAGAATGATGTCTACATAGTATCATGAGAAAATCCCTGTAATTAAATAAGTGGCTGTTTGGTAGTCTTTGCCATCTTTATTCGCTAAAAGCAAACCAAAAAAAACAAGTTTTTGAATAGGGAAAGCCCACTTAGTTCCCCTTTTTAGTGTGTTCCAACTACCAGGGGATTACACTCCTCAGCCTCCCTGGGAAGGTCTACTCCAGGGTGCTGGAGAGGAGAGTCCGGCTGCTAATTGAACCTTGGATTCAAGAGGAGCAATGTGGTTTTCATATTGGCCGTGGAACAATGGACCAGCTGTATACCCTCGCGAGGGTACTGGTGGGGCCATGGGAGTTTGCCCAACCAGTCCACATGTGTTTTGTGGATCTGGAGAAGGCTTATGACCGTGTCCCTCAAAGTGTCCTGTGGGGGGGTTCTCTGGGAATATGGGGTAGATGGCCTTTTGTTACGGGCCATTCAATCTCTGTATTGTCGGAGCCAGAGCTTGGTTCGCATTGCCTGCAGTAAGTCAGACCCGTTCCCAGTCAAGGTTGGTCTCCGCCAAGGCTACCCTTTGTCACCGGTTCTGCTCATACTTTTTATGGACAGATTTTCTGGGCGCAGCCAAGCGGCGGAGGGAGTCAAGTTCGGTGGCCTCCGGATTCCGTCTCTGCTATTTGCAGATGACGTGGTCCTTTTGGCCTCATCGAACAGTGACCTCCAGCTCGCACTGGGAAGGTTGTCAGCCGAGTGTGAAGCGACGGGGATGAAGATCAGCACCTCTAAATCTGAGGCCATGGTTCTCAGCTGGAAAAGGATGGATTGCCCACTCCGGGTCGGGAGAGAGCCTTAGACATAGGGTGAGGAGCTCGGACAGCCGGGAGAGGTTCAGAGTAGAGCGGCTGCTCCTCTGCGTTAAGAGGAGCCAGTTGAGGTGGTTCGGGCATCTGGTCAGGATGCCTCCTGGACGTCTCCCTGGGGAGGTGTTTCGGGCATGCCCATCCGGGAGGAGACCCCGGGGCAGACCAAGGACACGCTGGAGAGATTATATCTCTCGGCTGGCTTTGGGACGTCTTTGTGTCCCCCCGGAAGTGGCTGGGGAGAGGAGTGTCTGGATCTCCCTGCTCAGGCTGTCGCCCCCGCGACCCGGACCCAAATAAGCGGCAGAAAACGAAATGAAACGATAATGTCTCATATTTTTCTCTTTCCTGTCTCTCCTGCGTTCCTCCTCTGTGTTTTCTTCAATCAGTTCTGCCTGACACACTTTTCCTATATAACTTAAAGTTTGTGGTTTAGTAACAAACCAATGTCTCATTCATTTTTAATTTTTCTTAACGTACTCGTTATTTAACCTAAAGATATTTTACGTGTGTGTGTGTGTGTGTGTGTGTGTGTGTGTGTGGGAGGGGGAAGAAATGGGTTGTGCTGGGGGTGCCTGAGGCGAGACAGAATGTAAGCACAGCGTGAGTAATGAAATAATGACTGAAATATAAAAGGATGAGGCAGGCCGTGCTCGCACTATCCAGGGGCCGACAGGTGTTTGCCAGAGCGCCGGTGCAGAATCCATTAGAATGTTGTCAGAGGACAGCTGCCAAGGAGTGAGGGAGTTGTAATTACATGCCATCCGCACTGAGACAATGCCTCATCCCTCAATCACATGCAACTGTAAGAAAGATGAAAATGTCGCTGTGTGGTCCGTCCTTTCATTTTTTCTTCTAACTGATGAAATGGAACATCCTTCAACCAGGAGACAAAGAATTTTTATTTAAGAAAAAAGAAGAGAGGTGTAAGGCAGTCACTATTCACTCCTTAGAGAAGAAGGTCAAAAGGCCAAGAGGATTGATACTCATAACAGTGTTTGAACCAATGGATGTCATAAGCACAATAATGGCATATTGGAAGTACGTCTACATTTCTAACACACTGAATTTCCCACCGTCTTCTTAATGACTGAATGTGTTGATTGATAGGTAGCACTATGGGTAGGATGCGGAGTGATTTATATTAGCGTTGATTAAATACTCCCCCTGGTTGTTTGTCTTGTACACAAAGCCGGCAATAATTTGATTTTCATTCAACAGGCAAATAAGAACTAGTTAATTAAATTTCACTGTTTCCATTTACACATTTTATTTTCCTATTCATTTTAGGCAGTTTTGACTCAGTTAATTTTATCAAGAAAAATTATTAACTGCTGACGTTCATGTCAAATTGTTTTCTCAATAATCCTTTCTTTTTGTCTCTAGTGCATCGTTTGGCACTGCATATGAGAATGAGTTACTTCACTCACGTTATCTTAAACAGTCATTTGTAATGTTTTGCAGTTTAGCTTCATCTTTAAACAGCGAAGGGGCAGCTGCACTTCATAAGCAGGAGAGTTATCTGTTCTGTTCTTTTTTATCACAGATACACACAGAAAACTACACTTGGATGGAGATTTGATTTTTTTTTAAATGTATTTACTATTTATTATTTGATCAGCATCGTTTTTAATCCACAAGTATTTACCTAGAACCACACACATACATTGATTATTGGATTATTTTCAGACGAAACCATTCAAACAGTCGTGCAAGCTTCAATTTGATATTCTCTGAACCAGTGGTCTTATTTATATATATGAGCACTAAGCCGACAAAAATTTGTTCCTAGACCCCTCTGAACTCAAAAACCCCCAAAATTGGGGGTTTAGAAGTTAGATCTCCTTCCTGCAGTTAAATACAATGAAAATGCTCTAAATCGATGGAGTGACCAAAATCCACAGGGTCCAAAGTAGTGTGTGTCAGTCGACAGTTAAAATTAAAAGCCATGAGGTTCGTTGTCTCGACAATGAGCTCTTTTTTTTTTTTTCCTCAAGGGCATCTCAGGCGGCAAAAAATTTTGAAAAAAGAGAAGCTGATTAGCAATGCATGCTTAGATTATCTGTTTGAGATGTTCCGAACTATGTTTCTGTCCTCAGTTTGTATATGTAGATCAAATTATCAACATTATTAGTAACACATAACTAACTTACTAACATATATTTTCTTTTATTTTTACCATGTTTGATTTCAAAGTGTGCTTTTTTGATTAATAATTGTGCGCTGAAACAGAATTTCTATTTATTCTGAGCTTTGATGGTGCTGCTACACTTAGATAAACTAAGATATGCAGGGTATCACATTGATAAGACAACAGATAGGTTTTGCTTTTCTCATGACACAGACTAAAAAGAAGAAGTCATGAATTTATATGAGATTTAACAGCAGTGGAGCAGCGGCAATGCTTTGCCGGTGCCAGGTTTACCAGGCCAAGGCCTGACAAAGTAATTTTATGGGTTTATCCAAAGCTAGTGAGGTGTAAAATAGACAATAGCAATAGCCCAAAAACACTCAATGGAAGCCCTTGTGTCTCCACCAGGCTCTGAAATCATATCCAGGGATAACAGTGAATTGTAGAGCTACGCTGAAAGTCAAGAAACTTGAGACATGAGGTGTACAAACATTGGTTTGCAGTGCCGGGACAGGTTGAAGGAGACACAAAGGAAACCTTTTTCCTACTATTATTATGTTGCTCATTACAGCCAAAAAAAAAAATATTAATACTGAATGTGTTATTAATTTTTAATTTAATTTTTTTAACTTTAATAAACATTTTTTTAACATTCCGTGCATTTTCTAACATTTCTAACACTCTAAAGTTAAACTTCGGACTTTGTTATACATCATTTCTCATCTTGTGCCACACATATCATGAAAGTGCTGCATTTGTGAATACATGACTCTCTAAAAGAGATAAATATGACGCAGAATTTGTGATACACCTTGGTGATACTTTTGATGACCCCCCAAAAAAACAGTTTGAAGAAAATTCCTTGTTTATGGTCCCCCATTAGTGGTAATGGGATCTGTGCCCTTGCATGCCTTGTGTCACATTACCTGTCTTTATGACTATCCTACTATTCGACAGTTGTCATTACCTGCCCTGCCCTGTAAACTCTGTGTTCTCAATAATATCCCTGGAATGAAGAATCTGCTCTCTCCGATATCTAGTGTACATCTGGGTCCTATTCCTCAACCTCCCTTGGCACGTTTTGGACAAAGAGTCTTCTTTGATTTTGCATATCTCTATGTTTCCTTATTTTAAATTTACAGACAAATGGTTTGGTATAAAGAGTGGAGAAGGTACTCGGTGCAAACTGTGAATACTGAATTCAGCTTTGATATCAATATAATCCTGAAATTCTAACATTTTATGAAGGTCGATATTTTTACTTTGAACTAATACAAATATATCCAACTTGACTCCTCATGGCCACTGATTTAAGTCAGGACAACAAGGAATTCAGCTTTGCTATTAAACATATAATCATATAAGAAATATGAATTGTTGTCACAGTTATTTTGTAATATTTAGTAAGGGGGCCATTCTGAGCCACTGTGTCAATGAGAGTGAGAATCTTTCTCCATGACTTTTCATATTCATTTCTCTCTGTACATAATCTGAATCTTCCAGAGTTGACACCTACAAACAGTATGAAATCAGATCTATGCATTGTCTGATTTGGCACCTTATCATCATTGGATACGTTGTGTTCCTTACTGCTTCACCTTGTTAAATTTTAATGCTTAACATTTATCAAATGTCATGTGATTGATTCTACCTTTATTGACTTGTTCCAATTTAAAACCCTTTCTAGTGGTCAGTTTTCACTTCTAAAAGTTCTGCTATGAAATAACCTGCTGTTACTCAAAACAGCAGCTTTTGAATTTTCACATTTTACACAAAGCAGGTCTGCAGAAAGTCTCGGCCCTTCACAAGCAGGATCTGGATCCGGATGTTTTCACGTATACATTTACAAATAGTCAAACAGCAGCAAAAATAAAAGAGCAAACCAACCCAGTTATCCCCATCAAATGCTGTAGTGTGACCCAGATCCAAGTATTCTTCTGGTTGCAATCCAGTTAAACATTACATTATGTTTAAAGCTGAAAAATAAGTAAATACACATTTTTTTGTCATAACTGCTAAAATTATCACTATTTCCTGACAGTAATACATGAGACCGACAGTGAAAATGTTCAGCTCCTCTGGTCCAGCTGACTGCTCCTGGCACTGCTTATAAAAACTCTTTGCTTCCCAAAAAAGAACCAATCAGAGCATCTTACATATCCACCCCCCCCACTCTGGAGGTGGGGACTATGTTTTTGTCTAAAGATGTGCACACTTTCTGTATTAAAAATACAACTAGACATGACAACCAGCTGCCAATTATACACTGCAATTTGGATTCAGCAATAGACTCTGCTACTTACACTTGGCACTAACATGGCAGTTGTGTAATCAGGCAGGTCTGCCAGGTCAGCAGTGGGACATGAGGGTCACATCAGCCATCAGATGTGATGTCAGTAGTTTAGCCCCCGGGTTCAGATGGCCTCGCCAGAGTAACTGGGCAGAATTGACATATTCAATGCGGACGAGTAGAACACATGTGGAAAGGCAGCGTATGTGTCAAAGTAATTGGATATTTTTATGGCACACAGCTGAGATAACATGAGATACCATAATTCAATTTGAAAACAGAGAGATTTCTGAGAGCAAACCAAGAACTCCGTGCTCGGACCGAGAATCTGCTTTTATGTAGGTTGTTGGCAAAGCAAGAGGCCCAAATTCCAGTAAGTAGTCTGCAGTTCTTCACAAGTCAAGCCGTCGTTTACATCCATGTCTATCCACACATTCATAATATATAAAGTGACTTGATATAGGCTTGGTCACATGGTACAACAACAATCACCAGAGGGTCAGAATCAACAAAATCATTAAACGTGGATGTTTCTGTAAAGAAGCTCTTACATATGAAACATAATCACACAAACACAAACACAAATCACGGTGACCTCATCCTTCAACCAATGATTGCTATAATCTAATCAGTCCATACTTGAGTTGAAGTGGGCATTTGCACTAAATCTAATTCAATCAAGAGAGACAAGTATGAAGAGGAGACATGTTTATTGAACAGAATAAACATAGTTAAGTTTGTGGGTAAAGTCTGTGGTGCTTGGACTCTACAGGGAGAACATTGAGATTGACGGCTTTCCTCCTTAGCGGCAGCACTATAGATCCCCCGCATGTAGTCCGGAAAATGATGACTGCTGAGACTGGAAATGGTGGAGCTGGTGGAACTGCCAGGCCTGGGTGGGGGTGGGGAGGTGGAGGGGCATGCGCAGCAGCAGCATGTAGGAACTAGGCAAAAGGAGAGAGACGTATTTAAGAAGGCCACAACAAGATGATAGGCTAATAATGCAAGTGTGGAGCCCATCTATTGGACAGATGAGAACAGCTGATCATGAAGAGACAGCCCAGAGCAGAACAGAGGTGATACGAGTGTGTTGAAAGAGTAGAGTGACCAGCAGGAAGTTAATAAAACTTAAAATGGTGTGTATGCAAATAGTCTCCCTAGCCTGAGCTCCATATTCCTCTAAACATTCCTAAGAAACATGCTCTCAAGAGTGGAACGGATGTTTAAAGTCAAGTCAGTGAACTTGACCTCTCATCGCCAACATCTAATTAGGTTATTCTTGAATGAATGGCTGTGGCTCGTTTTGAAGAATTTTCATCAAAGTGTTTGAGAGATACTGGCTTCACAAGAATGGGACGGAGGGATGGACGGACATCCGTCAAATATAATTGATTTTAAAATAGCTTGAACTCATCATTAGCTGATCATTTGTTCCGTGGAAACGACTCTAAGTCCTGTCACTTCTATAGATCATAGTAGATTGTTGAGCATGGCAGTTGCGATGAGAGTGAGTTTCAAGAAAACTATATATTTTTTTCTAGTTCTTAACATGTAGATAGATTTACTAACATTTGCAAGATACAGATATGACTATGCTTTGATGCGTTGCGCACGTTTCGTTGCACAGGTCACAACGTGCACCCCAAGCATAAAATGAATCAATATATAGAGAATGAAAACAAAATTAAGTTATTTTAAGAAAGCAATGTTTGCATGGGAAAATGGATAATCTAAATGCTAGAAAAGGTGAGCTATCAGGAAAGGATTAAGAGACAACAGAGCAAACACGACAATCTAGTACAGGACCATGTGTCTTGGAAATTTCCTTCAATGCGCTGCTAAACCTCAGTCAACAAAATTATCATTTGCCAGCATCTTGCTGTGTTGAGGAGCTCAGTTCCTTTTCCTCAGTTGCTTTAACTGTAGGTGTACGGCTCTGTCCCGTTGGTTACATTAAAGTTGTTTTTCACAATAAAGCCGTTTTCAAACCACAAGTGTGTTTTCATCTTCCTGTGCGCTATTACTAATCAGCCACTGTCGCCTAGCAACAACAACCATTTGCTGTTGTGTGACGTCTTTAGGTCATTTGCATTATTTATGTGGCCTTCTTGATTCCATTTGCATTAAAATAGGATTTTCCCATCTGACTCTTGTAATAAAAATCATAATAACCTGGAATTTATTTGAAACTGTTTTCTCTGTTACTTCTGATACTCATATTGCAGTAGTAAGATTTAAAGCTATCGAAAAATTAAACAGCACATGTTCTGTACACCTTTAAGCACACCCAACATCTATTCCATCCATCCATTTTCTACTGCACATTCACACCTACGTGCGATTTAGAGTGACCAATTAACCCAACCCCCAGTTTGCATGTTTTTGGAATGTGGAATGAAGTCAGAGTACCCGGAGAGAACCCACGCAGGCACAGGGAGAACATGCAAACTCCTCACAGAAACGCCCTGACGTGGGAATTGAACCCAGGACCTTCTTGCTGTCAGGCGACAGTGCTAACCACTGCACCACTGTGCCGCCCACAACATCAATTCATTAAATATAAATAATACACATTTTATGAAACAAGAACATTATAGTAGAGCCACAAATATTCTCCAACATCAATTCATTAAATATAAATAATACACCTTTATGAAACAAGAACATTATAGTAGAGCCACAAATATTCTCAACTCATATGCAAGAATTTGTGTGAGAGAGTGCAGAAAACTGAAAAACATGTGTGAAAAACATATACTGTGGTGTATGTGTACATAGAACATGTCCATATGGTAAAAAAATATGTGCCAAATATTTGTAGAATGACATTTAATGAATATCAATGTGAAAACTAAGTTCTGAAGTGTTCATGTGTAGCATGTGATAAGTAATTCTGGGATGTGTTAAGGTATGTAAAGTAATTTGGCCACATGCACGTGTGCATATGTGGACATGTACATCCACCCTCAAAGGTTGACCTAACTGGAAGTGTCCCTGAGCATGTGTTGCAGTGGCTACAGATAACTAATGACTGTTGACACAAACACAGGGAAGCACAGACAGAGTGAGACAGATGAAGACAAATAGAGGCAGAGGGAAAAGCTCAAGCTAAACATGGCAGACGCTGTTGATAATAGGCCTCTAAAGGCACTTCTTTTTCACCATAACCATCTCCCTGAAGGGTTGCGAGTGTGTAATTTGTGTAAGAGAGGACGAAAGCTGTTGAAATGTGGGAACTGAAACTAAAACCAAAAGACTGGTGTATGTATTTGTGGCATCATCATAAGGTTAGACAGCAACGAGAAGGTTCAAGCACAGGTATGAGCGCTGGCAGGAGCAGTAGCGAGGTGGAATGACCCACCACGTGGCAGGGAGCGTAACACAGGTTAAACCATTCCAGTCGAAGTCTTCTTTAACGTATTACGATTTCTCTCAAGATAATAACCGTGTGCTGTGTTGTCTTATGATGTTATTGTGCTAAATCGCACATTTATCTATTTGGAAACACTGCCTTCTGTATTTTTTCTGTTATTCTACCATCATACCTGTTCTCGATGACAGTGCCAGTCAAACAGTATGTGTGCTTAATTTGGTTCCCTGATGTTAAAAGGCTCAAAATAAACAACAATGAGGTGATAAATGAATTCGCATTTGGACATATATTGTGCTAAAGGTATTCTCATATCATTTTTATAATCAATTTTAATTTTACTACACTAGCCATTGTTGATGTAATGTTTTTGATGTTATTTTCACCTGCAGAAATTCTCAACGCAGGTTGTGTATGGTTTTAGTCCATTTCCTTCTCATTCTGTTCGCCCACAGCATTCTGTATCTCTTTTCATAAGTGAAAGCTTCATCCATTCTCTGATGTTATCAGCACCCAGGCCATTTTATCTAGTACTATCACAGTTTAAGTGCACAGTGCAAGTACACGTATCTCACATTCTGTCGTCATCTTAACCTCAGTCACAACCATTCAGCTAGCAACAAGGAAAGCAGCCGCTGGAAAAACATTGGGAACGGACCTATCTCAGCTTGTTTGGAGGTGAAATAACTGTCGGAAAATGTACCAAACAACAGCTAGTTCAGCTTCTGTGAGTTACACCATGCAACAAAAAATTAGGTTATTTCTTTTCTTTTTTCTTTTTCTTTTTTCTTTTCTACGTTAAAAAAGCTGTCTTTTTTAACGTAGCAAGAACTGGGTTATCAACTGGGCACCTCCCATCACAGATGTTTCCCTGGCTCAGACCCTGAGCACCTCCAGAAGGCAGTACTGTGACCTCTCAAAGTCAATTATTGCATCTCAATTTATTTCACCTGACAACTGCTACTGAATCTGAACGCTCACAATTTTTCCATTGACTTTTAATTACCATACCTGCTAAAGGGGATCCGTTTAATTTTCACTGTCTCAGGATTTCACCTGTTATTAAAGCCTTGAATAACAGTCCATCCCCCTTCATTATTACTCGTCAGACCCAAAAATAGGCTTTATGGAAATTGTTATAGAATGTTGAAGACGACAACAACAACGGTGACGACAATGATAATAGGTCAACATGGAATGTATATCTGGAATAACATGTCAGTTCAACAGAAGACCTACTAACAATTCAGAAGAAACTCACCTCTCAGTGTATTTTCTTCACAATCTCCTCTCTGCAGATGAAGTAAAGTTTCCCCTTATTCAGCAGCACAGTGGACTGTCTGCAGCTCACTGCTTCCAGTTAATGGCTCCCAGAGCCAGAGCAGGTGACTTAGGCAGTATCGTCCTCTGGAACCTCTCCTACAAAACTCCACAGCCAAACAGTGGCTATCTCCGGTGTGTTACAATTAACTGTGCAGCAAGACTTCGCACTTATCTAATATTTATATGAAAAGTTCTAAAACAGGCCTAACCTTAATTTTATTCAACAAGCCAGTGTTATGAATACAATTATTTTGTTTGTTATTTGGACCAGGTTAAAAACATGTTTACTTAACATACCCCTTTTAACATGAGGGTTTATTAGTGTGGAAAACCGTTAGCCCACACTGTGCCACCATCTCCAGAGCTTAACTAAAAATTCAAAAGTTGGCACAATTTAACAGGTCTCTTTTAAAACACTTTAAGTTTATTTTTTTTATTACCTGATTGAGTGACCTGGGTCATTCTTTAAAGATTAAAAAAAAAACAAAACAACCACTGAGAATTATACTGAACAGTAAAAAAAAGCTTCCTTCCTCTTTAAATGGAACACCCTGATCCCCTGACGGTGATGGTCTGTAATTGTGACAAGGTGGCGTTATTGTTGGAGGTGAAGCACCTCACCAAGGTTAAATCGGATCTTATCACAGCACTGGTGCCAGAGAGATGCCGATTCACAGCCAGCTGTAGTATAACAAAGAAGGGTAGGCAAAGGGTGGGTGATAATGTACTGATGAACGGTAGTTCAACTCACTACCTTCCTCTTCCTTTTTTTTTTTTGTTGTTACATCAAAGTGTCCGCATGGCACCCCAGCTGTCTGTTAAAAGCATTGTTCTCACTGTTTGCGGCCATCAAACTATAGGCAATTTGGATAAAAGAACCCACTCAATGTGATTGGCTAATATTTAAAACAAATATATATATTGGCAACATTAAATGCTGGTATCACCAAATTATCTCAAACTTCTGGAAGACAAAACTTAATTGAGGGATGGCAATTACATGCCTGAGAATGTGAAATACCATACACAAATGTAGCTGGCGATCACTGTGTAATATAATCCATGAAAACATGAATGCATGTTTTTCTTTTATTTGTTGAGCTGTTTAACTCTGAATCCAAAAGCCAAAACCAATTTCAATTCCATACCAACTTTGGCCCCCTTTACACCTTCATTAAAATGTGGTCAGATTACAAATCGAATCCTGCTTGACCAAATGAAAGTAAAGGAGTAAATGCACTCGAAACGTCTTGAGGTCAGAATGCGATCCTATCTGCCAAACCACTTCCGAAAGTGGTTAGGGACGCATTGTGATCACATTGAACACAAGTGTAAGTGAGAATGCAGCCTCAGTCCATATGCAACAAGTTAATGATGGCATAACTCTGCTCTCTCTCTTCTAAAAGCAGACAGGAGTCCATAGAACAGCCCAACTTCATGGCAATTATGCCGAGTTCTGCTGGCCTGCCCAGAACCGTACGCCCATCAAGGGAACGTGCACAGAACAAGTGTAATGATCGGCTTGAAACAGCTCGAGAACCATGGTCATGCAGCTCTCGGTGGGCTAAGCCATTGTGTTGTTGTCTTTGCTTACTTAAGTGATGCATAGACGAGAAGAGGATGGGGTGTTTGGCCTGCTGCCGGACACGATCGGATAGCAATCAGATCATCATGTGACCACAAGGGACGCGTTCAAGCACCATCTGATTGCCATCCAATCAGTAAAAAGGCATTTTAAAGCCAGGTGTAAAGTTGACATTGTACTAAATAGTTTGTATGCAACATGAAGTAGGTGTTGCACTTTTCTTCTATGTACTTCTTTCTATGTGACCAATCAAGTAAATAAAGAAATACAAACCTGTTGAGTGTATTTCATAGGGTAGGGTTGTATTTGTTCAACTTTTTTGTTTGAGTAAGACATAAATATAAAACAGAACAAATCAGTTGTGCATATATAAACACAAGTGCAACAAGTTTGCGCTGAGAACAGCACATATACATGTTTTGTTATTTCCCACAAAAGGTCTGGACACTGAAAATTGCTTTTATTGATTAGCGGTCCCACTCCACTGCACCACTGATTCCTATATGTGAAGATTTCATGCCTCATGATGCAGTTCAAGTCAAGTCAACTCAGTTTATGACAAAAGGTCTGTCTTGACAAGCTTTAGAATCTGCACTATAAACAATGACCATCTATGCAGACATGGAAAACTGTAAAAAAAAATCCTTTAACAAAGAAGAAAATGAAAGAAATTTCATCAAGAGAAACAGAGAAATCCATCACCCAGGTACGGGTAACTGGGTGCTTGTGTATATGGCTGTGTTTAGATAACATATGGGGCTTTATAAATACTGGCACATATCTTTTTGTGTCTATCAATGTCTGTGCGTGACTATGAAGGAGGTATTACAAAATAAATAAATAACCAGAAGGGTTTAAAATGGAAACAGGACCAAATACAGACCACTGTGGGTGCAGATCGCTCATTCATGTTGTTCTGCTGGTTAGTACATTATGAATCTCCCCAGTCTCCCCCCACACACAACACACACCCAAAACTAGAAACTGCTAATATGACAAGTCCATTTTGTGAGACTCCTGCATTTATACAGACATAATCTATTATGGTTTTTTCATTTTTCTGTGCGATTTTAACACCTTCGCCCACCTGAAAGTCCTGTCATACTGTTGCTATAGATATCTACGCAGAGAGGGGGAGAAGGCGACGACCGAGCAGGAGCAAGAAGAAGAAATAAACGAGGAGGAGATCCAGCAGAAAAAGAGTCAGGAACACGAGAGAGTTTGGAGAGCGTGAAAGAGTGAAAGCACTGCAAAACAATAATCCAGATTGTAGTGGTTTCATCAAAAGAGAGCATGTGAAAGAAGCGAAAAGAGGGAAAGATGACAGGGGCGCAACAGGGGAATGAGCTCAGTACCTGCCTTCAAAGCCTTGTTGTGTCATACACGCTCATGCTCACACACCGACTCATCCCATCAATATCACAACCTAATCAGCCAAGTGTCTCTCAATGGCTCCTGTATACTACCAACACTATCACACAGCCATTATAAGTCTGTGTTATTGGCAATTTATCGCCTTGTACAGCAGCGCTTCTATTTCCATTTGCTGCCATCGTGATCGAAACCCTCCACACTGCCATGTTCCTCACTGACTTTCTCCATAGGTTAAGGCAAAATCTATCCGACAACTAGAAATGGTTTCTATCCTCTGCACCTAACCAAAGCACGAACGCATTTGGATTGATGGGAGCTGATGCCTTACTAATACTAATCCACAAAGGGACTAAAGCATTAAGTCACATACATTTTATATCACACAAACAGCTCAATACTTCGGTTTTGTTGTGAAATTAACAGTATATGCTGTTAAATAAGTCACTAAACCTCTATTCACACCTGATGTTCTTTTTATCTCCACCATGATCTCAATGTAAAAAACTAGTGAGGGGGACCAAGTGGGAAGTCATGGCTTGTCCTAGGTCAAGGACAAAAATGCTACCGACAGGACTGGACTGGGAGAAAGCTAATAACAACACATTCTGTACTGAATCCCTGGTAATCTGAGGTGGCTGTGGAGTATACTCTGTTCATAATCAAGTCATCTAAGGATTGTTGTTCTGTCCTCTCTCTCTCCTCCACTACTACCTCAACAACCTGCAGGCTTGACTAGACGATGAGGAGAGGGAGAGATTATTACCATTAATTGTGTTGGGTATCCACGATTCAAGTCCAGGCTTGCTGGAGTTGCTTGACAAAGGTATACATAAAAGTTTGCGATTTAGTGCTCTTGAAGGCAAATAGAGGCAACAATAAATACATGTCCATGGGCTGGATGAACAAGTTCTACAAAAAGTCAAAAGCCTTGTTTCCACCAAGCAGTACGGTTCAGCTCAGTTTAATACACTTTGGAACGGTAAAGCTCTTCACAGATATGCACTTCCACTGGCAACATAAGTAGCACGACATCATAGCATTATGACTCAGCGTAGCCATCCAATAAATTCAGGAAGAGAAACCACAACACAGTACACAAAGAAAAAAATGGAGGACTTCCAGCATTTGGTGTTGAAAATATCCACTCTTGTAATCGATATGAGATATTGAAAACTGGAGTTTGTAACTTCTGGGAGTAAAGCATGAGAACAACTGCTCCGAAGCACCGTCCTGCCCTTTTAGGATTCATGGACAGTCGTTTTGACATGCCAGTCTTTTTTGGCTTCCTTTGCACTGTATGCATTTGTTGATAATGCTGAAAGAGGAACGTTTCCTCCTGGGATGTCCACCATTGCATCGGCCTTTCACCATCCATGAAGAGGTGCACGCCCATCTTCCTTTATAGAACAGACAATAAGATTGCCCTATCTCTGAAACGACCTGTGATTTGCTGAAAAATAATGTGAGGGGCTAGACTTTTGTAAAAAAGTCAAATCTTTTTTTATTTCCAAAAATAAACTACATACCGTAGCTTTAAACATTGCGTAATAGAGCCCCCCTCCACCTACCCCCACATCGCAGGGAAGTGACGATTATGTCGACCAGTCAGCTCGCCAGTTACTGACATCTCGTCATTTGCGAACACGGGGTTACAGCAACTCAAAGTGTCCCGCAGCCTATAGCTCCAAAAGCATACAGAAAGTGTTTGTGTAGTTACTCTAACTGGCAGAGGGAGTCCACAGAGCAAACTTTACCATCCTCACAAATTCAAAGGCTTGCTTGGAAATAACAACGGTTAACACGGAGCTGGCTTTTAAATTTTTAAAGAGTCAGAGTGGGTTTGAAGGAATGACTGCTTGAAGGGCCGACATGTTGCTGAAGTGTTGCTTCTGGTGTGAACTCAGAGTTAGAGCCATTCTCTTCCTGCTAAATGTCACAGCAAATAGAATCCCTATCAAATCCAATCCCCCATCTATGCCATGCCTCACTGAACACAAAGCTAAAATCTTTTCACTGTTTGGTGAGTCTATGCTGTGCAGAGAGAGCTTACTTTTTATTTTACCATAGTATCAAAGAATATCTCCTCATATCTGCATAGAAGTCTTTATGTCGCCAACATGAACATAATTGGACTTTACTCCAGCACACACAAACGAACACATAACTGTGTGCGTTCTATTCTTCTCCTCCAAATGTAAGCTATTATTTTTAAAAAACATCAACATTCAGTGTCACTATGACTCCAGTTGTTTCTCTATAAGTGACTGAGCCTTATAGCCTTTTTTAACGTTTTATTATAACTTTTATGGATACTGGTACAAAAGTTGTTCAAATTTCAGTTATTATAAGAAGTAAGCCATTCTAATGTACAAAACAATGAAATTCACATTATGTTTTTTAACTATGCTAGGTAAACAATGTTCTGAATGCACATATAGGTCTCTTTACCCCTTGTGTTCGCTCATGTCACGTCTATCTGAATCCAGTGTCTCTGCTCCAGGTGTCATAGTGCTCCAGTGTCTCCCACCACAATGAAGTAAAGTAAGCGCTAAACACGAATTGTAAAAATAATACAATGGAAATCCAATATGGCCCAGTTAAATTGAAAGGCTGCAACTCCAGGGATGTTTTAAATCCAGTCTAATCATATTTTCAGTTTTGCAGCTCACTCTTGATGCTGCAATCTCGCCTCTCTTCAAAAACACTCTTGTTTACATCATCTGCTTTGCATCCAAGCATGAATTCTGATGCATAGCAGAGCCACAGTAATGATGGATATCTCCTGAAATGATCTTAACAAAATGCTCAGATGCATTACATGAACTGTCACTCACCGGCTCATTATTATCATGTAATACTCAAGTTTTCTTCCGAAAAAAAATCACAACTTTGACTGTGTGGTATGGTGATACCAAAGTGTTAATGATCTAGATGACAACAGACTTTCTTTGTTTCTTTTATCCCGTGACATTAATACAAAGACTAAATTGGTCAAATGGAGCCTTGGTTGTATACACTGTAATATTTACTGTAGAGAGTAACAGAACTATCACATTTATCTGCATCAAATGTGCTGAATAAAAGTTGACATATCCTATCTCTAGGAAGTACCTCTGAATTATGTTTTATATACTATTAAGATGATTGGTTAATGTGAGTAACTAACCAAGTGCCATCCAGACAGCTAGTGAAAATGTTTCCCATTACAGGGACACAAATGCAGTGAGCAGTGCAGTGATGTGAGACACCTGCAGAAACTGAGCTGCTAACTCTGATACCGTCAGTCATATGCTGTAATCAAGAAGCTGTAGCCAAGATTGGCACCACTGTAAATATGTTATGTTTATATTTTCTAAACTAAAGCTCTAGAACATTGCTTACCTTTTGCGTGTGTATTGTTTACTATATTGCATGTGTAGATATTTCATGTAAGCATATTAATTCCGCACTCCCTGTGCGGATCTATATTGACAGGACAATAAGAAAGAAGACAGAAAATAATTTTTAGTAAAAACTGTATTAACAAATACAACAACAAAAAAAATTGGTATTTTTTTCATTGAATGTAAAAAGCTTGAAATCACATACAGAACATATATTTTAATTGTTTATCCATACTACAGCATTAAGAAACAGTTGGACTAATCAAAACTGAAAATACAAAACTATTAATGTTTGATTTAATATTTTGATTAAATATATAGTATATAAAATGTAAAAGTAACCCTCATTGTTCAACAAGTGGTCATTCTGAGTGCCGTCACTTGCGTGGCAGATGCAGCACATGTAAAATTGGATGGAGCTGCAGCTTGTCCCTCTCTGGTACACTAAATCCTTGTAATACATTATCTTTATCCTAATCTCAGCCAAAGCTCTTTTAGTGTATCTTGTAGACTAAGTAAGACATCACCAATCAATGAATGGCCTTTTTCAACTTTTCTTTTTCTAGCCAGTGGCTTTTGATCGCCAAAGCTCAGCCCAAGGTGACGGGGTGCTACTTCTTCTCCAATTAAACACTGGCTTCTCTGACTGTTTTTCTGCACAGAAGCATGAGCATGAGACAGTAAAAAAGAATTACCAGGCAGGTTTGGAGAGGTGATTGGTGGAATGTAAGTAAATGCGGGCAAGTTAAAGGAACCAATAGGAGAACCAATAGGAGAAGCAGAGGGAGTCTGTGAGGTCATCAAAAACTTTTTGTTTTCTTTTGCAGAGTCAGGTTCACAACATGGTTTTCAACTGGCGCTTTTGAGATTGAGAACTTAGTTGAGCAAGGCACCATACAAATGAAACAATTCTGCTCCTCACATTCTGACATTAACTGAGACAGATTTGTATGTTTCAGATAAGCCTTGTTTCTCGGTTGATGCTTTAACCCTGAAGGGAGCAGCTAAGACACACTGACTTCTTCTGTTGTTTCGGGGTCGCTGGCTTTTTTTACTTTATCTCTCTCTCTTTTTTTTCTGATTCATCTTCAAAGACACGGCAAGGTTGAAATCGGCATATATTAACTTTTTTCATATCACTGTTGTAAACAGTAAACCGCTGTATTGCCTTCAGGGTCAAAAATGACCGACTGCCATGTTTAACAGCAGAGAAAACACCCTGTGATCCGAAATTGAAAAAAAGGGGGGGGCACAATGATTCTCTCTGGGCGTTTGCACATCACAAAAAAAAAGCATGCAAGCCCATAAACACTCACACACACACACACACACAGACATAACACAGAACGACAAAATGAGAATATCTGTGCTACTGACTGACCAGAACTAAAATATTCTGGTGCAGGTGCACCTCCCAACCCCCCCACCACCCACCCCAAACACCTGCTCATAGTTCAATGAGATTACAGGTAAAAAAAACAAAATACACAAACAAAGTCAAAAGAGTTCATCTGCCATGGAAGTGAAGGTCATGACACTGACGGACAAGCTTCGATCTGATTTATTCAGATGTCCAAGAGGCACAAGAGAATGATTTAAAATAGGGGGATGCATCAGAAGAAGAAGATGGGGAAGATAACAACCCAGAGCACAATATATAATTTCCAGTTGAAGAACAAATCCCACAAGCTGAAAGTGAGACATATTTGTGCAAGAACAGTACTATAATATGGTCCTCATCACTGCATGACAACCAGGGTAGGATGGCGGTACGAAATGTCACAAAGATCACTTTGGGTCCCACCAGAAATGTAGATATCCAGAACGCTGACTCAACATTCTACATATCTCATCACATAGCACACAAGAGGAACAAGAGGAGCGTGTTCCTGGAGCAGAAGGGTCATGTAGCACCAGATATTCAGAAAACAGAGCACCTTCTGCACAGATCCTTCTTCAGCGCTTATGAAAGGTGCTCAGGGCACTAAATCTAGATCTTGGAGCAGGCAAGAGGAAGAGATGCCAATTACCTCCCAGAGATTGTTGTAAAATGAAAATAAGTGCTTTATATTTGAAAAATACACGTGTAAAATCGATGTGCGGAGGCAGGCTTTATTTGCGAGAGCTGGCTCGACCTGAAGTTCTAGTTTTGGATTGTAGGTATCATAAACCCGGTTTTAACTTTCTCTGGTAACTCAGGCTTTCTGCTTCACATTTGACGTTCATTCACCATTCTCTTCCTCCATATAACATGAACCAATCACGTGCCGGCTTATTTATTCATCATGAACAGGTTGTTATAATGGCGAGCTGTGAAGATTTTTTAATAAAATACTTTACTTTATTGCTGCATTTGAATTAAATGGTATCAAAAAGTTGCTGATTATGAAATTCATCATGTCTACACGTGTTTCACCGATAAATTCACTCTCATGTCTGTGATTTTATTTCTAATGTGACGACTGCACATTGTAGTAAACTAATCTGATGCAGGAGAGTCAAAACGCGACACTGCGTGTAAAGACCCAAATACTCACAATGTTTGTGACAAATGACAAGTTCTTTCTTAATGAAAATCGTACTGATGCTTTCTATTGTCCACCAACAGGCATTTACTTAACACTTGAGGCAAAGTTTGCCCCTGCAGAAATCTGTGTTTGCTATAAAGGAGAACAGCCAAACTCCAGCATGGGTGTCTTTTCAGCTTGTCCCTGTGAGCGTCTGCACACCAGTAGAGTAGAGGAAAGCAGCCCCGCAACATAAAGATTTCATTAACTACAACCTACAACTGAAGTTGATTGATTTAAACCCTCCTGCAGTCTGTTTTTTTCAGCCGGCTGCCAGGGGTAACGTCATGGCGGAGAAAACAGCCTTAAAGCTCACCTGTCCATTGTAAGGAATTTAAATGCAAATGAGCTCGCCGCCTACCAAAATTACGTCTTACTTTTGATTTATGCTCCTCATATTCTGGGAATATACCACAGCAAGAAGATACCCTGGTGTGAACAAATATTTTCCCCTTTCCCAGTCTCTTTGTCTTCTTTTTGGCCACATTTATATGTTTCAGATCATTCAGCTAATTATAACATAAGATAAAGACAATGTGAGTAAATCTAAATAATGATTTCATTTATTGAAGGTGAAACTTTTTCAAAACCTACAGTATATCAGTCATGTGAAAAAAAAATCCCCCCCCCCCTAAACCTAATAAGTGGCTGGGCCAGCCTTGGTAGCAATAACTGCAATGAAATGTTTGTGATAACTTGCGAGGAGTCTGTCATATTGCTGTGGAGGAATATTGAACCACTATTCTTTACAGAATTGCATTAATTCTGCCACGCTGGAGGGTTTCCTCAGCACAAACTGCCCGTTGAAGGTTTTTTTCACAGCATCTCAATTGGATTTAAGTCAGAACTTTGGTTATAGGCCAATCCTTAACAAAATCTTCATTTTATTTCTTTTGGAAATGCAGCGGTGGACTTGCTTGTATACTTCCAATCATTGCCCCACTAATCAAACTAACCTTCATACTAAATGCACTTTCTCCTTCAGGATGTTCTGATAGAGGGCAAAATTCATGGTTCCATCACGTCGTCCAAAAACAGCAAAGCAGCCCCAGACCATCACTCCACCACCACTCCTGCTGTACTGTTGGTGCGATTTTCTTATTGTGGAATAAGATCAGTCCACAGAGTATTATTCTAAGTCTCTCTATTTTCTTCAAAAGGTCGCTCTAAATAGTTGACCCCCAGTATGAGGTACCCAGTCGCAAACATTACTCCAATACGGCCCTTCCACACTTTCACACAAAATGCAGTTAGATTATGTCAAAGAAAATTCACAGCAACCACTTTTATTGCATCAAAGTCACACTTCTGTCAGGGTCTGTTACCTCAGCTCTGTTTTGTCTAGTCAGGTTGTTAGTTTTGTCATTTCCTGTTTTATTTTGTAAACCCGTGTTCGTCTCCTGTCTCCTTGTGTGTCCCGTACCTGTGTCTCCTTGGTCATCACTCTCCTATGTTCCTGCACCCGTCTGTGCCAGAACGTCTTGTTTCCTCGTGACAGAGTTCCAGTAATCCCTCATGGTTTGTTCAGTGTTCTTGTATGACCCAGTCTGCTACTGACCAGAGTTCCTTCTCTCCCATTTTGTTTTGGCCTCATCTGTTTGCCAACCCGTTTACCGACCTTTGCACCGATTAAATGACCTCAGCTTTCCTCCACTTTTTGAATCTGCTTTTGAGTCAGAACTTCAGAGCCTTATTCGAGTCCAACAGTGCATTTCATTAAACGCTAAAAAGCTATTTGTCTGCAATTGACATACTAGTGCATGGTCACAGACAGGTGTTACAGGTTTTACTGTTTAGTAACTTGAAAAATAGCATTAAATACTAGCATGTAACAGAACTGTGATAGGATTGTGAATCTCGGTTGTGATATGGTAATTTTTGCACATCACCCACCCCTCGGTGTGAGATGAGCAGTCCTGTTTTTTTGTCAGCAGTAAGTTGTACTTTGCAGCTCTCCCATGGGTGCCATTTTTTCCCCGGTCTCTCACTTATTGTGGAATCAGGAGCATTGACCTCGGCTTGAAGCAGGCGAGGTCTGCAGTTCTTTTTTCGACCTCCTGGATGAGTCTTCAAAGCACCTTTTGGACAAATTTTGGAAGACTGGCCACTTCTGGGAAGAGTCACCACTTTGTAGATAATGGCTCTCCCCGTGGTTTGCTGGAGTCCCAGAGCCTCAGAAATGACTCTAACCTCTTCCAGGCTAACAGATTTCAGTGACCATGCAGAACGGATTTGCATTTGTTCTGGTATTTCTTTAGTTCTCAGCATTATTTGTTGCTGTTGAGACCTTTTGGCCCATTTCATGCTGCCAAACAAGTTCCATTTTAAGTGATGTTTAGAATGAACAGGTTCGTCCGTAACCATGATATTTATTGAAAAAAACTCAATTTTGTGTGATTATCTTTCCAAACATAAAATGAGTTTGATGACCTGAAACATTTCAGTGTGACAAATATACAAACTAAATCAGGAGCGGAGGCGAATACTTTTTTCAGAGCACACTTACAGTATGTTCCATGGTTTTATCAGAATGTCTCCGACATGTGACGCCTCATTTATGCACTAGAAAACAGGTTTTATTTGCAGTGCGGTGTATAATGTGCACTCTGATGAAAAGATATGATGCTTTATCTTTAAGATGCGCGCTGCTGTGCCTTAGCGCGCAGCGCGCATTGGTCTGTTTCACGCTCCCTTACCCCCCCTCTTATCCCGGGTAAATGCAGACTGACGACGCTCACTGGACGATCCCTTCAGTGAGGCGTAGGGCAGCGGGATGACTTCATCACGTCAAGTGGAGCGCTGCAAAAAGATACCCTTTGAAACAAAGTGACGCAGCCTTGTAATCCCAGCCTGAAACTACATTGCTGCATAAAATGTGTCAACAACAAAAAAGAGAAAGAAAAAGAAAGAAAAAAGAGCGAAGGAGAATGTACATGAAAATGTATTGCAATATCGATTTCAATTCTATAAACATTCAGTAGGGTTGTTCCGTTCCAAAGTGTTATCTGCGCGAATCGAGATTGTAGATGTTCGCCTCTGAATTAGTCTAATCTTTTCATCGTCTTTTGTCTGTGGAAGTGGTTAAAACCATGCAGAGTGGGGGTGAGTTTGAGGGGTGGCTGGTGAGGGAGGGCCGGTACATGACATCATTCCCTCATCCTCCCTGCGCTGACAGAGCTCCGCTTTCTCCAAGTGCGCGCGGCGGCTGCAGCTGAGGGAGCGTCTCCTCCTGTCGCACCCAGCGCTCTCTGAGTGGATTAAAGAATAAATAAACTCAAACATCGTCTAACCCGGCAGAGGAGCCCGTCAAACACCCCTCGCTGGACCAGCCACGGGGACGCACACGCTTAACGCGAGCCCGGGGAATATTGTTTAAATGATGAAGATGTGAGCAAAAAGAGAGAGGAACTCCGAGGCTGAGCGAAGAGGTAAGCACATTTCTCTCCGGCGTTCCTGCCCCGCACTCCGTCCACTTACTTTTGTCTGCGAGCTCTTTTCTCGAGAGCTGGGAACTGCCTTTGTCTGAAGGTTTTAACCGAGACCGGGCAGGTGGGCATGTGCTGCTTGCTGTGCGTTGTTCTAAGCCTCGCACGGAGACGCAGGCTGGTGCCTGGAGCGGAGCAGCCTTCCGGAGGGCTGAACGGAGGCTTTTTGGAGCTTGGCACGGAGGATGGCACGGAGGATGGCACGGAGGCTGCCGAGAGATGGTCCGGGAGACTCCGCGGCACGTATCTTCCGTACGGGATATCCATCATTCAGATCGGGCTGAACAGCTTCCCTGTCATCCCCCTCAACTAAAATTAATGACTAATTCAATCTCACACAGAAATAAAACCCGTGTGGTTTGTTCCCCTCAATAATTTGTTACACTCGTTTGCTGTGTATCCGGATTTGAACACATATTTCTAAACCATCATTTTCAGGCGGAGGTGTGCCCTGCGCGCACGCACGTGTGTGTGTGTGTGTGTGTGTGTTAGGGGGGTTTTATAGAATAAGTGCATCTCCACAGAGGGCTGCTCCATTAGCCAAGTCAGTCGTGCATTAAAACTATGGTTATGAACCTGCCAGAGACATTCAGTTGTTCTGCGGGCGTCTATCGGAAATGATATTTTCGATCTCTCTCTCTCTCTCTCTCTCTCTCTCTCTCTCTCTCTCCGCCTTCTTGTCTGTGTTGGACCGTTTCCTTGCTTGATGTGGCTCTCAAAGCCTGGTGTTGGACTTTTAAGCGTTAGTTTGCCTCCCTGGACCGGATTTGCACGTCACATTGCGAGCAGCGAGTGGAGACAGGAGGAGGAGTTTTTATTCGACGCTTTTTCTCGCCCCTCGAGCTGTGCACATCGCTGAGGTGGAGTCGGCAGCAGTGACACTGACTCTCTGTACACTGTTGATGCCGATGGTGATCCTTCCAACATCACACCCTCCAGCAGTCTCCACAGATAAGCTCTTATGTTGTTTTATGGTCAGTAGTAAAGTATGAAATCAGCAGCGTGCTGGGCAGACATGACAAGAAATTAGGACATGTAGATGAAGAATCTCTCAAATCCCAAACTCTCAAACAGGTTATCATTTTAAAATACCACTTTTGCTTTCCTTCAGACACACACACACAGATCTCCATGAGACAATAAAACCTCTATTTGTATCCATTAGTTCTATATACATTAAACATTTCTTTATACATTATACTTATAACGTTAGAGAAGATGTCACATCTTGATGAAAGTATAACAGATTTTTTTTTTAATCTGGAAGTAAATTTCTCAACATCTTCCACAGAAACATGTCTGGGTTTTTTTTTTTGTTGTTTGTTTTTTCAAACTTGTGCGTTTTCCATCGTGGCCAATCTCACAATAAGCACACTGCACATCTGCAAAGCTCTTCAGACCAATCACACTTATGATGTTGTGTATCATGGTTTACCCACACATATAGAGTGCCCGGCATGGATTTGTATGTGAGGAAGCACGCACTCTTCTCTCACTCCTAACTTCTCTGGAAATAGTCCACAGTCCCCTCCAAATTATATGCAGACTTATGCTGCCACAGATTTACTCTGGCAACCAATCACATGCCTCTTGAGTTTTACTTCCTCCATATTTCATGCACATTTTTTTCCCAATAACAGCAGAAAGTTTGGCCTCCTGCGAGGGAGACATTAAAATATGTGGAGCTGAACCACGGTGATGAAACTAATGATGTAATGCACGTGTTGGTGTATGCAGCATTACACCAAAGGGCATGTTCACAGATTTGCATTTCCTCTCTTCTTGTCTTTAAACGTTTTTATGCACGATAGCACCCATTAGATTTTCCTAATGCACATATACCGAAAGTTCCAGTCCCTCTCCCTGATGTCAAGCAGTGCTGCCACCCACTGAACATTATGATGAGGGGAAGTCACTCACTCTTTGCTGTCTTTCCACACAGCTAAAGAACAAATACATTCTTATCAGCCATTATGGGCTTTGATAATTTAGTAGCTGAGGTGGCCGGGGTGCGAATTGGTTTTACATGATCTCTTTTTGTTACCCCTTTCACAGTACATTGCCTCATCACCGACTTCATTTCAAAGGATTTACATTACGAAGCTCTCATTTTGAACCCAGTGTAATTGTCAGAGTGCAGACAATCACAGGTCAAGTTTAAAATATATCTCTGTAGCCTATGAGCAGGTGGCCACTCAAGCAGCAGAAGATTTCTGCTCTAGAAAATGCACTTCAGTCATGTTCACCCATCACCAGGGGAACAGCAAAGATCCAAGATGTGTGGTGGCCCCCTCCCACATCTTGGATCTACCTAATGCACACAGTAATGTATATGCGGCTGCTGATACACACACGCATTTATATATTTGTACTTTAATTACATTTATAAGATGGGCAATACGTTACCCTCCGCAGTCTCATTATGGACCACCAAGCCTAAGTGTGTTGCCGTGTCATTAATGCAGTTAAAATGGAAACAGATGCAGATGTTTGGTGGAGCTGCACCCAAATGTGTAAAGCAAGAGGAGGCAGAAAACATAGAGAAAGAGAGAGAGAGAGAGAGAGAGAGAAGAAAATGTTCAATTATAAGTGCACACTTCATAGAGAGCTTCGCTTGTGTGCACTGCGGCAGTCTAATTACCAGAATAGTGCTTGTTAGTTGTCACCTCCAGATAAACACCAAGCTATTTATTCCCCGCCCCTGAGCCCACAGAATTTAGAAGTCTGGGTAGCAAAATGTCATTTTCAGAGTATCCCACATCAGCCTCCACCCCTCCAGTGACATGCAGATAAACCAGAGTAATTTGCTTTTAATATACAGAATGTCCACAAATGACTTGAACGAAACCAGTGAGAGATCAAAATCTGCAGTCAAAACTCTGTTTAGTACAGCAGAGATCATTTCCATTGAGTTAATCAATAAGAAATAGAATGGTTGATTTTATAGAAAGGCAGATTCTTCTCTTCATGGTGCCATATTGTACAGTAAATGTTGTCATGAAACATATGGTCCTCAAATCCATATGCAAATTAGCGCTGGAAGATTTCTAACAGCAGAAACATAAATTGTCTTTGATTCTTTGCAACACCAGTCTGTCACTCAAAATGGCTAATATATGAGGTCTTCAGTGTGAGTCCTTGCAGAAAATGCACTGTTCACAAGTTTCCCATGAACACACTGACTCGGTTTAAGTCCACCGTCGATCTTGACACTTTAATGGCTTCGATGTGAGGCGATCCTGAAGTAATGAAAGATTTCTCCTCCATTCCCGGGAAGGAGTGGAAGGAAATCTCTTGTAATGGATGCAGGTGAAAGCTTCAGGGCAGCTGTCTTGATGTCAGATATGTTAAGAGTCATTAAAAAAAATAGATTTTAAAAACTCCAAACAATGTCAAAGGGTTAAAGAACAAAGCATCTCGCGCTGTACACCTTTATTTCCTGCGTGAAAGGCTTAATTAGGTTGTTTTCGCAGTAATCACAGTAAAAAGTGCATATATTGGAGAGAAAAATGCAACCTCGTGAGGAGAGGTTCCATTTCAATGAGGGGAAGACATCATAATCACTGACAGAGTCTTCAGTCTTCAGGTTAAAGCAGCATGTTAATCATTCAAAGGCTCTTTACTCAAGAATAATTGCGGTGGTAACGTGTTTTTACAGAGCCTGCAAATAAAACAATTTCTGTATTTAAAAATGATCAGCCAAGGGTAAGTAAAAGCAAAAAGCTGAGTGGTTTGTCAAATTGGTTTAACTCTATGGTTTAACTCCATGCTACCATTTTTGTAAAGATGTAGCAGAGCAAAACAGATTCGAGTTGAATAACAGTGATGCAAGTTATGCATGATGAAGTCTAGTAGACATGCTCTGAGGACAGTATCATATTCTATGGTTTAACCACGTAGATCTGAATCCATGGCAGGGTGTGATCAGGAAAGCAGACAACCATGAAAGCTTTCATTGCATGAGACAGACGTGAACATCTATGGGCAGAGAAACTTGCAGAGTGTTATTCACCAGATCTGCCCACACCCACTCTCAAGGGTCGTACCTCTTGAAGGTCACAGTAGCATTTCACCTCCCCCCTTTTTCCTGCCCAAGACAACTCCAGTGGGTAAGGCTAGATCTTTCCTAACATGCTGGTAAGTGGGGGCTGATGATGGTGGTGGGATCCGTCAGGATGATTCATCAAGACGACAACAGGAATAACAAAAATACTGCCTTGCCTGTTTACTCCTAACCTGCATCATGCTCGACGACCTCATAAATAAGTGATGACTCCTACGCTGTCTTGGATAGTCATGTTTTCAGATATATACCGTATGCACCTGAATGTATGGTGTTCTTGTGGTGTAGTAGGGTCATCATCGGCAGTGGGACTTGCTCAAAGATACAGACAAGGAGAAGGAGGAGATGCAAAGAATATCACACCAACCCAAGACAGAATTAAGACAGGAGGAGACCATTGGCAGTGGCCTTGTACATTTCATCTGCAGATCCTAATAAAACTCTTACAGTGCAGCATTGATCTCTCCCACAATAATCCATTTAGACTGAGCCTGCCTGGCCATGTGGGGCCTCTCAATTATTTATGGCAGAATACTGCGCAAGCTTCTGTTGGGATGCAACAATGTGCTCTGGGAAACCGTTGAACTCTGGAGAGCAAGGGACACACAGAGGGTGGAAAGGGAGACACGGCAGATTGAAGAAAAGGACTGGCAGGAGAGCGAAAGAAAAGTGGAGAAAAGAATAGATGGAGGACGGATAAATCAACCTGTTCTCATTCCCTGCTTGTCAGATATCAATGTTTTGTCATGGCCCCTCACGTCTCTTTCAGATGCCCGAGGTACCCCTCGGCATCGGTCGAAGATGCACGAGGAATTAATGTACCTGCAAAGTAAAGCCAATTGCTTGACCAGATGACATAGCACAATGTACTTTCCGAGTTGAGGAGGTATCAAGAGGGTTGGAGGTCGGGGGTGGGTGTAGGGTCACTCACACAAATTTCACCCAGGAGAACATGGTTCGCATCTTGTTTCAAACTGTCACCAGTCATTGAAACCCAAGTAGCTTTTGTACCTAAAGATGAGTAAAGTTGTTGAGATAAGGCCACTACTGTATGTGATGACCTGGGATGAAAGGAGAGATAGCTGAGAAGAGAATGGGAGTAGTGACAGGTGGAAAGGAGGGAGACAGGAAGAGGAGAATAAGTGAGAATGGGAATAGAGGATTAGGCTAAGTAGGAATGACAAACAACACCGGGATTGATAGAGAAGGTGAGAGCTGGCATGACGTTAGAGAGATGGAAGAGAAGAATGGAAATGACTCAGGAATAGATGGAAAGGAAATGGGTGGGGGATGGGACCTTTTTGAACCAAGTCATTCAGATCTATCAATCAAGGCAGAGTTATGTTTGCTATTGTGCTAAGTGGAGACATGTCAGCCTGACTGCCTGTACGGCCGATCATTATTTCTGCCACATTCACCTTGATTGCTACACTACACAAAACACAAAGGTCTAGTTTTCTTTTTTGTTTGATGAAATGAATTAAAATCTTACAGTTTGATCAGATGATGATGAGAATCTAGATGAGGTCATCCCATTTCTTCATAGTTTTTATGTCGTGACTCTTACAGTGCGCTGTATCCGTAGGCTCAGAGCTGCACGGCATAAACTCTAACTGTTTGCCTAGTCCATATGTAGCTATTAGCAGCTCACACGCGGCTCCCTTAAATCCAGGCAGATTTGTCTTACCTGATTCCCCTGGAATTCATCATCCAGCTCTCCTCCTATTGTTGTTCCCAGTGCCCTGTTAGGTATTCTACCCATCGTCTGCTGCCGAATCTGTTTTTTTTTTGTTATTCAGCAGAAGACAAATGGAAGAGAACAGGTTTCAAACTTAAAGAGATATACCGTCAATTTGTAACCTTTGTGACCTCTGTAAAGCTTTTATGCAAAAACAATTTTTTTTTCTTAATGAAATTTCCACAATTTGGATATGAGCTTTTCTGCCTCATGCAGCATTAGTCACTGTACTAAAGAGAAGCAGCCATTTTATAGTCCATCTCTACAAATATTTCCATGTGTATTGTCATGAACAACACAAACACTCTGAGAGGAAGACACAAACAGTAATTTCTCACAACTATATCAAAATTTGTTGTAGCCCCATTCTCAGATGCATTGACCTGTTTCCAGCGAGGATGTAAAAAGAAAAATGCATTTTGTAATGGCTAATACATTGTCTGCGTCAACCGCCTTAGTCGGATGGGCTAAATGGTGCAGCAGCCTAGCTATTAGCTAACGATAGCATACCAGCATGTTTCTGTTTAATTAGAAGGACCCTTTTTCCACTTGTTGTTCCTTGAAGAAACCACCAGAGATTTATTGTTTGTCCAGAACCATTGATTATTGTGTTAGTAATTGTTTTGTCTTTGGTTGATTGAACAAACCTGTGCTTTCTCCAGAGGCGAGCTCAATAGCTGCATTTAATGGCAGGACCCCAGCCAAACTTTCCACTAACAGGGTGATAGCCATGATTAAGAAGGAGAATCAGGGAGGAGGGGCGTAGATAAAGAGAAGAAAACCCATCCTCATTTTGTCACTTTTGTCTCCAGGGAGAGTGTTGTTTAAACCAGTGAGACAGCACACCTCATCAACTTGGTGCTAGTAAGTGAATAGTTCCATAAACAAATTCTTGCCTAGGCCTGGCCCCTCTGGCCGATGCATGCAGGTGCTCTTTGTTTCACAGTTCTTGTCCAAAAATCCAGGAACAGTCTTGTGGGATGATGATTGATGTGTGGATGTGGCCTTTTGGAAACTTTGGCATTACTGGCATGTTAGGAATTCGAGTAGCCTCCCTTCTCTCTTCGTGTTCTGCTTTTCTTCATTTTTTGTGTGAGTGTTTCGTGGCTGCAAACTGATGTGCTGTCTGAAGTCCTTTTCACTTGAGCAGGTGCCTTCCACAGATGTAGTCAGGCTTGAACTAGCAATCTGGACATTTTTGGCAAATGGCAGATGGGTCGGACCATCACTAGTAATTTGAGGGAATAATTGTGTGGAACCTGCTAATTTTGGCCCTTTTGTTGTTGGATCAAGCAGTATGACTGAAGTTACACTGTCCCAAAAATATAGATAGACTATAAGACAGGCAAAGAGTGGTACATTGCCCTGGGCTTCAAGGGGGTCTGTCCATCAAACCAATAACTGTTTCACTAATTATGTTTTTAGGTGAATTTTGAATTATTATCCTATCATAAAGTGTTAGGGATGTCACAATGCTCTATACCATAAATCGCGAAAAAATTACATTACTTTTCATGGTGGTTGAGATGTTAAAGGACTCATGTTACACATTTTGAACAGTAGATGGCAGAGACGCTATATACTGGGACTTTGCTTTAAGTTTTTTTCTAGATTCCAACTGATATATCGGATGGTCGATATTGGCTAATCACAGACAAGTCAGTATCGGCATATATGTTGTAAATGTAAAATTTTTATTTTTTTATTCTTTTGATAAAGAACACGATTCAGAAAAGGATGCTTTAGGTGATTTCTAATTATTACATTTCCAGTGAACGTTAATGTTTCATTGCACTACTGTCGCACCACAAAAATAAAAGTTTATTTTCAATTAGTAAAATATTCTGCCTTTGTTGTATTTTGCATTTGATAGTCTCATTTTAGGGATCACTACAATAAATTTACATATATCACCCAATATATTGATATCGGAATTGTTATTATCCCAAATATCCATATTGGTATTGACCCCAAAAATTGTGTATCAGTCGGTCTCTAGTCTAACTCGCCACCAGTCATTTCAGCAAGGGAAGGTCAGCACAAGGACAGCAGTATCAGCTGTCAGTAGGGCCAGGAAGTGGTTGCCAACATGTCAACATGACCGGCTAATACGGTGGGGCGGAGCTAAGGGGCAGAAACAGGGAAGGGAGGGGTTGCTTCCATACGAGTCTCATGCCTGATTCCCAGAAGTTACAAACTGCAGCTTGAAGACAGATGATATTCTATTTTTTTCTCATTTTCAAAGAAAATGAAATGTGCATTGTTTTGCAGTTTGTAAAGTTTATAACCTTCCTCACTCACAAATGAAAAAGTTTTCTTTAATTTTATAAGAAAACACAGGGAAAATTAATTTGTTTTCTCCTTTTTTGTATGAGAAATAATAAAATAAAAATTTTTTCATTTGATGATGTGTCTTAAATCTTTTTGTATATATATTAAAAAAACTTGTTGAGTGAATCATTAGATCCCTAGAAAAGTTTCATGGCAATGAAAAAAGTCCAATCAGCTGTTTCTGCTTGAGAGACCAACAAGTTGCACCCAGCAATTCCCAAAAGATTCTCAGTCTGAGAATAATTCCCTCATTCCCAACACAGCTGCTTTTGTTTCCCTCTTCAACTTAAAGTTTAGCAGTTGTCAGCTGGTTCAACCTATTTGTAACCTATATTTCTAATACTCTTTTGATTACAAAAAAAACTACACTATGCCAATTCATTTGCTTTAAATGCTTGCTGTAATGCTGCAAATGCACTTACTTCAGATTTATTTATTCATCTATTTACTTCTTTATTCAATCATCTGCAAAAATTTTAGCAGTTTACATTTTGGTAGAAATTACCAAGTAAGCTAATGTCAAGTGAGAAAAAAAATCTGAAGAAAATTAGCCAAACGATTGTAGTTTTAATCAAAAATATAACTACTTGAAGGACAGTCAAAGTGAAGATGGAGGTGAAAAGAAAAAAAAAAAACAGATTATGGTGGTGCAAATAGTTTTAACAAATATTACAAAGTTAAAGTTAAAGCACCAAGCAAAAGCTTTTTTTGCAGTCAAGCTAATCTCCACGTTGAAGTCTGAGGGTCTCTTCGAAACTGAAAACCTCCCTGCCTTTATACAAGACGGAATGATGCATTGTAAGTGCAAGATGGACTTGATGCTGGCTGTCAGTGTGGCAAATAAGTCACAGTCTGTCATTTTGAAGCTTTTTATGTTTTCACTGGTTTGTAGCCTTCAGATTGCTCAAACCAGGAGCAGGAGGGAGAGGAAAAGCGAGGTCTACTTAAAGATAATTTATCCCCGCTGGCGCTTTGTTGGGTGAAGGGGAAGTGACAAATGCGAGCTGGTTGTTTATGATGGTTAAGTGCTGGCATGACTGCTTTCCTCTGAGGTAGTTGGGTTAGTTCGGAGGTGCGTTGCTTTGTGGCACAGTGTGTGGCAGGCAGGCCATGGAGCAGTAAACCTAATTTCCTGTTTTCTACAATTTTTTTTTCCCCCCTGTTCCTTTTACTTTTTGTTCCTCAGCCTCTGTTCTGATCACATATACGTCCCACTCTGTCCCATCTTTCCACATCTATCCCCCTTTTTAAACCATGGAGTCAGGAAAGTAAGAAACACAGACACAATCTCCTTCCAATCATCGCTAGCTCGCCCTTATTGTCTGGAATGGAAACATACAAACCGTTCTCTTCCATCACTTCCTGCCAAACAAATCCGTCAGACATTTGACAAACCCCAAATAGGGCTGCCAATTGTTCAAAGCTCTCCCGTTCATCAATTTGATTCATCTGGCAAAGATGGAGTGCATTTTTTCTTTCCATGATCCCCACTTCCCGCCTGTACGGTCAGTGAGCTATCAGGGGAGGCCAGGTCACTGCGCTCAGGCCTCAGAGTTTGAAAAGAAAAGCAGTTCAGTGCAGCCCCGGTGGCCAGCCTGTGGGCTCCGAAACACTCAGACAGCAGAAGGACAGGGGAAATTAAAATGTCGCACTCACCGGAACCTCAGCTCGACTACATCTTTGTCCTCTTCCTTTTACTTCTCTATACCTTCCCAAAGTGCTGTTTTAATTGACACCGAGGGAAAAAAAAAAAAAAAGGCAGTTGCCCGCTCCTGTTTCATGTCAACAAAGTTAATTTTTTTCCCTCTTGTTCCTTGTCCATCATTACGTATCGCTGTCTTTGATTCTGTGTGCTTTTGTTTCTCTGTGCTCTTGCTCTCTGCCTCACCACCAGGCTATTCCCCGCTGATTGCCACCTCCTCCCGACTCGCCTCCATTGCGCCGTTATCTCCTCGACTCCCACTTCAAAAGCTTTATATGTTGGCTTCATTATGAAATGAAGAGCTCAGCCATTTTTCAAATGAAAACAGTGACAGTTAACCAACGATTAATCATTCTCTACCTATGTATGTATGTAAATGCTAAATAATTCAAATTTTCAACAGTATATTTTTTGTATGTTAAGAATGTTTAAAGATCCTTAGATGAACACGGAAACCAAAAAAAGCATTTGGGAAGCTTGTGTGTTAAATTCTTTACATACGTGCTCATTAAGTGGTACTACACTGTATGCTGGTGATAAAAAAAAACAAAAAAAAAACATCAAATTAATACAAACAATAATGCCATAAAAAAAGGCTTCAAATGCATAATGAGTTAGAAAATGCAGAACTCTATTCTAAAACTATCCCATGTCACTTTACGGCATATTGTTAAACTATTGTTTATCAATCACTCACTAAAGATGTCAAATGGTTTGAAAATCACTTACAGCTTTAATGGTAGCTCAACAAAGTTTCATTATACTAAATTAATTCATTGCATCATGGCTATCCTACAATTAACAAAATCTACATTTGCTCTCCAAATCCGAATTCAACCAGCTCCTCCCCCATCACTGAGCAATCTGTACGTCCATCTAAGGTGGCAGAGATAAGCTTGGCACTGGAAAGCTCTCCCCTCTCATCTTTTGATCTGCACTGTATGAAGACTGTGGTTTGACTGACACTTCTTTGTGTTTTTCTTATCCTGTCAGCCCTGAAAATCAAAATTACACATTTCAAGCTTCTTAGATCTCTAAAGATCAGACAATCCCATATCATGCCTCCCTACCTCATTGTGTCCACGTGCGCGTGAATTTCATACTGTGCCTGCCTACTGTAGCAGGAGGCAGGAGTGACAGACAGATGGTGAATGAACTGTGTTGTCCAATTAAACTATTAAACACCAGATCAGTTATTCTTAACCTCAAACATCATTTAGTGGACCTCGAAGGCAACAGCACAGCTAAACTGGTGTGATTACTGTTATTCTTAGTATGAGATATCTACTATTGTACTTTTTATTTTTGTATCTAAAGTTGCTCAAGAACACACATAAATAAAAATTGTCACTTATTAGATATAGGATATATAATTACACTGGACACTAAATTACAATGACGGTTACATTTTAAAAACACTAGACCAGCGATTCCCAAGTATGGGCCGCAGTACCCTGCTGGTCCATCATGGTACTGCAGGTCAGCTGCAAGTGATTATTTACAATAGATAAAAAGTTTTTGGTGTTTAAGTCTGTAATTGACTTTTTAATTTACTCATAAATATGTACAGTTACATATTCCTCATATTTATCAAAAAGTGATCAAAACCGATAAACAGGGTGGTTACATTCCGTGTCATTCTTTAATGAGCTCTCGTACATTTAGCAGGTCTTGTCTTGAAGTTTGTTTGCCATTGCTGTGTGTGCCACCAACTGAACTTAACTTACTGTGAAATTACAGCCCCTGGCAAGTGTTTTATAAGTGTTGAACTGGGTACTGTTGCTCTATTTGGAAATAATCTCCTAAAAGTATTTCAAAAATCTGTATGTATAATTGTGGACAGTTTTGGACTTTTGAGAGTGAACGCTCTGTTTGTGCTGTTAAACTCCTCAAATATTCACACAAACATCCCAGCTATGATTGCGTGTATTAACAGCATTATGATTTTGTTGATGGATATGCATATCAACAAGTTTTGGTGGATGTGGAGGATGGTTTCATATTGATTTCTGAGACCTTGGTATAAGCTGCCTCTTTTATGTCATTTAAGGTGATCTTCACAAATTTGATCTTCATGAATTTGGCCATAAAAGTTGTTTTCCTGATGTCCCTAGAAGCACCTGACTGCGGTCGTGCTATTCCGATATGAAAAAAAAAAGCTAGCTGCTATGTACCACTGAAGATTGATTGATAGGTGGGTGTCTTGAGAATATTGGTTTAATATTATTACTACCTGATGTAATAAAACCATTAGCTTAAAAAAAAAAAAAGCATCAGATTTGCTGAAAAAATGATTTCCTCTTATGTATATACTGTATATTAATCGACGATGCCATCATATTAATGTGAATGTGATCTGAAAAGGGTTAAAAGGTCATTGTCATTACAGCTGAACGTGAAAAGAACCTGTTTCATCTGCTGCACTGCTTAGCTTTGCATTGCTGTAGTGCTGTTTAGAGGGTGAGTACGGCAAAAATAGCTCTTAAGTGCACAGCTCGTCATGGGACCCCGTATACCATTCCTGGGTCAGACGCCAATCCCAGCTAACACTGGTACTCACCTGTAATGTTTGTTTTTGTAGCTGTAATTGCTTCTCCATTCTTCTCCTCCTTTCCTTTGTCGGACGCTCTGAGCCAGCACTTTAGGCTCTGGTGCATTTCTTCACTAGCCGCCTTTGTTTTTATTTTTTGTTCTTAAAAGCGATTATGACCATCAGACAGGCCCATTAAATATTTAGCAGCGCTCGGGCTGCTCCTTTCACTGGCTTCACAGGCACTTCCACCATAGATGTTCAAAGTGTGTTTCTCTGCAGCGTGGACGGGCAAAATCGTTCAAAGCGACAGCTGCTCAATTAAGTGAAAGACACTATTTTGCGTAGTGTAGAGAATGTGTTCATGCGTGTTTTTGTCTTTGCCCTTCAGATACTGCAATATGTGTGTGTGTGTGTGTGTAATTTCTGTAATCGTATGTGTGGTCTGTGAGTTGCTTTCACTGCTATAATAATTTCTCTGTTTAAAATGTATTTTTCGGTGGCTGCACCTCAGATTACTTTGCTGTTCAGCATAAAAATTAAAAAAAAAAGGGGTTTCTGAGTCCGTCCTCCATTTCTCTGCAGGAAGAACTGAACTGATCAGTTGTTTGAAAGCACAATACAAAAGGTCATCAGCTGTCGCCTCATGTGTGCGACAGCAGTTTCACAAACGACGACCCCGTTGACTGTTGTTTTTAAGAATGATGCGATTGCGTGATTTTGAATGCCTATATGAGGGGAAAATATGCCTGATGTGTCATTTCATTATTCTTATGATTCTTTCTTTGTAATTTTGTCTGTTGTTTTTCGTTGTTTTTCATTCCTTTCTCTTCCTGTGTTCGGTATTCAGGATTTGAGCTCACCAGCGTGAACCCTTGTGGATTTCTTGTCTTCTCAGATGAGGGTTTTGGGCAAACGCTTTCGTTCTGCACAATTAATCAAGACATTTGTTTGATCAAAGACCACCTAAAATAGGAAACCTCGGGTTAAAAACTGTAACATTTATTGTTGAGCTCATCATGGCCTTGTAGCGTTGCGGAGCTTTGTGGTGTCAGCTGTTATTATTCAGAAGGATTTCAACAGAGTGAGCAGTCAAGGGTTCAGTGTCTTGCTCAAGGATGTTTTGGCTGTTCATAAATGAGATGTGATGTGCCAGTTATGAGACTTCCAACCACAAGTTCGCCCTGCCAATTTCACTGGTACTTCACTTTAAATGCAAGAGATGCAAGAAATTGTGTGTCATATTGCAATTTCATTTATGGTTCTTTGGCACTTTCTGTTTTCTAATTATGAATTAAAATAAGTCACAGTAATTTAGGAGGGATTAAGAGTATTGACGAGTTGGTATGTTCTTTCATGTTTTTTGTAGTTTTCCTCTGTATAATTAAGCGGATCTTCACGATGGATGGATTGGATATGGATTTCCAAGTAGACAATACTTGCAAAAAATGAAACAAATTCATGACACTAAAATCAAATTATTTTGATTCTGCTGAAAATGACTGAAATAATCTAAATAAATAATGAAATGACTGGCTGTGGGGGACATTTGTTGAGGCATATTTCATAGGCATTAAAGATCATTGTCATACTTGAGCACATGTGGTGTGTTAATTGATTAATGGTTATTTAGTCATTGGTAAGTGACAAACTGTGATATGTGCTTGTCTGGAGCAGCCCGCTAATTCTCTCCTTCACATCCTGTCTCTCTCTCCCTCTCTCTCTCTAAATGTTTGCCTAATGGCTAATAATGAAGAAGGGCATCTTTTCAGAGACGGGATGTGCACATCCTCTACTAGACACACACACACACACACACACACACACACACACACACACACACACATGCACGCACATAAAGGAAGGGCTCACTGCCCTTCAGAATACCAGGTCCAACATTAATCTTTAAATGACTGTTGCTTCTTCCCCAAGACTTTCAATGCATTAGTGGTCACATCTTGAGATGGAGAGATTGCCAAAGAGGCGAAGGCAGGGAGGAGAGTGCAGGCAGCATCCGTGTGTCTGTGTGTCTGTGTGTGTGTGTGTGTTGAGGCTGGAGAGAGACAGATGAAGTCAGGATGAGGACAGAGAAAGACTAGAAGAGATAGGAGAAAGGTTGTGGGAACATAGAGGTATGGGGGCGCTTCACACTAAACAATGTAGAGTATTCATAGACCCTCTCCATTTTTGACCTTGTTAACATCCATACTGTGTTTTGTATGTACTAATGCACACATCCCGGCTGAAATAAGGAAATAATATCAATTAATCTCTCCATCCTCATCTCAGACTACTCACTCATTTCCTGCTCATCACCGTTTACTCCAGTTCTTCTTTTGCTTATCATTTCCGTCCTCCTCCCTTCTGAGCCCCTTCACCCTCTTTCCTGCTCTGCTCCCTTTTACCTACTTTGCTTCTTCCTTATCTCTCCTGCTTCTTCGATTGCTTCCTCACTTATTCTCTCTCCTCCCCACATCCTCCACTTGCTTCATCTCGCCCTCTCTGCTCCAGCAGTGCGCTACAGTGACTCTGACATCACTACCCTTGTTGCGACAGGTTTCATTTGTACCCTGTGGACCCATACATCAGCCTGACTGATAGTAGGGGGCCCGCCCCATCCTGCCCAGGACAGGGTAACAGACAGAATGGTCCTAAAAACTACTCCAGCTGTGGTACCACTGGATATTTTTCCATTACTTGATCTGATATGTCAAACTCAGCGCTGTTGCAGAATGACAACCAAACTTCGTCTTACTTGAAATAACAATCGGTGACAGTTAAAAATAAATATCCGCTGTGGCTGAATGCAGAAACGAAGAGAAAATACGGAGGAGAAGAAGCTGAAGGAGCATTCACACTATTTGACTGACAGGTCATATCTCGAAAGTGATTTGCAGACTTTCTTACCAAGAAGGATGAAAACAGAACACGAGTTGAATAATTTTTTTTTATGAAAGATTACATGTATTTAATTATTTACAATGACAAAAAGAACGCATATTTTAATTCCTACTTTGAGTCCTAAAATGTCATTATGTTAGTTTGTATTTTCTGATTCAACACATGTGAGGAATATTCCTCCTAAAATAGAAATATCATTGGTCAATATAGCAAACACATGCTGTTATTACGCTTTTATTTAGTGTGTTATTGTCCTTTCGTTGGAAGTAATGCATTGCATTCATATTTACATCAATTTAAAGTAATGAAATTTGATATGCACTTCACTTTGAACTTTTGTTTGCAAAGTTTGTAATTTTATTGTCAATATACATCTATTAAATACATAATGTAGCAGTTCTAAATGAAATCTGAATGCTTGTAATGTGCTGAAATTACCTTTATAACCACATTGAATTCCAACTCTGTTCAGCACTACAGTTCCACAAAATGAAATTCCCTTTTGCAGTAGGGCCATACCGAGATACACAGACAATACTTACAGAATTACAGTATAAAGAATTATAGTATAATTTTGTATAGGGCCTAACTGGTCTGTTTTGTGATCACTTTATTCATTCTAGTGAATTTCTCTCTAAAATTAGAGCCTTTAATCCCCGCTTCATAAATTGTTCCCACTCATCAATAATTCCAGTTAGTACTTCCGACAATTGTGAGGTCACCCAGTCATCTACAAACTCAAATTCATCTCCGCGGCCTCGTAAATCCAGCCAATACATCAACAATACCTTCAGACTCTGCGCAGCCCCATTGATCTGTGGTCATATTAATGTGCGGCTTATGAGCTTGCCCGCGTCCTTTTGTGGCCAGACAGGAATGAATCCATTTGAGTGTGGAGCTTTTAATGGCCAAACTTCCCTGTTCTTTCACAATGGAACAATCCCCATTGTATTCACTCAGTTGTACAGATTAGAAAGCTCGGAAAAAAGACCATTAAGGGAGAATCAGATGAGCTCCCTTTTTACCGCGGCATGGACTCTCATCAAATGTGAAATGGAGGAGTTTAAGGAGAGGAACTGTAAGGTTTCAACAGAAAACTAAGGGGGATGTAGCAGCCAAAACCATGTACCACAATATTACAGGATTTGATTTTTCAGATTTGTGTTATTCTCTTCTTAAAAATGTTAAATATTATTAATTACCTTGGAATGGGATGTGTTTTAACTGTGGAGAACATAATTATCACAGTGCAGCTTGTCAATACTAAATCCTATTTCTAAAATGCTAACTCATGAATATAACATTGGAATTATGTTCTAAATAAGCTTTTATTTAATTAAGCCCCCCCAAATATTCCTGTAAGTTCATTAACTGAGGCAATTAGATGGTTAGTGATGGAGAGGGCAAACAGAGTGGATGCAGTTAACTTTCGAATGGCTGTGCTCTTCGTGCTGTGATGCCACTGGCTCAGTGTGGGCATTTGTTGAGAGAAGCAAGCAGCCCTGCTCCATATCCAATGCCCCTCCATTTAGAGGTTAGCCAGTAAATACGTTGAGCTTAGACATTTTTCACAAACTATCCTCTGGAACCTAACCCTGCAGCGATAATGTGTCCGTGTTTCTGCCTGTGTGCAAACACCTGTGTAGGTTGGTGTATGTGTAAATATCCCTTCACTTTTGTGGGATAATAGGTACACATCTGTGCCTCTGTGTGTGTGTGTGCTGATGAAAGAGGCTGACCACACAGAAGGCACATTAATCATCCTGTTTCTTTTTTTTTTTCTCCCTCTGCCTCATGTAGTGTGAATTGAGGCCTGATGGATGGCTTGTCTCTCAGTCTGGATTCCAACAGAAAGGCTGTAGCCTATCGACAGGCCAGAGACCCCAGGGGGAATCCTTTACACTACAGCCCATACATATCTGGGAACTCAGTGTGCCTTCTTGTGTTTTTATTCCACAGATGGCAGCTGCACTGTCTCTTCCTTAAAGCTGCAGCGGAAGACTGTGCACCGACAGTCCCCAGGGGCTGTAATTGCATTTTCTGTGTGCAATCTGTGTCAATAAACTACACACTAATGCCATACTGTGACTTACTGTGTAGCAATCTACACTGCTCATATATGTTTATGTGCAATGGTTTGCTGCACCAACCACTCCAGACACCAGGTTTTAGCTTGGAAAAAACTGTCTTTTCATTTCCAGCCTCCTAATTGCAGTTTCACTTTGTGGTAATTCTTGAAAAAAAGTAGACGGAATTGCATATGAAAGATTTATTTGGATTTATGTCATAATAATTGATCAAATCAAGCTGCATTTGGTCAATTACAGATAGATCAGTGCTTAAGTTGGCATGTTTTGTTGAATGTGGAACGGACAATGTCTGTAAAGCACAGAAAAATAGGAATGAGCTCACCGCTCCCATGTTGAACTCTTCAGTTATCGTCTTTTTGTCAAAGCCTCTCGTGGCACATCAAGATATAGACGATACCTTTCGGCACTCACAGATTCATGTTCGATGTGTTCCTTCCTGACGCTGCATGAGGTCTATGCTGCTTTAGCGAAGTTTAAGGGTGGTACACACCAACCCGATGTCAAGAACTAGCTGGACTAACTGGAGAGACCCTTCGTTGTGTGGCCTCACTTTGTGGCCACTGGCACATAAAAGGTGTAGTGGAACACACTGCAAAGCCATTAGCAACCAACTTGACATACCTTCTGCACCTGTGTGGGAGCCTGTATATGTTATAAACAGTAAAACGTTCTACTAGAGCGATGGCTTATTACTTGTGCTCACTCGATATGGCTGATTTGAAGAGGAAAATGGCAATGGTGTTTACAGCCCTTGGCCTTTTGTTTGAGGGGGAGTAAAGGACGAGGCAGTGTGTTTGTGTCTCTCTCCTTGATGCCAAAGTACATTTCGTGAGTATATAAACTTTGGTTGTTTAGAAAAAAAAAACAGCAGCCGTGTACACAAGATGATTATGGAGAGTTTCTAGTTAATGTTGTCTTGAAATCTCAAACAAAGTTTACTTTGCTTGAATTTGGCAGCTTTACTGCATACACAGCTCTTCAAAAACTGAGATACAAAACCGTCCACACTGAGCTACTGAAAATGGGGAAGCAAAAATGTTCCACATAGTTAAATGTGCACATAAATGCACATTCAGTGTCAAAGTTTGATGGTAATGACTAAACAACATTTCAGGGCGGAGTAAGGAAAGCGGTCGTAGTCGTGGCAATCTTTTAGTTTTGGTCAAAACAAGATTTTGTGAGTTTGCTATGTACCAATGCAATCTTTGAGCCCACGGTCCACTAACAGCAACCTCAGATACACTTCTTCTCCACAAACCTCAAGATTTGTCTCTTAAGGAAATATATCATTCACCACTTTCATCTCATTCTTAAATTTAAAATGCTTCTGTCACGAAGAAAACGTATCAGATGGAGGAAAATATATACATACGTCAACAGTTTTCATTTCCGGCAAACTTTTCCATTATAATTCACACAGTGCTACTGTGATTCTGACCAACTGTCAGTTTACACTCTGTTACGCATTCAGTTTGAATTATTAGATAGATTAAATAAATCAAATTTGATTTGATTTGATTAATAGCATATATAGTTAGGCCATGTAGTTGTGTTTTGTTCTTCATCATGATCATTCTATTACTGCTGTGTCAGTTTTAGGAGATGCAGCACAGATATACGTGAAACACCAACATTCCTCTAGTTGCACAATAGTCAAAAACGTGGTAATTATCACCAGTGGCAGTGCAGAGACATTATATATACATTTTATTTTACATCCCATCTCTTCCGTGTCTCTCTAACAAAATAGTGAAAGGATGAGTGCAGACTGTTTGGCTAGAGAGCAGCTCGGGTGGGTTCCTTGCATTGCTAAAACCCCTGTTTGACATTTGTTGTGAATTTTAGTAGCACTGGTTGTCCATTGATGTTTGATCATTGATCATGCAGAGCATTAACCATTCTCATTTCTAAACTGAGAGAACATAAAAGAGAAAAGGAAGTAAAGCTGGCCTGTGGGAGCGAACTTCCTGTGATGTAAAGCCTGCTATTTAAGCCGATCAGCCACAACATTAAAGCCATTTGCCTGGTATTGTATTGGTCCCCGTCATCCCACCGAAACAGCTCTGACTTGTCGGGACAAGGACAAGGTACCTCTGACAGTGTCCTGTTGTATCTGGCTGTGGATCCTTTGGATCCTGTGGACTGGGAAATGGGGCCTCTATTCCATTCATGCTTCTGTCACATCCCATGAATGCGGAATTTGATTGGGATGTGGGGAGTTTGGAGGGCAGGTCAAGGCCTTGGTCTCTTTGTCATTTTCACTGAGCCATTCCTGAACGGTATTTGTGGTCTGGTGGGGCAACATCCACAGGAATATCAGGACCCAAAGTTTCATTGATCCTTGTTATTCACGTCGCTTGTCAGTGGTTTTAATGCTGTATCTAATCAGTGAACATGCTCACACTGGAAGAGAGACCCCACAGTGCTAACACTATACTTGTAAAGTAGGAAATAAATCAGCCATTATGATGTATCGCTTCATCGCATCATGTAAAATTTACCTGTGAATATGACTCCTGTATTTCTCATATCACGCTTTGCCCCTCTCTCACACACATCCACCACCAAAAACTGCTCTTGATTGGCTTTCCCTTCTCTTGCTCGTATCCGTCATTATTTAGGAGGCACATTCACATTGCACATTGTGTTCTCTTGGCACTGACACAGGTGAGATTAAAAAAACCAAACCAAAATTCTGGACTTGTCAGAAATGATTCTGAAAGTCTGATAAGCAGTAGGGAGCAGCCCTATTAATGCTGCACAACTAACAACAGCCAGTGAAATACAACAAAGTAATGAGTTGTCTGAGTTAAACATCGGTGCAGATTGGAATCATACAGTGTAAGACTTGCTTATGTCAGAAAAAAAAGATGAGTTGGGTGAAGAGTGTCCGTGTTTTCAGACAACGAGAAGACGGGAAAAAAGACAAACACAAAGGGGAGAAATGTCGAGGCAAAAGGCTAGGACAGCTAGGAATTCTCAAAAGAAAAATGGCAAGTAAATAGGGAAGGGATAAGCAAAAAGAACATAGAAATGGATGTGACAGTAGCCTAGCATTATCTGTTTTTATTCCCTCTAGGGGAAGAACTGAAGAAGCCTTTCGGATGAGAGGCAAAACGTCTTCAAACAAGATAAGAAGTCCAGTTGCTTCCTATTAAACACTCCAAGCTTCCCTCTAGGGCTGTCTCTTCTCCTGTGTCTCAGTAGCTCAGCATTGTCATTCACCTAACCTTGGTGGCAGAGTGGAAGGCTTCTTGGTGACTGCCAGTTGTTCTTGGCAAGGCCGCGCAAAGGAATAAAACTCGGTGCTTTCATGACGAGGTGCTTAGCAGATGTCTGACGAACAGTTCGGAGAAACCTCGATCTCCCAAGGACACAGTCTGGGATGTGTAAGGGAGCGCGGTTCTGAAATTTTCAGTCAGAATCATTGTGTACAGGTATGTGACTTGTTGGCTTGGGTGTAGAGAGAGAAAAAAAATGAATTACAGTAAATGGAGATGCAGTAAACATGTGCAGTAAGAACACAACACGCAGGAGGATATTAAAGATGCAGTGTACCTTTTATTTAGTCTCCATAACCCAAAAGGGCATTAGATATAAGGCGTGGGTTGTGTCCTTAGTCGTGATGAGTGTATGAGGGAAGTCATATATTTACAGTTGTATCTTGCCTCGCACTTCTTTGTACAGGTAAATGGATGCTGACAGACGCGTATTTCAATGCAGACGGACACAATTGATGCTGACAGTCTGGGTCGACGTGCACTGAGAGCAAAGGAAAGACCGTCTAGATTTCCAGGTAGAGATGAAGAATTCTACCCCTGGGATGTTTCAGCCTTGAACATAATCGAGCCTGTCCACTGCCAACGTGGATGGACTGCACCAAAGAGAACTGAAACAAGGTTAGAATGTGGATAGCATGTCAAATCCATCTGTGCACGCAAGGAATCGAAGTTACTCCCAATAATGAAAGCAGGTTGGCTCTGGCTGCCATTGTGAATTAGTAACAAAACGGGGTAAAAGGTTCTACTAATTCTAAACATAGTAGAGCTGAAACTTATGATTATTTTAATCATTTATTCATCTGTACTGTATCTGTATCGATTGACTAATCGATTAGTCGATGCAGTCCTTAAATATACAGTTCTGAATTTCTGGAATTTCTAATGTAAACACTCGTCTAAATGTATTCAATGATGAGTACCAAAGCAAACTGGACAAAAAATTGTAAAAGCCTTTAAAACATACTGCCGGTAAGATCATTTGTGGAATCTCAAAACGTTTTAACAGAGTACGTATTCAAAAGGCTACATTTAGGAACTGAATGAAATGCTTCACAAATCATTTTTAACTTCCAATTGTCACCACAGCAGCATTTCCCCTGAAGTAGCTTGCTAATATAGTACAAGCATTCAGGTGGAAGACATTCAAGTGGATAACCCGAGCCTGAGTTAAATACCTCGTTCCTCCTCGATCGCATATTAACTCTATTAAAACGTTGGTGTCTGGTAACGGGTCAGAAACGGGTGTTATCGGCCGTCGTGATTAAGGCTCGTTCTCGCCCAGCGTGCCACTCCATAAAAATCACCCCGCTGGATCATATCGGGTGGCAAGTGTGCAAAATGCTGAAGCAGCCTCTTGTACTGGCATTTCCACTGTGACTCAGAATGCAAATTGGGCAGGCTCTCAAACACAACTGAGTGAGCTAAATGAGAGCGATGGGCTGGGGCATCAGTGCAACCAGACATTGACACACGTAAGCTACACGAAAGCAAAGGGGGAAGCTCTCTCACACACACACACACACACACACACACATAGCTTACTCTCAAGGTCAGGCAGTGTTGGTAAATAGTAAGATAAAATCAGAGCATGACATGCAGCCATGAAGTGTAGCAGCGATAACATCACATTCAACTCTACGTAAAACACTAATGCAGACATGTATTTAGGCAAAGAATTTATTTATATTTGTGTTGTTTTCTATGAGAACCTGTCTACTTTCCATGATATTGAGACAGATCGCGGCCTGGCAATGAAAGCTACTCTGCTGATTAACTCTTGGCGGATGGCTTTTTATCTGTTGGCATTTGATGTACGACATCTTTGTAAAGGCTACGGTCGAATGCAATTACGGACCCTTTCATTGCAGGGCCCCCCCTCAGAATGCTTGCTAGTTCTCGGTAGAGGCCATCCTTCAGAAAATATTGACTGTTGGACAGTGAGCGCCTGTGTTTGTATTAGAAAGGTTGCTTCAGAGAGAAATTGCAAATGCCTCTGTATGTGCTTTTGTGTGTGTTGTCTGTCTTTATGTACTAATGGAGAAACAGGAGAAGAGAGCCATCCAGAGGGCAAAGGTCTGGTAAAACGAAGAAAGAAAGTACCATTTTCTTCTGAAACATTGCTCCCTCTCTTGTGTTTTCTCTGGCTGCTGATACACTACACACACACACACACACACACACACACACACACACACAAGGAGCTCCCATGCTTTTAGAGTTGCTTAGCATAAAGTGCATTGACGTCCACTGCAAGCTCGTTCCGACTCTTATTATACATCAAATGAATATGGCAACATTTAGCAGTAGGCTTACTAATGCTGTGACCACTGAGCTACGAAGCGTGACGACTTAGGACGTCACCTACAACCTTGATGTGAACGATGGCTGCTTGTGCAAGCAGGCCAACAAAAGAACTTGAGAAGCTTGCTGAATCGTTTAAATTGCCTGTATGGGAGCACCTTGGCTTCGCTGTTAAATATAGAATGTTTAAAAAATGTTAACGGTGTGTAAGTACTGTGGCAAAAGGACAATACACTGATTTGAAGCAACAGCAACCTAACGTGCTTGTGACAGGAGCAACGAAAAACAAGACTAAAAAGTCTTCCAAAATGTATTTAGAGTCGAAAGCTCAGGCCACTTTATTAATTCCATCTACTGCCAAGTTTAAAGTGAAATATGAATCATGATGCACTTTAATAACTGAAGTGAGTGAATTTATTTTATATATTTAATGCTAAAAGGAAAAAAAGTATAATTCACTGTATTGCCTAATATTGCACTTAAGTTTAATATTTAAATATAATATATTATTTATTTGATTAAAACATATTAAGATATATTGTTTTTATTAAGATAATGTTGTTTTAAGCAAAGAATACTGACAGACATTGCTTTTTCTTTTCTATGATCTGATCTTTCATATGATCTGAATAGGGATCGGTTACTATTAGTTACGTAGCGAGCCCACAGCACCTTTTATGCTCGTCTCTCAGGTAATAACAAAAATGTGCAAGAAAAGGTGTGCAGATGACACCATGAGTTATTCTGCTTGTAATCCCAGCCAAAACTGTCAGTAAGTGTTATTATGCCCATTAGTTCATTTTGAAGGCATTCTGGAGGAGGATTGGTAAATTGGTGTTCGTAAACACGTCATTCAAAGGGGCGGTTGATTGTTCCTACTCGTTGCCAGATTGTCAATTAATGACAGCCACCAACCCACAGCGTCAGTATTATTTTGAATCATTGATACCATGAAATGCCCAGAGAAAAATCAAAATGATAAGACACCAAAGGGCAGATGCAGACAGCACTGCATGCTTCTAGTGGCAACATAAGTGATGATGAGACAGATTATTTTTAATAAGAATCCTGACAACAAATATCATCTTTTTGATGTCAAAACAACAACACATGAGGAGGGGCATGAGAAGGTCTTAAAGGACTGTCCTCTCATTGTGTCCTTGAGAAAAATAGCTCTCTCTTTGCAAATTTATCGGGACGGGGACGTCAACAAATTGGCAAACGGTGGAATTCCAAGGAGCAGCAAGGATACGCTGCACTCAGTGCAGGGGCCACGGCCATTGCAGAGATGGCAAATATCCCTGAATTGAAGTAGTAATACAGTTGCATTTTCTGAAATGAATCCTCAGACAGCTGGTGTAAGTTTATCTAAAGACACAGTCACTAGCAAAAACACATTAATCCCCGCCTGTGCGGTTAGCTTTCTGCTTGAGTGACAGTAATTATCGTTTCAGACCTGACGCAGAGAAACAAACACTCTTGATGTCTTTATTTAATCTAAAGTGGGGCCCATTCCCACTAATGCCCACAAAAACATGATATACATGTGTGGCAGGATTTCTATTTTTTTTTTTTTTTTTTTTTTTTTTTTTTTTTTAAAAAAAAAATTAAACCTCCCTAATAACCTCCATAATAAATGATAATAGGCAATATTTGTCCTCTTTGCATTATATTATGGAAAAACAGATTTGAAAAAGCGCTTTGACATCAGATATAAAGATACCACCAGAGGCTGTACGTGATTAAATCTTGTGTGTCTTGTTTGTGTTTTTGGATTTGACCTAAAATCAGGTCCATCTGGTGTCTATAGGGGGAGGTTAAAGGAAGGCTGGGTAGGAAGGTCACACATCAGAATGCTGCATTTGACATTGGGCTGAAAACATTTTTGTGCTCTGTATGGAATGGGATATTGTTATGTAGTGGGCCTGCCTCACTCAGACCAGTGCAACGTATACCATGTGAGGGGAGAAAAAAAAATATCAAGGTCCTGCCCTTTTTAACCGTGTTCCCTGCTCCGGGGTAACAGCCCCTGGGGTAGATAATAATGGAGTAATCCTCTTATCTGTTGCTGCTTTCCTTCACCCTCACAGATCATTTTCCTTCTACTCTAGTGTATCATTCCTTACTGAGCTGGCACACTGCTGCATGCTTTCCCATTTGAGTTTTGAGCACAGTTTGGCTCAGTTCAGATTACGGTGGCGAAAATGAGAATTTATGGAATCCCTCCCAGAGAACACCAGAATAGTACTGATATCAGTAACAGAAAGGCCACCCCATTCTCGTAAGACGGTTAACCATTACATTGATTGAAATGTATCCGTGAGAGAAACCGTTTTCCTGGATCTGACTGTACGCCTGGATCTTGATGGAAAAACGGTAAATTGGGTTTTGGTAGACTAAGTATGTTGTTAATAACATGCATTTTTAATCAATATTACAGAATAAATTTGCTAGCACACAAAGAGAAGTGCTCAATAAGCCCTGCCAGCAGCACAGAGTGGCTCATACTGGCATCTCCACCCAGGCAAGTTGGGCACAGTGTGTGAGAGGTGTCCTGCTGGGTGACTAGTGGCTATTTCTGCTCCCGCTCCCATGCAGACAGACAACCACGACGCTGCGGTTCATGTATGAAACCAGAGGTTTAAAATGACAGCTTTTCATCTCCCCCAGTTAAACTGTGTAATATTTTTCAAATGACTTTATGTATGTAGTGAAATGTATGTGACGTATTACCATAATGAAACAGATTTAACCTGAAACCGTTGCTCAGATGAATACACATAGAGAATTGTGGACCATGTAGAGTAACCATGGATTTATAAAGTACTACATACAGAATACAAAGATGGAACATACCATACCCCAAATGCCTTCCTGTTCTCACCAGCACTTCCTGGTTGTACCCAGCCAGGGTGTGATATCATATCACATAATAGAATCTAATAGAGTTGGGCGACAGGGAAATACAGGGAGATGTATTGGCTGTTGGGGGAGGAAGAGTGGAGTCCATTTGTCAAGCCATTATCAGTAGCATTCCCGAAAATGTCAATAACAAGACTGGCTGTGCACCGACAGACAGGCCTACAACATACAGATTTTTTTTTTCTTTTTAGCGGACATCAATGTCTGCGCATCAGATGTCTCTATATTATGGCTTGTTTTGGCGGGGATTAAGAAGACGGAGGGGAGACCATCAGCAGAAGGTGGAATACAAACAGTGCAGGCTGAATGCCTAAACAGCAGGGGGAGTTTAGACGCTGCAGCCTCTTCTTTTTTTTTTGTGTTTGAGGAGCCAATATTGAATTTGGAGATAATGTGGAGGAGGTGAAACACTGGCTGATCAGATGGTCATTAGCTGCATCCTGCCACTACTCGTTTTAAGTAGTTTTTGACTCTACTATCCTCTTACATATGCTCTTTTAAGTGTATTCATATTGAATGTTGGGCGATACAAATCCTTAAATAGAACAGTGGGTGTAGGAAATCCAAGTGTTGAGGAGGAGCACAAAGAAAAACAAGTTGATCTTTGATGTCTGTGTTTTATTTAACCCTCCAAAGAAGCCTAGATGAGATTTCCAGGATCGATAAATCTCTGGAGACTATACAAAAGATCAAAAATGTGGGGTTTTTTTCACTTCGCTTTTATTTCATATTCCCGATCCGCTCGGTGGCTCTCCCATTTGTGTGTGCTTGTGCACTACATGGACTGCCTCGCTCATTGGCTCCCGTTATATTTTCAACCCTGCCTGGCAGCAGCTTCCATAACATGATGATTACTGTTTGAGAAAAGTCCCTCTTGGGGATGGTGAAACAAAGCTGCAGTTGAATAATGATGTTCCCACACAATTATGTGTGGACAGTGTAGGATTTCCCCGATGTTTTATGCTCTGCCTTTATGTCAGCTAAAAAACGGAAGGAGAAAAGTGCTTACTTGTACCTGCAGCCTCCAAGTTGTGAATGGAGTCAGCGAGGTGTGCCAGGTATCAACCGCTGTATCCTGTTATTGATGACCTGGCTTGCATTAATGATGCTACCCTTTGTTGACCCTGCAGGTTTCTTTTGGGAGATATCTAGCACAGTAAGAGCTAATTTCCATCTATTTCAAGGATGCAGATCGCCTGGCATCTTCAAATGTGCAAGGAAGCACGATTGTACCTGATAATATTCTTGTCGTTCCAAAGAGTCAGTGGTCACAGCTGAGCGCTGCCCTTTCAGGGCTATCATGTAAGGCCGCCTTCTGAATCATGCCCATGCACATTTGACACACCAAATCCAAATTGATTGACTAGTGTGAGTACCGCAAGCACAGTACACTTCCATGGTTGGAAGAGGTGCTCTTCGGTACAGTAGAATTGCTCGAGCATAGTTAGCAACGGGCAACGCGGACATGACGCGTATTTGCTGCGACATTCCTGTCGACAATCATCGCCTAGCATAATCCACAAATCCGGGACTGAGAGGGTCATATCTGAACTAAAAAACTACAAATAAGGCCCAAATTCAGTAAAGTCGCTATCATGTTATCATGTTTCATCATGTGGTTTTCTCTATTGTGCTGGAACTGCGAAAGCCCATGTAAAACGGATTGGAATGCATTTATCGGTCACATTTTGATTTTAATTTTAAATTGTTTGGATTGATAATCTGGGTTAGTGCTGACTTCTGATGTTTATTTGTGCCACCACGGTTTCAAGATGACCTGAGATATTGCAACACAGCCTACGTACAATCATGCTCATGTTTAACATTTCCAAGATGTCGTTTGAAAGACATTTGCAAGAAAAGATGCAGCTCTTAATCAGCAGTCAGGACGAGCTTTTAATTCCTCTTCTGTTTCTGAGGTCTTTTGACAAGCAGTGAGCTCTACAGAGAGGTTGTGGGAACACCGGCTCCCCGCTCTATCCAAATTCTGCTGCCCAGCAGAGTCGGATAAAGAGGCCACGGGCACAGCCTCCAGTGTTTCAAGTCTGATTAATCTTCTGATTAGGCTAATCCAGCGATGGTTCAATGGAGGGAAACTATCCCCTTCTGGAAAGTCTCCTGATTCACAAGAGAATTATATATGTTTCCCTTCCTTCCTCCGTCGGGCCCTCATTGTATTTTTTTTTATGTTTTTCTTAAAGATAAAAGGTACTGCTCTTGATTGCCTTTGTTATATTTCTCATAAGTGTACTTTACACAGCACACATTTAAGAAGTTACATCAGGCTTGTGTTTCCCCCGAACATCTTTGCCAAGCTTAATTTGATTTTAGATTCTGCTCGTGAAAGCTCCCTTAAACCTCCCTTCAGCGTTCAACCAAGGCTATTCTTATTGTTTAAAGGGACAAACGCTAATGAAAGTTAGGTAAGGGGAGAATGCTTTATGTCATATGACTGGAAGATACAATGGGAGCCATTTTCTGATTTATCACTACTGCTGCAATGAATAGAAAATGTTAATGAAGGTCATGCACACACATTAGATCACAACTAATTTAGCTGACTGCTGCTTAATGATTGCGGGGCATTTACTTCGCACACTGTCTCCTGCACTTTTCTGAACGGTTCCCACCTAATTAGCCTCTTTGGTCGTCACCCATCTCTAGTAAAAATAAATAGGATTTAATTTGCTGGTGTGCAGGTCTCCCAGACAATCCTCCAGTGTATTCAAAGCCTCTGTGTCTTTAATATTCGAGCCTTAGAGGTTGCTGTAATTTTCTTCCTCTTGGCATATAGCCTCCAGTTTCAGGGGTGCAGATGAATTTGTTAAATTTATTAATTAATGATTTGGATGTATTGGATGATTTCTGTAGCATTTGGCTTTTGAACAAGATGACTGGATTGTGATGGATTGGATCCTTGGAAACTTCAAGGGTGTTGGTAAATACAGTAATTTGATATTGTGTGTTGTGTTTGGGTACGAGTGGATTCTTCCAACCGCTGCTGGTCATTAGGGTGCTGTAAACATGTGGTGCACCCTCAAAAAAGACAAACGCAAGAAATTTAGAACTATAAATTGCTTTATAAACCAGACGGACAGACAGAGAGAGAAAGAGGTTTGAAATTGAAGTCTTTATCACCAAACTTAACATCACTGTCAATAGAAATATAAACAAACGTAAAGAAAAAAAGTAAAAGTAAAGTAAAATAAAAATAAAATTTTTCACAGAAGTCACAAACTTCAATCAAACTTCAAAGGCAACCGAAAGCAACCTAAAACTAAACACAAACATTAAAAGTGCAATCCTTTCATATTTCAGTTCTTATTTTCATTATCAGTGTTCATGCTGTTGGTAAAAGTAAATGTAAATAAGAAAAACAAACTGTAGAATCAGTCACACTGAACAGAAAAAGTCCCACAGTTCCGTTCTCTCTGCACCGGCAGTATGATGTGTATGATTCCAAGAAGTACAGAACTTGTGCTGCAGGAGGCTCTACAGAGGTGTGTGTCTGCATTTTCTGGCTGCAGCATCTTGCGATGGGTCGTCATTTGGGAGCTTCTGAGTGTGTTCTGCAACGGTGTGGACCACCAGGCGCTTTAGTCCCATTGATGAACACATGTTTG
>KV751319.1:6220965-6232818 GCA_001698575.1 Mola mola
GTCACTGCCAGCCTCAGTGACCGTGCCATGGGAGTGTTCATGCTGTTATTTTGGAAAAATATGATTATTCTGATAATGTTTTATTTGTATCCATTTAGTTGGAATTCATCTTACATTTGAATAACTCATTATTAAAGACTGAACATGAAGATTAGGCTGTTGAATGTGCGCTGTGTAATTTACATCTACCACTTGTGTCTGTTTTAGGGCAGGGGATACTGTGTATGTCCAGTTATACCAGGATCAATCATTTCTAAAGTGAAATAGTCTGCACTGCTGTTCAGTATGTGTGTCAGTTTGAGGAGGAGGGAGGGCAGGTTGGGTGAAAATAAAACTGGCACATAAAAGTTTAATCATCCTCAAAGTATTACCTAGCAGTCGCACAGTTTAAATGTAAGCCTTTTGGCTCGTAGTGGGGCTGAGTGATTCACGCAGACTGAGCAAGTTGGTGTTTGATGTCTCGATACTTTGACATGACACATAGCTGCGGGTGGAAGCGCTGGCTTGCTATGAGATCAAGCCTGCAACCTTTCAGTTCCACCATATTCTCCCGAACATTAAGGCTCCGCGTCCTCTCCAGATGCGGGGCCCAGAGCAACAAGCGTCACTACTTAGTAATTCTGTGACACAACTCTGGTTAGATATCAGCCCTCCGACCACATTGCTTCAAGTTACACTGGGCACCAACCTAAATGAGCTTAAATTTTTAATTTGCACTGGAGAGCAGAGATCACATCTGGGGAGGATAGCATATCTGTAATTTATTTAAGAACCATGGAGGGAGAGTTATTTTGGATGTGGAGAGCTGGAAGGGAAGTATCCATGTGGCATTTTTTTGTTCAGCCCAAGGGGCTTGTAGGTAGACTCCACTTGCACTGACCTTCTCAGCGATGTAGAGGAGTGCTGAGGATGAACATTCTATTTCTGTAACAGTCCTTGGGTAAAAAAATCTGAGCGGTGCACTAACCCCTTCTGTTCCATCCCAAGGAACAATGGAAGCATTTGAATAATTGATTTGAAGTTTTGCTAAAACTCTTAATCCTTTTGCATATTATCAGCGACTCACAAGCTCTGTCACCCCACAGCTGGTCTCGTCATGAATAAGTCTTCCACTTGAAGACACATTTCTCCACTGAGAGCAGCAAGAGTGCTCGGCTTCCCTCGGTCAGAAGCACGTCACTTTAACCGTGGCAAAATACAAGCTTTGCCGCTCATAAATAAACAGGGACTGATTAGCGTTGACAGGTGTGGTAGGTGTTCTGTTTATCCGCTCGAGCAGCGGAGGCAAACACTCGTGCAACAATCTGCAGTAATTTATTAGAATCATCATCAAAGCTGCCACTTATCCAATGCGGTGCGGTAAATCTGCACACGTGTGAAAGTGGGGTAAACGTGGGGCCCACGGAGCCTGATGGTGGCGGCACGCTATCACGCAGTTCATCCTTAATGAGTGTGGATTAGCAGGGATGATCCGGGCTTTGCAAAACCCCTCGTCCAGGGCTGTGTGTGTTTGTGTGTGTGTGTGCAGGGAAGTGTGTTTGTATACGCGGTGACATCATAACACAAGCCAAAGTCAGTTTGGAAACTGTTCCCAGAGTTCTCCACAATGCCAGATGACTGAAATAATAATACATTGGTAACCCAAAATGTGTTATGTGTGTGTGTGTGTGTGCATGTGTATGTGCATGAGCGTTTGTGTGTATATGTGTATATATGGACACCAGTCTCATCTTCTCCCCATCAGTCGCCATGCATCAGCTCCCTCTTCCTTCACAGATGAGCATAAGGGCTAATGAATATTTCTCCGTATTCATTTAATTATTTTTGAGCCGTTGCCTGCAAGGGATAACAAAACATGTTTGTTACTCATTTTATGTATCTCTCAACAATTTATAAGCAAGAAGCAGAAAGGGAAATGGCAATTAGAATTTTATGATTATTTCATGATGAGACCGCACAGTTTTTTGGGATGCTGTAGTGATCATGCAAAACCTTAAGGCATGAATGTTTTAGTGTGCTTCCGCTCGGAGCACAAATTATGCCACAGCTTCGAGAGGGTTCAGAGAAGTGTGGGACTTGTGACCATATCATTATTAGTTTGAATTTGCATACCGAGGGTTCAGTCATGTCGGAACAGGGGAGCTTGTGAATAAGTAAAAGTGCTTCCTCCCCCAGAAACAAGCAAGGGGTCGCCTTTGAACTTTGCATTTGAACCAGTGAAGCTACTCAAAGGTTGGCAGGTGTGTGTGCATGTGTGTGTGTGTGTGTGTGTGTGTGTGTGTGTGTGTGTGAGTGTGTATGACGAGAAGTTATTTGGACGACATATGAGAAACCATGCAGAAGTCGAGCAAGGCAGCGCTCATAAGAGCATGCATCCCTGAATGACCGAAGCTCACAACAAAACCTTCACATCGGAATATCCCAAAATTGGCGCAGTGTACCAGAGACGGGTGCACACAGGTCCCGCAGCTTTGGCCTCTCTAAATGGAATTACTGAGGCCCGAGCCATAAACATGTGGCCTAAGAGATGATTTATAATAATTAATCCGCTGTGTCCAGTTGTTCCCAACCGCCCAGGCTTGGGAACACAGCTGTGACCACCTGGGCGCCTTTCCAACCCAATGTCACCAATGTTGCCATCAAAGGAAATGGAAGGGGATTTAGTCCGTCTGTCTCCCTCTCTCTCTCCCCCCGTTAAATCCCCAGACCTTCACAATGGAACATGAGCCGCACTTTATCATGCCCATCATATCATGAACCGTTAACTCGAGGGCCTACAATAACATTATTTATGGAGGCGTTAATATTAATATCGACCTATGTGCTGTCAAAGGAGTTGATTTACCGAGCGCTGAAACGCCGGGCCGCGCAGAGGTGGCAGGTGGGCTAATTGAATATCAGTCACCGCGTACAGCATGCCGATAGATACTCACTGAACAAGCACACACAAATGGCCAATCCATGCAGGCAAAAAGAAGATAAAATTACCCACATTACCTCACTCCAAACATGAGTAAGCTCTAAGAACCACCTGTGTGTGCAGGTCCACATCACACAGGTCACCTCAGACTTTTCAACCAATGTTGCATGGCAGTAATCATGACTGGGGCTCTGCTGAGAGCATTTTACTCTCATGGAGACTGTTGTACTTATCTGCACAAAACAGGCCACACTAATTAAACTGGAGTCGGAGTGGCTCATTGCTGGAGTGTTTCATCCGCGGTGTTTGAGTGCGTGGAGTTTTTCTGACAGAGCGCAGCAGTGCAGGATTAGTTAGCAGCCGTGGAGAATAATGAGGTTGCGGGACAAAGGCACTCCGGTTGTGTGTGGAGTTAGTTTTAAAGGCAAATCTTGCCATTTTGAGAGAATTTTAGGCACTCTTACAAAAAAAAAAAAAAAAAAAAAAAAAAAAAAAAAGAGTGTTTCACAAGAAACTTAAGATGTTGAATATGTTTGTGCTCATTTTTTGGAACAAAAAAACAAAAACAAAAACAATAAAACAACACAGGTGTTTAAATTGAGCAATGGGTGAACAAAAGAACCCGCTATATCTGTATACAGTCATTTTGTAATTATTTAATATACGCCTGTCTAATTTATATTTTTAATTGAAAGTTATTTTTTCTTTTCCTTTGCCTATAGTAAAATTACACAAAATTCAGTGCCTTGGTATTTACGTTTTTAGTTGATATTGACGTGACTGTGTTTTTGTTCTGTTTTTCTCCCTGAAGCTACTGGTAAAAGAATAGAAGAAATTCATTAATAAACATGAAATATTTCTAGCTTCATCTCTCCCTTGAAGTGATGCCACTTTATCTTTTAGACAGCGCTGAATTATACAGGTCATGCATTCATGACAGCAGAATTGTTTTGCTATTTGTTGTTTATTTTATTCCTAATTTTGATGAGCTGCATGCTTAACAAATACCTCCCAGTGCATGCGTGCACACGTGAGAGGGAGGGCAGCTTAGGAGTGCGCCACTGACTTTGTGACTTGTAGTGTCACTTCTCTCTTATTCCCATTCCAGCTCTATGTGAAAATGGAAAAGATATTTTTCTCAGTTTCATTATATCTAATAGTACATTTTGCTGCCCATTTAGCAATATCAAACAATGAGTCACAAGTGGAATCTTTGTTTAATTCCTTTCAGCTCTAATTGTTGCAAAATGTTATTTAACCTTTTCCGTCCTGGTTGCACCACTGCAGTGGCGAGATCAATTTTTACTGACATGATACGATGACACAGATCTCTCCATAGCCTTTACATATTTCTCATTTGCATTGTTTATTAGTTTATTCAAATTATTAACATAATATATGTATTGCAGAGAGCTTAGACACCAGATTTTAACTACAACAGCTGTTTTAATTCCCTGGATAGTTGGTCAGATATGGTGCAAAACAAAGGAAGGGCACAAGCAAGAATTGTGGACATTTGGTCATTTGCAGTATTTTGTGGGTCAGAATGTTGCCTGGTGTACATTGGAATACATTTGAATGACTAAAGGAGGTTATTATCCAATGAATGTCTCGTTATTTCTTCTGGGAGCCCAAAGGGGGCCTTGGCTAGTGCTTCAGTGCCTTGCTACATGGCTCTGAATTGAAACAGTAATTTCCATGGGGTCGATTCTCCTTCTCTCACATTTGCATATTGTGGCATTTAGCCACTGCTCTAAAGCAGAACAGCTTATGAGTGATTAGATGGTGGCTTGTTCAAGGACACTGCATCAGGAAAGCCCATAGATGTTGACATTGTGACTACTGAAAGACATACGGCAGCTCTGATGTTTGTCTTGCAATTCTTAAGATACACTCAGGCACTCGAGTCGTTAAAAAAAAAAAAGACACAGGACTTTTTGAGGTAAAGGTGGCAATTAGCTGGGAAACAAGTGTGATAGGCACAACATCCCTTATATGTGTATAAACATGCAATACTTTGCACTTAAGTGGAAAAACAGGATTTTGAATTTTCATACCAAGGCCAATGGAAAAGGTGAAGACAAAGGTAAAGGAAAAGGGCTTCTCAATGTGGCATGGCAGGCAGGCTACTAATTAAAAAATACTGACGTTTGATCACAGTGTAACTTGAAATTGTTGTGATACAATTCAGAATTCATTTGGTCACATGATATGGAAGCCATTTTAAAAAATTTTGAAACTGTTTTTCTATTCAAATATTTATGTAAAATGAATTGGCAATACATTACCTACATTTGGTTTAAATTCTTTTATCATAGTCGCCTCACCAGTTGCTCTTTGCGTGTCATTAAACAGTCGGTCCGCGACAGCACAGCATATAAGAGCTATCTTAATAGCTCACGTCTGAAGAGTGCAGCTGGTGTGGAGTGTGTGGGGGTTCAACCTCATTACCATCATGCACTACTTCATTTTCATGGAATCATTTCCTGGTTTCATATTCTTTGCGACGTCCTTTGGCTGCTCTGACAAAACTCTGTTCTGTCAGAAAAGCAAACAAAGATGGAGACACAGACTCAGAGATGAGCAGAGACGACTGACAGGACAGGGAATTCACTGAAGAGAAGGTTTACAGTTAACTGTAACTGCTGTCAACCAGTTACAGCTCTGATTAGCCCACACATTCAATCAAGAAGCACCATGGGATTGCCAGTCTAACAGCTATCCAACGTAACAACAGTAACTTCATCATAGAATAACCGGATAATACTCACAAACATTCAGGGTAACGTTCCAGCGATGCTTAAAAAGAATAACGTTTTGTTGAATGTAACGCCTTGGATTCCACCATTGTGAGGCATTACATTAGAGACATTTCCTGTCAGTGCAGTTCAGTAACTGGTTGTGTGACGGAGTAGCAAATGCTGGGAAAGGCTTTTTTTTTTTTTTTTCTCGACAGGCCTACAGCCAACCGTAGAGTTTATTCACCTTAAATAACCAATAACATCATGACCTGAGCAGCTTTACATTAAAAAATCTTTTGATATAATGTTGCTCCACAGCAGACAACAGGGGGTCAAGAGGGGTTCCACGTCATACTAAAGTTAGCTAAACTTTGCCTTAAACCTTTTTATCAAGAGCACAGCGCTCCACATAGCCCCCATCCTCTCCAAAACGTACTAACATGGTACTTAAAACCAGTCAAAACACAGAATGAAACTGTTTCACTTTAAAAATCACTGTTTCCGCTCTTCAATCAATACACATTTTCCCAAGAAGCTGCGAGCTGCTGGTAATGTTGCCTCAGCTTGTTTCTCTGATGTCCAGACAGCAAATGAATAAAATACTTGTGAAACGATAATATTGAAATGTTTTTTAAAACGTTTCGCAGACCCAACGCATACTGTAGAAACCCTCTCTTCTCAGATCAGTCTCTAATGCGTAGAATCTGAACATACTCTCCTGTTTGCTCATTTCCCTTTCTCTTTTCCTCTGATCCTATTTATCAAGTTGTCATTCCTACTCTGCCCTCTCTCCTTAAGTTCTTCCACCTCCTCCCCCATTATCTCATTTCTTGCCTTTCCCCTTCTGACGTCTTTTACTTTGGCTTGTGTTCACCTGTCGCTTCCTTCCAGCTCTCTGCCCCTTCAACTTGTTCCTTTTTGATACCTCCTCCTCCTCCTATTCTCTGGAAGTTATCTGCTCCTCCCCGGTGTCAGTCTGCTCTTCCCTGCCTGAACATGTCCTCCGTCTTCCCCTGTTTCCCTGCCCATTGATAATGTCATCTTCACATTCTTCCTCTCCTTATCGTCACACCTTCTCTTCTTTCCCTGAGTTGAAGATGTGTTACTGCTACTACTTTAACTTAGCTTCAGGCCACATCAGTTCCTTTGTATCTGAAGTACAACAGAAAGTGTGTTAGGTGAGTAGGGCAGAGCGTGAACAGTTTATTTCTTTTTCACTTTTTTTTTTTTTGTTTTTTTCAGAGGAAAATCTCTTTACTTCTGTCGTACCCGGATACAAACTGTATTGACATTTTATTGTCTGAGGTTGAAATACACAGTTTTGGTCTTTTCAAGTACCAGGGCCATTAACGTTTGCACAGAGCAGATCAGGCTCATGTTTTTCATTGTGTTTTTATATTTTTTTCTTCTTCTATTATGCTCAGTGAGTTCCCTTTTCCTCCCTTTCTGAACGCACCTTATGTGGTCACATTGCTGGATAGAAGATGCATGGAGCCATTTCTGAGCATGCATGTTTTCATTTCCCAATTTGCCATGCACCATGATGCTCGGCCATCTGTCTCAGCACGGTGACTAAACTCAATGCCAATATGTTGCAGGGTCATGAGAAAACAAACCAGAGCTGCTTTACACACAAGTGAACTAAAGCATAAGCATAACTTAACCCCCACTCCGCAGCAAAAAGAAAAAAAAAAAAAAGATGCAGACAGAGTTTGAGCATCTCGCCCTCACCTGCGTGCCACTGCAAGGACGTCAGGCCAGATTTCCTCTCTCTCATGCTGATGTAGATTGAGTTTTAGCTTCTGCGCTCCTCAGCTAACCCTTCATTCCGGCTGATTAATGGCAACTTGCCCAGCCAAGGGAGTGTCTCATGCCATGGAGGAAGCGGTAGTGCAACAGCATGTGTGCAATGAATAAATGCTGTACATTAAACAAATTCCCAAGTGCGCATCTTGGCAGCCAGGCGTACGGGAGGAGGGAAAATCGCAAAGTCCGTCCATTTTACTCCCCCTCTCTCCCCCTCTCAGACACGAATGTGTGTAAACAGCTACACATGTTTACATGGCGACATCTCCTTTTCCCATAAAGAAGTGCTGATTGCTTTCAAACCCACCACATGCAAAATGTTTCACATGCCCTCTGGCACGCTCACATTCGTACCCTCGCAAACAAATGAACTCCATACTCGGCCCAGTGCTGCAGTCTGTGTATCACGACGGATCCCTCTGCACTTAGCCTGTAAGCTGACACTGATTGGCCGGTGGGGGCAGACCTCTGCCCAGTGGCTTGTCAGAATAAAGGTTGGCCGTTGGCTGGTGAGGTCATTATGCCCACAGAGGATGCTGGGAGACCAACCAACAACCAGTTCATGAGCCAACAGCGGAGGGGCATAGAGAGAGAGGTGTTGGTAGATATTACTTTTATTTCTACAATAAATTCGATTAAGTCAAGGTAAATCCTAGCAAAAAATTGTAGCACACCTAATTTTATGAATACTCAACACTTCTACATTTTATTTGCACGTGAATTTCATTTTCAGACAAACACACAGTTGATGTAAATGTTTTTGATTACTGAAAGAAGCAAAGCACCTTAGTTAGCAAAAAAACACACTGAGCCCATGTTATCTTGTTCAAGGAGTTACACTAACCCTAATAAAGTATGATTAACCGGAATTAACCATTTATTGATGCTCTTTGTGACCCTTATTGCGTGGTTGAAAAGATATCCCTTCGGTGACTCTGCGTTAATCATAAGAACACTAAATAAGCATGATTTCTCTAGAATAAATCATTTATTAACCTGAATTAACCATTAGTTAATGTTCCTTGCAACCCTCACTGTAGAGTTGAAAACATGTTTCCCTTAAATGACACTTAGTAGTATGGTTTTGAAGCATTTAAAAGTGTATGACTCAGTATCTTAATTATTGTGAAGACTGTTGAAGTAAATGATTAGTTGGCACATTAATTAATTGTTAGTAAATGTTTATTACTGCCTTAACTGTAAATTAATGTACCTGTACTGTAAATTGTAGCTTGTGCAAAACTGTGATCTCACTATGCAGAACTTGCACAAATATTGTATTTTCTGCTTGCATATTTCAATATAAGCTTAACGGCAAACTTAATCACAACAAGTCATGTGTTGCATTTTTTTCCCATATAGGAGCCTCCGTGTCCATTCTAATCGATCATATCCGTGTCGTGCATTTCAGCTGTGTTTATTCACATGGTTATCTAGCAGGCCACTCTAAGTAGAGGATAATGATGAGCTCCTCTGACCTTTCACTGGAGATAACCTTCCTTAGCTGCTCAGTGGAAGCTCCTTAGGGTGGACTGCAAGCCGCCTTCAGCTGCAGACCTGACTGAGATTATCGACTGAATATCGATGCTACGGCGCAGTAGACATGGCCTCCAGATGCATAGGAGCTGGCAGAGCCACATATACAACTGCATTCGAAATCGCATAAAACCACATGTCAACATAAAATACTAGTGCACAGACCCAAATATGGGCCTAACAAAGAAGTTATTACATTGTAATAGGCACATTTATACAGTACATGAGGGACTATTCCAACCCGTACTGACCATGCTGATGCACACACACAGACCCACACACAGATTTGGACCAGGCTCATTAGAGATGTGAAGGAGAAAATGGTCAAAAAAATCCAGGAGGGATTTCATGCAGATTCGCACTCCACCACTGTCAGGCAATCAGCGGCAAGCCTCGTCTTCGCCCGAGAACTGTCATCCTGTGGTCACAAAGGGCAAGGAGAGAGAGAAAGAGAGAGAGACTCATCTTGTCGAATCCCCCCAGCCACCACTTGAGGAGGCAGTTCATTTAGGAGTCCCTTTCATTAATGTTTCTCTTTCATTCTCCCCCTCTTTTTCTCCTTCTACCCCCATTTTCAATCTACTTAAAAGGTAAAAGTGAGCGGGTAAAAAGAAGAAGAAGAAGAAGAAGAAGAAGAAGAAGAAGAAGAAGAAGAAGAAGAAGCTGAAGCCACTGGAGCAGCTGAAGATATGAAACTTAAGAAGTTTTGAAACCAACCGAGCGGTAAGTGTGCTGAGAGAGGGGATTTTGTTATCCAGGGCATGACCTGCATACATGCTGCTTTTACCCACAAAACTGTTCTTTCTTACAACTTAAGGTAATCTAATTTTATGTCCTTCTCTATTCTTCTTGCTTTCCACCTTTTTAATTCTGCCTTTGGTTACAGATTTTCTGTCAGTGTCAGCCTTTGTTTTTTAGTTTTCTGAAGCTGTCACGCATTGTTTTAGAAGAGGAATTTTCTCAGTCACACACTTCTTTTTGAAGTTCATTCATATTCACTCCTCTCCCTTTCGGTGCGTACCACTATGTACCACAGTTCTGTTTGAAAGGTTTCCAGATGTACTGTCGTTGAAATTGATTAGAAGAGTGTAAGATAGTGTCCTCGGCATCCTTTAATTGAAACCAACTACTGCTTTTAATACGCGTGCTATGCTAGTTATTGATTCACTTTAATTTAAAGTAACTTGAGGCTAATATCTCCCAGATAATGTGACACATTTAGCTTATGGAACTGATCTTACACAAATACAGAGAAATGAACAAAAGTAGCAATAAAAGAGCATTAAAGCTAAACAAATTTAAAAGACAGTTTTGCCCTTGTTCACTGTACACATTCGTATCACTCACAGCACACTTCGACACGCTTCATCTCTGAAATTAAATGCCGTCTATGATTAATCACATCCTGATATTACAGCATCGGATCAAAATGCTTGGCAAAATGTCCTCCTCTCTATGGCTCCAGTCGGGTGGAGAGTTAAATCTCCAGCTGAAATATCTAGTCCCGTTGACTCCACTTCCATTAAATTACATACTGCACACCCCGTCCTCATTTCCATATCAGCTCATGATTATTAGCGCTGCTGGCAGAGTGGAAGACACAGAAACTGTGGATGAGTGTAAGCTAATGGGTGTCAGAGCAGATGCAGGCCCAGACACCAGTGTGCAGGGGGATGTAGGGGGGCAGTCTGCTTTCTGTCATCTTGCCGCCGCAGGTCACCAGCCTCATATTAACGGCTGTATTTGGCATATTGAGCAATAACGGTAGGGAAGCCTCAGAGACTGACTTCATTTGACTGCAGAGGCAAGTTAGCACATCTGGACGCCCCTGCTAACTGCTCAACAAGGTGGAAACGAAGAAAGACCATCCACATTAGATCCACTGATGGGTTATGCCTGGATGTGTGCATGTCAGGAGTTTCAGTATTCAATATTCAAAACCTGTTAATTGTGACAATGATTAATATACAATATTAATGATTTACTCATCAGTAACAGCATGTTTCCTCAAACACACAGGGCCACATTTCTATCAGCTTCTCTTATGGTCAATAAAAAGAGAGAAATTCAAAAGAAAAGGATCAGTGTGTCATGGCTTATTTGTGGAAGTCAAGTAGCACTTAACTCACGTCGATTATATTGGTTTAAAACACAGCTAGGGCGCACAGAGGTGGCACATTTCATTGTCTTTTGACACATCTAACTCAACTTTATTCTCAGCTTAGCTCTTATCCTTCGCAAGTACAGAGATGTGTCATTAAAGTTTAAACAGTAAAGGAGCAGCACATATAAGACTTATTAAAAATGTCTTCAGAGAAATAACAAAAAGAAATAAACAATGTTCATTAGAAAGATAAGTGAAGTCATTACAGGAAAAGGAATAATGGCATTGCACATTAAAAAGTCTATTATGCCAATTGCATTACACCAACACTGCACATTAAAATAACATTGGTTGGCTTTTCATTATTGCACGCCTCCTGTTTTGATGAGTCCGATTGCCTCCAGATAAGACATGTATTCATACATTTCTGAAATATGTGGGCATGGAAACCAGGATTTTGTTAAACTGCATCAGATCTCTTAAAAGCCAAACCCCACCATTAAGCTTTCACTGCGGTGGCGCACGGATAACGGTCATGAGTGTTGAATTGCACTTTGCCAGCAGGTTTAATTTGCAAGTTGCAATTCGCCTAAAAATACATCTGTCTCAAGTGAGCGAAAAGCATTTAATTGGACAAAAAGTCATTGACATAATGGACATAATGTCTGACATTATTTGTCCCAACAGGTAAAATTAGAATGTGTTTCTAAGGAACGCAGTTTTCAGTTAGTGCTGCTAATTCAGGT
>KV751319.1:6237992-6260461 GCA_001698575.1 Mola mola
TAAGGCTCATGCCACCAGGGGAATGGCGGTGCGAGCTCTGGGTTGCAGCTAAGATTTAGTGGCCTGATTAAATAAGGGGCTGTAGTGTGAATAAGAAGCCAAGGGAGAAATTTGTGTAACATAAATGCTTTTTTTTTAGTGACTGAATAAATTGATTACCTCCCCCAACACACACACACACACTCACACTGGGCTTTAAACTAAGAGCAGAGATAGGGCAGTGGACAAATTAATGGTGGCACAGGACAGCTTTCTGGCAACACACAGCTACCAATGGTCTTTTTTGTAAGGTTCCCATCCATTACTGCCATTACTGCACCTTGAAAAGTTCACACAAAATATATTGCTACTTTCCCTCCAATAGAGCAGCAGAAGCTTTTCATTTTTAAGCACTGCACCTCAAATTGTTGACCCCTTCCATAGGCTGACTTATGAAGCCTAATTTCTTTCAGTTTTCCATCAGACACCCTCGGCCTCAGTACTAAGAAAAGTGTTTTGACACATCCCTCTGGCAGCGTTTTTGAGTCGAGCAGCTATCCAAGGCAAGTTTATTTATGAGACTATAATGGCTTATAAATCTTAAAAATCAACCATTCACTTGCTTCAACTTTTGAGCCAGAATGGACTTTGAGTGAGTATAAAAGCCTAAAAGGCCTTGGCCAAATGTATGGCTGTGGATGTCAGTTGATTGATGTGTCACTGGTCTTTCCGTCCTGCTGGACAAAGTGGACACCAGTTGTCACCATTCTAATTCAAATTCTAACAGCCAATTAGAATTGCAAGCTCGGCGCATAGCCAGTGTGACTGGATGAACTCAAATATGCAGGGTACATAGAAAAGTCTTTCACCAGAAGCTAATGGAATTCAATTTTTCTTTTCCTTCATTGCATCACGCGAGAACTCACTAATCACCTTTTTAACAGCTGACTTTTAAAGCACAATGTTACTCACAAATGCTTTATTTAAAAGATAATTTTATTGATTAAGTACAGACAATTTATGCTATTCTATCTATTAGTTTTGCAATGTTAAAAGGGAGCAAGGACAAACGGGACATGGGACTCTACATGGTAGAGTGGCCACTGAAAAATAATAAATGCTCATTAAACAATTAAAACAACCACAAAAAAATCGATTATGTCACATTTCATGTGAATTACAGCAATGTGTTTTAGCTGATATGCAGAAATAGCGAGCTAATATACTTTATAATGTGCAGGTTATATTACTTTTTAGCATTGCTTTTTAGAATTATTACTTTAAATTTGACGCCAATTTATTCAAGTGACTAATACAGTACAAAATATAAGTAAATCATAATATTGTAATGACTTGATTTATACACAAATTGTCTGTGTATAAATCAATCATTGTATAAAATGTCTGTGTAACAAAGATATGCTCTGAATTTGGCCACTCTGCAAAATGAGTTTACTTTTAATACTTAGAGTAGAGTATATTTTGATTACATTTAAAATTTTTACTGATAATCTTTTTTTTAAATTAGTCAGTAGCTTGAGAATTTGATTCCGTGGCAACAAATCTATAAATAACATTTAGCCTTTATTTAAATGCTGTTTGGCTTTAGTCTCCATATGCGACAAAATTCTGTTTCAGTTCCCAATTAGTGATGTAATGTGACCGAGTACATTTGCTTAAGTACTATACTTAAGTGCAGTTTTTAGGTGTACTTTACTTGAGTATTTCCATTTACTGCAACTTAATACTTCTGCTCATTACATTTTAAGGACATTATTTTATTTTTACTCCACTAAATGTATTCATTTACTTAAGTCACTTGTTACATTGCAGATTACAGGCTGCAGCAGTAGCAAAGTTGTGCGTTTTTGCATTTTCAAATGTATTTATTTCATCATTTATCGGATAAAATATCGTATAGAAGTCGTAGTAATCAGTAAAATGTTGAATATCGGTCTTATAAGCAGCCAGTTTGATCCTTGATTCACACATAGTATAGATACATGTAAATATATGTAGAATTTTCTTTTCTTATATATGTGTATTGCTCGTTTTTTGGATGTTTAGTATGTATATATGTATGTATAAAATGTACATCTGTTAATGGGTTTAAGGAACGTCGTGTATTACCTGTAGTGTATTTGTCTGCGTGTACATGTCTGTACTGCTAGAGAGACACGAACAGCCGGATAGGTGACTTTACTTACTTTACCAAAGTAATATTTTACTGCTATATCTTTACTTTTACTCAAGTATGACTTTTTTTTTAAGTCAAGTATGTGTTTATTCTTACCGCTACTGCGGCTAAAATTCCTAAAACACGAGTCGAGTCAGCTCATTTGGTTTGGGGTGTTCCGATTTCCGACGAGACGCGCTTGAACGCACCGTGCGGCTTTATGATTCAAAGTTCATGAGGCGGCCATGAACGCAACACGAGGCTCCGCGTTTCTCCCCCGCGGCAGCCGAGGGGAGGGATAGAGTGGGGGGGGGTGTGTGACTCCTGTCTCCCCACCCCCAGGCCAGGCGAGGTGGATTTGGGAAGAAAGGAACGAGAACCTGGGACGCGGAGATAACGGGCGACAGCGGCGTGAAAAGCTCCCTGCGCGGCTGCAGCGATGGTGCCGCGCGCGGATTAATGCGGGCTGTTTTATTTTTCAGTCACCGAGGAGGAGATTCCGGCTCATGTGCGGGAGAAGGAATACAAGCAGCCGGGGAACGAGTGTTTTTTATTCGCTCCCTCGGTTAACAAGTGCTCCGCTGTGGAGGGAAGGGGCATATAACGGTTCTTGTCCGCCGTCAGGGATGCGAGGTGACCGCTGTTTCTGAGGGGCCACAGGCGCACAGGAGACGGATTGGAAAAGACGTTCCCCCCGTGAACCAACCGGAGGAGCCTCGCATGCTCCGCTCCTCGGGTCGGTGAAGTAAGTGCGTTTTTCCTCCTCCTCAGCTTGTGAAAGAGTTAATGCTTTAGGTCAAAGTGATAAAGATCCCGACTCTACCTTCGTGTTGAACTATTTTACCTACCGAGCGACTTGCTCACGCGAGTAAGCCGGACCACCGTCTTCTGGAGGAGAAAAAAGGGTGTCATTGCTGCTCTCTTTCGTGCCAAGCGGGTGGTAGGAGACTTTTATTTCTCCGAACTCCGTGGCTAACTTTCCTATACTGGACTAGAGACAAAATTGCATTCCCGAGTGTTCAATTTCGCCTCCCCTTGATCGCAGGCCGAGCCAGGACCCCCCCAACAAACAGACACATCAGACACTGACCCCCTGTTCTGGTTCTGATCTGGTGCAAGTCGGACCAGCTTTCGATTAATCGTTGTGAAAACTTCCTACTTAACTGCCGAGCAAAAGAACAGACATTTAAAAAGACCAAGTCGGGCTTGAAAAGACGAGAAGTTCACAAAAGACCACTAGACTCTCGTGAATTATCTATTTTCTATCTCGTGGTACCCAACAGATAACGTTGCTCTGTTTATCTAATAGTGATCTTTATTACAATTTCCAAGAATTCTTTCCTTATTAATGCATATCAAAGAACTCATGATTTCTCACGTACAGTTATTCTTCAGATGTTTGTTAACATCAACCTTTTGTTTTTTCTTTTCTTGGAGCGCTTTGATAAGTAACTTGTCTTGTTCTGCTGCAGAGTTTATTTGAAGCTCCAGGCACTGCTTTTTTCTTCTTTTCCTTGTATACAGTAAGTCAAGTGACCTGGGTCTGCTTTGAATTGGTGGATCTTAATCAGAACATTTAAAGCTAAACCTTCCCCAGGCAACCCCCGTCCTCCCTCAGCCACCCACCCCAACAGCAACTGCAAGCCAAAAAAAGATTAGCAATGCATTTCATTTACTAGGGGGTTGCTGAACAGATGAGTTCAAATAACGTTTTTGTTGTTGTTGGAGGGGTTTTCTTGGAATAAAAAAGTGTTTTGATATTGAGCTTTGAATTTCAGCAGCATAGGAAAGCACCAGTGAACCAGACTGGAAAGTGCTAACAAAATACAAAGACTTCCAATTTTATATTGAAAATTCATGCTTTGCAATAAAGCTGTAAGGATTAATTAGTGTTTCAAATAGTCGATTTAAGATGTATTAAATTGACTATTTTAATAATCACATAATCATGTCAGTCTTGTTTCAAGCCAAATTGTCAAACGTGTCGGTTCCAGCTTCTTAAATGTTTGCTGCTTTTGTTTGACATTTCTGACAGCAAATGACAAGGTTTATCAGCTTTAGTTTGGAGTAAAGAAGAGATTTTGTGCAGTGATGAACATCTCTCATCTCTCATTTATTTTTTGCCAATTTATAGAATAAATGATTAAGTAATCAACACATTAATCAACGAGGTGCAGCTTTTAACCTGTTTCACACCTTCAGGGACTAAAGACAATTCTCCTGCCTGGTAGAGGATACATTTTTATTCTGCTCTATTCCATTAAGGACCAACACAAATTCTACCAAATTCTACAACATTTCATTTTTTGATGGTATTTCCTATGTTGTAACTCCAATATCATCAGTCTTATATTCCAGTTTTCAATCAGCCTGCTAGGTTGTATAAATAAACCCATTTGTCTTTTGATAAGAGTCACATGTTGATTGTCAGTTGCATGGAGGAGCCTTGTCCTTCAGAGTAATTAGACAACACGTATACCAAGAAGCTGTGTGTCAAGTGTGTTCTGGATTCTTAATGAGGCTTTAATTGAACAATTTATCATCCTGATCACTGTCAAATAACGAGGTGAGAAAGACAAAAAAAGGCAATGAAAATGCCAAGCATAAGCTTCCAGGCACAGTCAGCTAAGCATGACTGGCATGCCTGTCACAGCAGTGTCAACAAGGTGCTGTTTTATTTCATTTTAATTATTTATATATTTGCCTGTGGAAAAATGCAGATCGATGCATTTCTGAGTGGCAAGCTTGTAAGCAGTACTAATGAATGGTGAAGAAGGGGGCAGCGAGAACCTAACATCCTTGAAATCTTCTTTTATTGGACAAAACTTTTGATTTCTCCCCGGAGCTCCTGTCCCTACACTTGGAAGAAAAGCTAATTGAATTGTGCCCCGGATATGATGCCCACCCCCCACCAGTACGGAGGTCTTGGAGAAGTGTCTTCCTCAGGGTTTTGAAATTCATTTCCTTTGCAATTATTACTTTCTGAGCTGTTTTCCTTTATTTCCCCCATATCAACTGTGAGGTGTTTTTTTTCATTTTTACAGAGCCTAAGGGGAGTTGAAAAGGAGATTCTAGATAGCTACAGGCCTCACAGACTGACTGTAAGCTAATCAAAGTCATGCATTTCACTACAGGTATTTAAGAGTTCAGAAGTTGCTTCCTCAGTAGGCTTTAATGATTGGGGTTCTTGATGTGAAGTGCAATTTTGACAATAACCAACTCAGGCTATTGTCTGATAGTTTTTATAGACACAAATCACAATGAACTCTTCATACATTAAGAGCCAATTTATTAATAGAAGCTTTGTACATGCTGAAAAAACCATCAACCACTGAAACATTCTCTGCTGTTTGCAAAATTCACTCCTATTTCTCTGTATAATTAAAAAAAATACTCCAGAGTACAATATAACACAAATGCAGCTGTATTAGATAATGAAAACTATTAATAATAATAACTTTTCAAAATTCAATTAATAAGGCCTAGGATTGCATAGTTACCTTTTTTTTTTTCCTTAACCACCAAGTGCTGTGTTAATTTTCGTACTTCAACAACACAGTTAATAACAGCTGCAGTGGAGTGGCTGTCATCTTACAAAGAAATGTGTGCTGTGCAGAAGAACTGTTGTTCTCACAGCTAATTGTTTTCATTCATTTTAATATGCTGCGTGTGCTAAATCAGTGCTCTTGTGGCGTCATGAGGTGCTATTAGTTTGGCTGTGAAAACAGCAAACTGTCTTTTAAAGTGTGCCTTTCTCTCATTTTGAATTGTGGATTAGCCATCCTGCCATTCAGATTATTATTTTTTTTTTCTTTTTATTGCCATATGCTGATTAAACACTGAATAACAAGTACAGTTTAAATTCATTCTCACTCGGTCTTCAAAGCCTAATTTCCACTATGCCTTACGGTTCGTTTCAGTTCAGCACAGTACACTTTGGAGCAGTAACACTTATTACAGGCATTCGTTTCCACTGGCGACCATACCATTATCCGGTGGATGGGGTATGCGCCGAACTGCTATAGTCATGCCAGCTATGTAAGTAGCAAGGTGAAACAATGTAGTTTTCCGGTAAGTTCAACAAAGAGACTGCATCACAGTAAACAAAGGAAACAGTCGAGGACGTCAAGCATTTAGTGTTGCAAATATTTGTACTTGTTGTTGATTCCCAATGATACCCAAAGTAAAGGGTGATGGAACTTGAATCATACATCTCACTATTTAAGGCTACCATCCACAATGGAAATGGGAAAAATGTGTACCGAACCGAAATGAACTGATTATTCTATTGATAATCAAAAATGTGTCCAAAAATGTCGCCTAATTTTCCAAATCACCTAAATTGACATATTTAAGTTGCTTCTTTTGTCAAATCAACAGTTCAACACACAAGGATTTTTAATATATATCATCAATGACAGAAAAGACCTTGCATTAGACAGTAGAACCAGAAAATGTTGGACTTGTCACTGAAACCCCATTTATGGTCTTGGTTTTCTAGAATCATCAGACAAATTTTGTATTTACTGTATATACAACTTGGTCAGCTGATGTGCACAGTTTTTAAATCATATACTAGTCTTCCATGCATTCAAGTCATTTTGTGGTGAGTTGTTGTTGTGAGTTGAGTTCCTATATTCCAAAGAACAACTTCTATCAATAGGAACAGGAGTGACCTTTAGGCTTAAAAAGGTGTTTTTGTAGTCTGTTTCAATGGCAAGTTGATTTCCTTAACATCACCCACTTTAGAAAATGTCTTAAAGGCACTGGGGCATCCACTTTAGTGCGCACCTTCAGTACTGAAAGACATTTTTTGATAAGAACTTGGATTTAGGATCAATTGTCAAAACAGAAATAGTCAAGCAATCACAAAGAAAGACCTGTAACGTTGCAGTCACAACAATTCAAAACATCAAGGTTAGATTTCCAGAGGCTGCTGTGTGATTTTTCTCTCCATAGAGCCACATTTTCACCCTGACTGTAGGAGGAGAAATTTGAGATGAATTGCTGGTGGAAGAATTATGGACCACTCACTCAGACACCCCGGGTGGTTGCTTCTGGTCTAAAATTGGTAGCTTTGTCCTCAGCAGACCTTGTTAAAAGTAAGAAATGGCCATAATCCTTCATGTAGCACCAAAAATGGATATTTACACTCACCTGAACTCAAAAAGTCAGCACTGGGCAGAGGTGATGCAGGTTGAGAGATAGTGGCCAGGTTGGATGAGGCTCACATAAAGTGCCCGTTTCATTATGCTTATCAGCTCTTTGTGTTCTTCATCTCTTAACCTGTAAAATATTTAGGGGTAGACAGTGTGTGAATTCTGTATCACTCTTTCTCTGAATCCATTCTTAACTCAGCTTGTTGTCTGTGTTCTCAGAATGGACACTCCCTGTCTTGCTTTTATGTGAATTTATGCTTGAGTGTTATGTTATGTGCATTTTTTTTAATCCTTGTATCACCCCAGATGTGCCAGGTAAAAAAAGAAGTCTTAATCAGAGTATTTGCAACTGTTAGGTTATTGTATGCAGAAGCAAAAGTAGCCCTTCGTACACTTAAGCACTCTAATCCCTGCCAGACTATCTAGTAAAGCCTTGGGGAATACATCGACATACTGTCACCTCCCTAGCCTCCTGTCTGTTCCCGTGGTACCTCTAGGTTTTACAAAAATTATTTGCTCCAGCTACTTCTGATGAAGTGACAGTAATCTGCTTCTGATGGCAAGCAGCAGCAGACCTTATGTTGATACTTGCTACTCCTGCATTCACTCTAGTGTACCTCAATGTATAAGGCAGTGCACTTTAACAAACAGTTCAACCCTCCTGAGTGGAGACTACACCAAACATTTTAGTATTTATTTCCCCATTTGACACCCTTTCATCCCCATTTCCCGCTAGGGCTGATCCTTTCGTCCTTATGATTATACATTTAATGTGAGCTGGTGTTTCATGGTGAGCTGTAATTAACACTCAGACTGGGAGAGACATTAAATGGAATTGTCTGGTCCTGTCCCTCTGTCTGCATCTCCTCTGGTTTGACTCCTAATGCTTTGTGATGGGTTAGTGTTAAGTACGATTACCAGCTGGCGTCTCCTAGATTGATGACCTTGAGGGGAACGTTCCCCTTTGGGTCTGGCCCCTCCTCTGTGGACTGTGAACTGGCAGTTTGACCCTGTGAGATTTTAGACATGTGGTAATGGGAGGGGCAATGGACTCCCCCATTCTTACATGTGAACAGTTTGAACAGGTTGCACACGTGCTGCTCATGCAGGCAGTGACACGGTCCACACCTGCCAGTTGATCCATCTGTATTAAGTGTGTATTTGGATGCTTACAAAAACGTTTCTGTTTGGTCATATACTATAATTTGAGCCTGCTTGAGCCTTAGGGGGTGATAGACTTTTGCCCAGTTTGTGTAAGGTCATTTGTCTTGTTCCCTGCAAAGGCGATCTGATCATTAACAGTCATGTTAAAGTTTCCAGCCCTATCATACTCTCTGCACTCAGATAATGAGACTATGATTTTAATAGTGAGATTTAACAGCTTAATATTACTATCCCCATCACACTATTGTGATTTATGTACAATTTCAATTATATACTGTATGTATTTTTCTTTCAATTTCGCTCCTTTCTTCCACCATTATTCATCCTACATAGGTCACAAGCCTCTGCAACTGCCGATGGCATACAGTACTTAAGTGCTAATTACATGACTTACATGGGAATTTGTTGTATTTCTAAGCATAAGCTTATAATAAACGTTTTAAACATAACTACGTTACTAACAAAACTGATATGGTGTCAGGATAAAGAACTTTAAACCTTAATTCAATACTAGTATTAATACTGATATTTGCTACCTCTCATGAACAAAGAAAATAAAGTTCAGTATATTTTCAACTTAAGGTTAAATATCTTTATTGAGACATGTCCCATTCCATTTAATTTAAAGGTATTAATTATTCAGTTATTATTTGAAAATTAAGTTGGGCTCCAGAATCTTTTCCAAAAAGCGAAACTGAATTTCAGATTCAAAAGGCTGCATTTGTTGACAATTAAATGGTTAGTATTAAGTAGAAGCACATGTTAATATGTTTCATAAATCGACAGAGTGATGTCTGACTTTCATAACTTATTGGTTTTGGTCACAAGCACTTTTCCCTAACTTTTACTAATTTATAGTAGTAGCTAATTTATAATATTGGATTTCTGGAAAATGCTGTTTCAGAATGAAATGTTCATATCAGAAAATAGTGGTTGTGTGTTCTCAAAGTTGTTAATCCAATGGTGCTAACTGTGCACATTCAGTAAGCCCAGGGCAAAATGGCTTGGCTTTTTCAGATCCCCATACCCACCACACTGTCCCTTTGTTCCTATCCACTCCATAGATATACACACTCACCCAAACTTTGGGGACATCTGGTATTAGGGTGGTATAGGAGGGGGTGAGCTCTTGGACAAGACAAAGGAGGAGATGGGGAAGGAGAACAAGTGTGTGGGGAGCTATATTCAGCTGCCCAGAGGGGTGGGAGGTGAGAGAAGGGTGTCGCAAAGAAACATGTGTATGCAGGATAGTGGGGGTTGTTGTCATAGTGTAGAGAAAAGGAAGCTGGGTGGCTAAAGAGGAGTAGGCAGATAATTGATGGATGGAAGTAATTGTGTGTAATGCAAGTAAGGAAACACGGGCCTCTAGAAAGGAGAGAGATAGGGAGGGAGAAAGGGTGAGCCAGTGAATAGGAGTCGAGAGAGGGGGGTAGGGGGGGGACTAATGTAGAGAGTGAGTGTGCAACAAATAAAAGGCTAGGGAGAAAAAGAGCGAGGAAGGACACAGAGAAGAGAGTAGACAGGGAGAGAGGGAGGTGATGGAGGAGAAGGAGGAGGAAAGGGAGGGGGCCGGCTGTTCTGTGAATCACTGTGTGAGCTGAGGTTAAGAAGGAGTAACTACCTGCCTGTCAACCTGATTGTTCATCCCTATGCATCAGAGGATATGCGTCCCGGTTTATGAGAGATGGCGCAGATTCACTATGTGGGCTACTTAACCAATGACTGCCTGTTTATCTCTGGGAATATAAGCACGCTGCCAGGTTGCACTCTTTGAGCTGGTGATGGTTGCTTTATATGCAAATGATGCCATTATCTCCTCAGGTACAGGACACTTGATGCCTGGCATTTTATGTCTTATTTACAATTGCGCCCCTTTCTCTGTTTCTGTTTCTCAGTTTTGCTTATTAAAATAATAATACAAATAATTTTTGTATTACTAATTCCCCTACCAAAACAAATCCCCCCTGTCGATGGAAGCCCAATCTTAAGGCCTCTTCAGTATTTACAACTCTGCTTTTTCAAAGTGCATGCTGATTCATCTACAAGTGAAATGGGAGCAAACCTATATACTCTGGTCTGGATACACACATTACAGTATACGAGTGTAATAGAGAACGAAGATGGCAAGTAAGGCACCAGAGGCAAAATGCATTGAGTTTCCACTCACTTTCTCACTATGCATCATAAACTTGTCTCCAGACATGGAAGGTTTGTCTAGCGCATCACAGTGGAGAGAGTAAAACCTACCCTAGCCAATGGGAAGATAGAAGGTGACGTTTGTATGTAAATGGAGCAGGCACTCTCCACTGTATTCCAGCTGACAGAAACATAGTGGGCAATCTGGTGCCCTCTCTTATTTTTTTTTTTGAGAAAAAATAATTCAATAAAAGTTGAACAGTTGTTGTTTTTTTTTGTTTGTTTTGCTGCAGTGTGTAATCTAGATTTTGCACACAAAGAGATCAAGATAATTAAGGGCAAAAGAACAATAATCTGCAGGGCTCCGGCACCTGCAGTGACCCCATAGGTTCCCCTAATTAACTCTTGAGTCTCAGTGTCAGAGAAGATAATCCTGATTAAAAAGCGATGGAGGCTAGGGGAAGAATGACAACATAGCAATCAGATTTGCCAGCTATGGTAAGGGAGATTAGCACCACCAGACGGTAGGGAGGGGGGTGGAGGATGAGGAGCAATGGGACTGCTGTCACCCTTTTGTTTATGGATAATATAGTAATTTGGGAGATTTTTTTTGTTTTTTGTTATTTGTATGGAGGCTTGGACTTCATCTTTTGCAGTTTTATTAGAGATGCCCTGTGTAATGATTAGTGACAGAAGAGAGCAAAGTAACTCATTATGAACTGATTCACCCATTTTACTAATTTATTAAGAAAAATAGACCACTTATTTAGATAAAAGGTCCTTACCATATTGTAACATTTGGCAAGTTGATCAGTCGTCAATGGGACATCTTATTTCGCATCTCAGATATATTTTTGTGGCAACAGACTCGTGATGGAGGCACATAAACCCCCTGCTGTGATGAGGCAACTCCTAGCCGGTGAAATCCAAGTTCTGGCTTCCTAGACTCGTCTGAGATGTTTACTTTGAATATACTGTATATGCATGCTTGACACTGGGATGAGTGTATTATAATGGTGGAACAAACTGTCTATCCAATACTAAGACATAAATGCAGTTAAACACTATTAGTGAGCATCTGCAGTTGAGAGATTGTAAATATATATTATATTTCTTCTCTGCAATAGCATGTTTTACCCACAAGCCTCGGCTGAATGTCTGAACCAATGCCTGCATCTTCTACGAGAATGCTGTTTAAATCCCTCCAATATGAAGTGAAAAATGTATGCAGTCACTAGTTAGTTTATCTGGTGAACGGTGGAATTGGAAAAGCTGGGTACGAGTAAAGTAAATTGATTTTTTTTAAAGGGAAATTAATAAGGTTGTTTTCAGTATATGTCTATTTGCCTCTGATACGGTAAGATAGTGTTGACACAAAGGGAAGTGAAGAGACACCACTGCTCTGATTATGTTTGTAGTCTGATGCCACCAAGTGGGAAATAGATGGGAAATCCACTTCAGAGACGGGAAAGTATCATGTACCTAGATGAAGACACTGGTAACAGAGTAAAAAAGCAGAGAGAGCACCATAGCAAGCACAGTTACAAAGTGTGCTAGATAATTTAACTGGAAAGTATCATCATAATAGTTGCCCAGAAAGTGTGTGACCTTCAGCAAAAACTACCATCTGCAGTATTAACACAGTAATTATAAGGTATTCTCAATAAAAGGGTCATTTACAAAACTTTGTGAGCAGAGGACCATAAACATTTAGAGACATGCAAGGATGTTCTCTATGAGTGCTGTGATTCACTCTTTTGCCCAGTGAATGGGTGGAGAGTGTTTGGAGATTCATCTATCCTTCAAGGGCAGCCCTTGTGACATTTGTATTCTTACACCCCCCAATCTGTACTCTCAACAGGAGGGGGGTAAGGCTTAAAACACCAGGACAGAAGGGAAGTAAAAAGGCAGGTCTGGCATGGAAATTGGGGTTGCTGCTCACAGCCCCACCACACTTGCCCTTGAGTTAGAGTAGTGTAAAATGGAAAAGAGACAGCAACAATAAAATCAGACTTTGAAAGAGCTGGAAATTGTGTGTGAGAGAGAGAGAGAGAAAAGAAATGGAGACAGGAGCTTAAAAACAGAAGGTGGATGAAAAGCAGTCTCTCCCATTTTCATGGAGATAAAGGAGCACTAATGAATTTGAACCAGTGCCCTGCAGGGATATACCATAAGGGCAAAACCAGGAAGGAGCAGATTGGGGTTTAGTGGCTTTTTAAACTACAGCCAAACTATCTTTTAGGCACACAGGAGTGCTCCCAGTTTTGCAATCACTAAGATGGCCATCACCCCGCTTGCCAAGCCTGTGAGGCCTGTGCCAGGGCTCGGAGTAGTTTTGATTCCATAGGGGATATGCCTGACTGGCCAGACTAGAAATACTCTTTCAGCCAACAAGATTGTTATCTGCCCATTTAACATTTAAGTTTTAGTTACCTCGTTTGCACACCAATGGATTGGCTAATGTGCTTATTGTAGCAACGATAACACTTTGAGGTACAATGTAGTAAAGTGTGACTTAGTAAACACAGTATTTCTTTTTTTAGTTGCATACTTGATATGCTGCACATAAGCCTTTTTTAATACAAAAATTAGGGCACCTTTGATGTCATGAATACACTGAAAAACGATAAAGAGCAACATGGAAGCCTGTGTTGCCATTGGCATATGGTACCATTACATCTCTTGTTCAGTCTCCCTCTTGAACTACATGCCAACTGAATGATGTTTAACTACGGAGGCCGGAAAGTATCCAGAATTTTTATATCAGGGCAATGGAAAGGGTCCGAAAATTAGCACGTCCTCCTGGGTATCGCATTTCCATCATAAGTGATCCGTGTTTGTAATTCTTGCATGTAATCACATTAAATGATGTCTTGTACGTCGTACACTGATTGAGGCCTTGGTCAACCACAATGCTATGTTTCAAAAAACATAGAGGACTTACCAGCCAGTACTTATATAGCTTATCTATCATTTTGCACTATGTTGGTTTACATAGCAGAGAGACCAGTCGCTGCCTGTGGCATCTACCCCCATGAGGAGTTAACGGTCTGGCCCAGCCAGTTAATAATGAAGTGGGCCTCTCCATTGTAAATCATAGAGGGGTCTTTTTTGGCTGACGACTTTGGGAGAAATGCATGGGAATGGCATGCGTTAGGAACAAAATAAAGAGGGCAGCTATTACATGATCAAATGTTGCCTTTTTCTCAGTTTGTGTCATGTTGGATCTGAATATTAAAAGGGAACTGGGTAGATGTGACATAAGCTAGGGTGTCATATATATGTTCAGTCAAAGGCATTTTGTATTTTCTATTCTTATGGGGTAGAGGCATTTTCATACAAGTGGGCTTGGGTAAAAATCATGGCCTTTTGCAGTTTTTCTCCCAAGACAGGCGTTTGAACTTTTTGAAGTAAAGCTGGTAGGGAAAACATGTTTTTTATAAGATCTGGCATGTTAAATGTAGTTACATTTTCAATTTTTGGCATTTGACTCATATACTTAACCCAGAGTGAATTGTAAAACTTTGCGACAGAAAAAAATGCGAATTACCTAAATCACTAACTCAAGAGTGCAAATAAAAATGCAAGAACCAGAGAACTCATAAAACATACATTTTCTTGATCCTTGTAATGTGTAAATTGGTGTATTAAGGAAAGAATTTTTAATTTTAACCTAATTGGGTGAAATTTCAAGTGTCATTATTTTTGCTACAATGCCTCTTCCACACTAACAGCCAACCTTAAGCCTCTAAGGCAGAGTTGAGTTGAACATAGTATGTTTTCAAAAAAGCCAAGGGGAACCTTAAGGAACCTGGGTCATTCTTTGAAGTCAGCTATTTTGCTTCAGTTTAAGTGCATCACTCTCTTCAAAGCGGGAATTTCACACACTATTAACTGATATTTTTCTCCCTCTTATTTTTTCTGTAGAATTTACAGCACATAAAACGAGTTTGGGGATACTTTTTCAGAGAGAAACTGTAACCTGAGATGATGGGTGCGTGTGTATGTGTTTATGCCTCTGACAGCTTGCAGGGCCTGTGTGTGATCTTATTCATATCCACACAAGGAGTTCTGCGGATGTGTACATGGTGGTGGTCTGAGGAATTATTTTTGTTAACTAGATGCAGTGTCAGCTGCATGTGGAGTCAAGGTTAAATACGTTTGACGCCTGTGGTTTATGGTTAATAACAGGGATTAGAATGTGGTTAATGACTGACTCTACATTAGTCGAAGTTTGGAGCCTTGCCTAATAACCTACCAAAGCCAACTGTATTTGCTTCAAACTCACATTCTAAATCTGTGCCCTATAGTCACCAATTACAACACAACTTCCTGCGCTAATGACTTTGATGTCATTGAGATTTAAGTCGTGCACGGTGAAAAATGGCTGCCATAGCATGGGAAATGAGCTTTGGCTCATGTGCACCAAGTTCTGTCGTGTTTACACCGAAGGCTTTAGTGGTTATTAGCCAGTTAAAGTGCCTTTAATTTTTTTTCTGCCATGATTGTAATTTGAACCGCTACTTGATGATTTCCAATTAAATAGCTGAAGCCAGCAATGGCTCACAAGCTTGTAAACAGATAAGGGGGTTCTCCCTACAAACCACAGGAGCATTAGGTGTGTGTGTATGTGCATGTTCACACAAGCTACACATTCCCAACTGTTTGCATGTTTCTGCAGTAGTTTGTAATTGCCACATAATTTGGAACAGCAACCGTCTGTGTTTGTGAAATTGTGTGCACAATTCACAGCTGCAGCCATATGCATGTATGTGGTTTCCCCTCTCCAAACGCAAGTGGTGAACAATGGATGATTGTGTCCCATTCATCTGTACGGGTCAGAAAGTGGAGAATCAGTGTGGAGCAGGCTTTCCACCAGCTGCCTGCATAGTTGCACCTGTGAAATCCCTATATTCACCTACCAGCACCACCACTACCATCACACCCTTCACACGAGTCTTATTCTGAAGGTGACTTCGGCAACTGGATCTCTTGACTTCAATTTATCTGCTGGCCAAACAACACTGTAATTGACTCTCGAATAACAAACAGGAGGACATGTTGCCCTTCAACAACCATGCAAGGTACAGCACAATTCAGCACAAGTACCACCAAGATGGTCTGACAGGACATTTGTGTTAAGACAATGCAGATAACGTTGCTGACATAAAACCTGCAATCCTTTCAGCCTGTGACTTTTCCTAAATATGTATTTTTGATTAGAAGACATAATCAATACTCAAGCGCATATATATGTGTGTATATATATCTAATATTTGTGCGTGTGTGAGAGACAGAGGAAGAAAGAAAGGAAGAAAATGATAAAGAAACAATGACAGAGACAAGCCCCACTGCTTTTTTTTTTTTTGATATAAAAGAAATAAACTGTCTCTGTCTTTGTCTCTCATGGACGTCTCATCTAAACCTATACTCTGTGATATTGTGTTCATTTCTCAATATATTTTAAGCAACATCGTTACAGAAACACATTATTAATGTGCATGTGAACGTGAACAACCATACAACCGGTCTGGCTAGAATGATGGCAGTCCTGGTGTTAAAATCTCCTTTTATTAATTTTTTGCTTTGCAGATTGTATCTGATGTGTTTGTTTTCAAGAGTTCAATTCCTTGCCCAACAGCATGTAATATGCTCCAAAGGTCCCCTCCATGCCAATTTGCACATTGGCTTTGAATAGAAGCCAAATGCGTGAGATATTTTTACCCAGAGTCCATGATCTCACTTGATCTGAGTTGGTGCAGGTTGTTAGCAAAGGTGATAGCATGAACTTGACCTGTTTGTGCAGGCGGCGTGGGCACACAACCATGGGTGCTGAGAGAAGGATGAAGGGAAGGAGGAAGGAGCGGGAGATGGAGGCAGGGTGTAGGAGGAAGAGTCAGAGGAGGAGGAGCAGTGGTAGATGGAAGGATTCCTCTGAGAGTGCATGAAAACAAGAGGGGAGGATGAATGTGAGTGAGACAAGAGAGAAAGCAAATTAGAAAGTGGGAGAGAGAAGAGGAGGAATTGAAAGGGAAACATAATTACAGTGATAGTGAGCAGTTAGCCACAGAAAACCTTCTCCCAGTCTGACGGATCTAATATTTTGACCTCATCGTTTGATGTGGGCTTCATCAGATTTTAATGATGTTCCACTTTGCCGGTGGGCAATTATGTACTGCTCTCAGATAAGCATATTAGTGTATTGCTGGATAGGGCTTTGGAAGGACTTGGTCGAGTACCCCACAAGAGGCACCCGCTCTTTTAAACTCTTTTTCCCCTCATTATCCTGTCCCTTCTCTTTGTGCCATTGAGGGATGAAACAATATGAGTGAAAAGCTCCACAGATGCAATCTTCCCTCAGTGACAAAGTCTTTCCCCCTCATTTCAGGCCTAATGCATTACAACCACCCATGTTTTCCTCAGCACCCCTCTCGCTGCTTTCTGTACCTCGATTGCAGTTGTTGCCTTTGCATGACCTCCGTGCTGGGTGAAAATGGGCTACAGATGGAAATAGTATCAGCTGATTAAAGGCGACAGGTGATCTTCAGTGCTATATTCAGATAAGGCAAGATTTGATTTCTTCCCGCCGACACTTGATTCAGAGTTTGCCTTTGTACTATTACGGGACTATTTGATTCTATTTGAACTCATCTCTTAAGTAAACATGGCAACATGGTGCTATATCGTTTGCCGTGTCAGAACATGTTTTCTTTTTTGTCACTTTTGGGCTGATTTCATGCCGGGTTGTAGTGCTGTTGACACCGGGTGAATTATCCTCCTCTGTGCCTTCATCTTTAAGCAGCACCCGACTCAAGTCTGGCACTCCACAAGAAATCAGATGACGCCTCTTGACTAATTTGACAGGATTTGCTGCCACTGAGTTCCCCTTCTTCCTCTTCGTCGTTGTCTTCCTATCTTAAATTGGCCTGTGGTTTTTACTAGCAAGTTAGGCATGATGGGTAATGTAGATTGTAGATCCTCACTGTCCATATCGCTCCCTGTGTTGATGATCCATAATAGTGTACTGGCAGTGACTGTCACCTGATGCTGTCAACTTGTCCTTCACACGTCAGCTCCAATTTCTATCGCCTTCCTCTTCGTCGTTGTCTTCCTATCTTAAATTGGCCTGTGGTTTTTACTAGCAAGTTAGGCATGATGGGTAATGTAGATTGTAGATCCTCACTGTCCATATCGCTCCCTGTGTTGATGATCCATAATAGTGTACTGGCAGTGACTGTCACCTGATGCTGTCAACTTGTCCTTCACACGTCAGCTCCAATTTCTATCGCATGCCACTGTTTTGACAGACAGGGAGTTCATACAAGTCGAACAAGTCAGTGCTTCAGAGGAGGCTGTTGATCGGATTGTGACACTGCTGTTTATGTCTTTGGGACAAGCATGGAACATTTTTTGCCTAAAGCCTAATTTGCCTAATTTTTTGCCTAAACCCTAAAGCAAAGCTCACTTTCTTCAGACCCTTTTTTCAACTTAGAATACAAGGCTTGTGGCACGTAACATTGGTGTATGGCATGCAAGAAAATCTGGCCCATTTGCCAGCGCATCGCTTCATGTGGCCACGTTGTCACCTGTTTTGGAACTCTAGTTGTTGCATCCTGTCACATGGTCTTCAGATGTAATTCTTGGAGTACATGGATTTTTCAGCTTTAAGCCAGTGTGGGCACATTCTAATTCTCACACAATTTAAAGCACTCTGTGCATACATTTGCTTTACAGCAGATTATAGGCTCCCTCTGGTACTACTGTTACACTCAATCCCCATGGGCGGTGATATTTTTTCCAATATTGTGAAAGACTTTTTTCCCCTAATACTTGTATTTATTTAGAGAGATTTGCAGGGGAGGATATTGACAGTTTTGAGCACTTAATTGAGTTAAACATTGTCTCTTGGGAAATGTCTGGTTAATACACAGATTTTCCAAAAGAGAATATATTGCCATTGCCATCACAGTGGGAAACCAAAGATCCGTCACACTGGAATATGAAAAAAAAGAAGAAGCATAAGTCTGGACAGTAGCAATTAACAGAAAGCAGGCATGATGGAGCACCAAGCTTTCTCTTAAAGCATTTTAGATTTGATTATCTACTTCAGAGTCATGCAAGATTAAATGCTGCCATGGTCAAGTGTACTGGTTCATTGGAAGTATATCGACCAGTCAGCAAGTGCTCCCATTCTTAAACTAGAGCTGTCTATTCTGTTTAATTAAGCATGCAAAAATCCACATGCATATATTTAATTCAAACTAGCAGTTAATATGCAAAGTGAATCAAGCTGGCGAGAAATAAAGTTAGATTTTTGGACCAGTAACAACTTAAAGGGTCAGACAGTAAAAAAAACCCCAAAAAACACAGTTTTAATGTTGAGGCCTTTGTTAGCCTCAATGTCATATTATTGTTCCTATGAAAACGTGAAGGAACTGTGTGGTAGATCACAGTAATGTGGATAAACCTGGTTTTATACCCTATGGTTATAATGTTTTAATTTGACTTCCGCTGCCCCCGTTACAAAACTTCTGCTGCCACGTAAACAAAACACATTTAGCATAATTGCACCTTTGGTGTTAGCCTGTCTTCAAGGAAAGGTATTGATTTTCTCTCTTTCTCTCTGTCTCTCTCTGCTTTGTTTTTCTTCTCCTCTGCTTTATTTTCCCTTTTGCATTCCTCAGCCAGAGCTTGCTCACTCTCTTTTCTACGTCTCCATATCTCCTTCCCTCCCACATCACTTGTTCTCTCTTTCATGGATGGCGCTCAAGTAGAAAAATGGTAACAAGAATGTGAGTAGATTACAGTAGCCAAAATAATGCTTACTTTAATGACACAGAAAGCTCAGCAGCCAGGTAATCGATTTCTCTGTTTTATGTCGAAGTAGTTGCTCAATGCAGTGCTGTTGTTAGTTCAAGAAAAATACAGATCATGCTAAAACAACAAGTACAACTTTGATTTATTGTGTTTATTTGTCAAGGATGCAATAGCAGCTTTGCAGCATGTGGGAAGAATCCCAATGAAGGCCCCCTCTCTGAAATCGGAGATGAGTGCAGTAAAGCTGTGTATGCCATACACTTAGACACTCAGTCCATGCACAGACATGCAAATGTCCATACTCTGTATCCATAATTTGTGTGTATATGTCATCATTGATATTATTTGTATTACTATTATTACACATTACGTTTTTGATAACATCTTACTTATTTCTCTTATGTATCCGCATAGTACATTAACAGAAAAGAAATGAACCAGCTGTGTTTCATCTTCATCGCAAGGTCAGAGACTCTTTGTGCTTCTCAATCCCTCCCACAGCTTGACGGTTTTAATCTCACTGATTTACCATTCCAAAATGATCTGATAACTTCACCTCTCCTTAATTAACAGGCACCTGTAGAGTCTTGAACATCTCAGTGGCTTTTTATAACGATCAGAGGGTTGGTGGCCTTTACAGCCTCTGTCTCATCTCCATTTTTTTTTTTACCAGCTCTCATTTGATAGTTACCTGTGTCTGTCCCTTTTGTGAACAATGCACAATAGTTGGCAATATCAAAGCAATTATGGATGAATTTTCATAGGTAGCCTTAACTTCAAAAAGCGGTGATGGTGTTGGGTGGGCCTGCACTTGCGTTGATCTTTCATGGTTCCTCTGTATCAGTTTTTGTCTTGGTTTCTCACTTATCCACAGGTAATAACTTTAGCCTCTTTATTTCTGCGTCTCACTCAGTTTTCTACTTAATTAACATCATTTCAATATAGCCTATACCAATATAAATACCGACTAAAATTTCTGTATTTAAATACATGAAGCCAACCTAAATAAAGACATGGAAACACCAGAATTGACCTAATATTTTTATTTTTCTATGTGTGTGTATGTGTATGCATGTCCACATTTGTTTTTTGCTGACTTCTTTTAATTTATTTGCCTTGGCACACCCTTTAACACCCATTTTCATCTGTGACATAAACATAGGCATACTCAGCATACACACACACGCACACTGTGTATGGACTGTTTGTTGGACAAAAGAAGCAACTTCATTATATCTTTTTGGGGTCTGGAAAATTGTGGAGAGCATTTTGTTACAATTTTTTGATTGACTGTTAAACAATTGGTGATACAATTATAAGAAAGATAATCCATGATGAAAATACACACATGCAACAGATATTTCACCATGTAAAATTCTTGCATGCATGTTCATGGTTGACCAAGACTTGTATTCACGTAGGTATGTGTAAAGATTGTACATGTGTGCAGAATGCTGTAATACAATGTTGTCAAATGTATTTACGTACAGAAGACCTGCAGACAAGAACATACATAGATTTACAGTGTACCCTGTCTCATGAGTCCATGAACATAATCAAAATATTCCATATTCCACATACATTTGCATATAGTATCATGACTACATGTGGTTCTGTGTGTATAATACACTGGTGTATTTGTGTGTGTGGGAGAGAAAGAGACGTCGTCAGGAAGTCATTGAGGGCCCCTCAAGTCTGGTGGAATGCAGGATTGGGGGGTGGGGTAAGGTAAGAAAGTTTGGTTTGGACAGAGAGAGAGTGAGAGAAACTCAAGGAGTGGGGTGCGATAGTCCAATTTTTAGGACACAAACATACACACACTCTATAGGCTACTATATTTTTACAGTATGAATAGTCTCTTACAGATGTTCTGTCTTTATATGGCTCTCATCAGCTCTGATTTAACCCTACCATGGAGCAGCTGTGCACACACACACACACACACACACACACACACGCACACATATACTTACAGGCTGGAACTTGCTATTTTTAGTCACAGCTTTGGGTAATGAGGAAGCAAAGAGTGTAGCAACAGACTGAGTGTAGTCTTTTCTTTATATAAAAAAAATGCATGTGCTCTTTTTCTTCATCCTGCTTCACTGTATAACATATACCAATATGGGAAGTATTTCCAAATTAGGCTCAAGCCCTTCCTTACCTACTTTGGATAACAGTAGCACCAGCAAAAAAACAAACAAAAAAAAGCTTTTTTTGGCCTTAACAGTTTGAGCACAGGATTCAGTATTTGCATATTTTTTAAAAGACTGATAGAAATATCAGTGCCTTTGACTGCAGATTTAGCTAATGTTTTGGGGACCCGATTTAACAGCCAAACATAATGAGATGTTAAAACTCCTCACACAATTAAAGGAAGATAATGAAAAATGCAGTGATGGTATGATACACATGCTACTGCATTAAGAATGTGGACTACAAGTGGAGGACAGTGATAGTTGATAGTTTCATATCATATCAACACACTGTGTAAGCAAATGACAGTATGTTTTTTATCTGCATGTTACAGTTATACCAGAATGCAGAGGCAGTTACTAGTTGACAGTCAGACTGTGATGTCAGCTGTAAAGGAGAATAATCTGAAGATATATGAGAGAGTGTCATCCATGTGCTACTTGTCAGCAGACATCACACTCAACAGCAGACCATGTCATAAAATCTAGTCACGAAATCAAGGTCTGGAAAAAAAATATGAAGGAAATTCATCTCATGTTGCAAAGCTTCAGGAGAATCAGACAGCACAGAGTAGTCGAGAACTTAGTTGAAGGAAAAAAAATAGAAAGCAAATTATAAGTTGCTTTTTAAATTGATATGTTTCTGGTGACACACTATTCCTACTATAGACCAGTTGTTTGTCAAGAGCTCAGCAGTACTAAACTAATAAAGAAATGTGTATTTTCAGTGTTGTGAATTTCAATGATTCTCAAATGCAAAGTGATCAGAGGAGGTGTGGGGGTGGGGTTAGTTAAAATTGATTTCCAGCTGAGTAAAAGCAAATGCGTGAGGTCGAATGAGCAGGT
>KV751319.1:6269029-6279771 GCA_001698575.1 Mola mola
AAAAAAAAAAAAAAAGCAACCCGGTATCCCTGACCCACCCGATCAAGGTGTTGTTTTGAATATGGCAGAATAAATTTGTATTCGTGTTCTGCAGACGGCAAAAATTATAACACTGTGTATTCTTAACATACCATGAATGTGAATCATACGCACAGGATGAAAAACCTTCTGTGTGAGCAAAGTTAAATCAGGCAGGGATGAATGGCTATAGTTAGCAGCACCCTGCTGTGAAGGAATTTGTGGTGCTCAAAAGAAAGAACGATTTAAAGAGGTTTACCAGCTGTCTAACCTCTCACCTTTAACCCCGACACCTCCCTATCCCAAATCCAATCCTTTTCTGAGCCCTCTGAAACTCAAATCAATGGTGCACAAGGTGACACAGTGTTGTGGAGGTTAAAAAAGATAATAATGGTGGAAGGTCAGATTAAGTAATAATGTATTGTGCTTTTTTTGTCTCAGCAGATTTAATGGAAACTTTACTGTGTTATAACCACTGGTTTTCTTCTGGTTTTTGCTTCTGTGCATGTCCATCACACACAATAATCTTCTGTCTGCCACACAGAAAGAGTCTTTATGGTGGTCGGTGGGAGGAAACAAAGGCAGAAGACAATGGCAGCTCTGTGTTTCTAGAATTTACTGTGCAGAAATACATAAATATGGATCATGCCACATTATTATCTCTAAATGAACACTCCTCCACCTCCACCCACACACACCAATAACGACATTTAACAAATACTAGCTAAATGCTTCAGGCCTCATAACACACCTTCAGCATCAACGTTTGGCCAAAGGACAAGGAACTTTTTGTGCTTTGATTTATTTATTTATTCGACTCTTTAGTTTCTAAATAATATGGAATATTTCTAAGGATGCACCGATAACCAATACAGATAACATTTTGTGTGAAGGAAATAAAAAAATCCCCTGTATTAAAAATGTAATGTCACACTTATTGTGCTAGTAGTACATTATAATCACCACCTGGACAAGTTTACAAGGTAAAAAGTGTTTCGCCACTTTCATCAGAGGGGATGTAGACGGTGCAAAATTAATGAAACACAACAGATTACTATCGGACTTGGTATGGTCAGCTACATCCATATTGGCTGATACTGATACTAAGTCGAAATCAGTGTATCCTTAAAAAAATCATCAATACATCTGAATTCTAAGTATGGTTAGATAAATGTACAGTTTTATTGGTCTGGTCCTAAACCAGTTACATATGTATTTGACCTGACTAAAACATTTTTTTGGGTGTATTTGGAGAAAGCTGGCAGCAAGGATCCTCAGGACAGATGATTAGCTCACAGCTCGTTTGGTGCCTCTCTGTTGTGTTGTATTATTACTAGATTTGAGAGCTATGCACAAAGTATTGCTTAAATTCTTTGACTGACGTCCATAAGAGAGGTATCTCTTTTGTTTTGAAATGTTGGAAGGACTATGGAAAACTCAGTAACTTGCAAGTTTCCAATGTGCTCTTGATACATAGCAGCTGCCATCTTTTCTGAAGTCATTTATAATTTTGATGTTAGGCAATTACAGATACAGATCATCTTTTGTGTCAATTATATAAATTAATTAGAATTTGTAAAGTCTCTTTTTTTTTTTTAATTTTCCTTCATTCTGTCTTCTTTTTGGATAGTCTTGATTGTTATACTGCACCATACGTAAAAAGGAGGGATTAGCTTTTTTCACAGAAAGCCCAAAGTCAAAGGGTCAAATGTACTGCTGCCTTTTCCTCAGGTCTTTTTAATAGCTGTAAAAAAAACCAAAACAGAACTATTGTCTATCACAGGCTTTTACTAATCGTGACAGTGGTGGGACTGTGATCGGAGGACTGAGAAGACAGAGTGCGGGTCAATCTCTCCATCTTTCTCTGCACTTTACCACGACGTGTGATTGACAGGGGCACTGACAATCCCCAAATGTCGAGCCCAAACAGGGTTTAACCACGGCCTTCTACACACAGAGTAATGGGAATACCTCTCTGTTGAGTTAAGTTGCAGTTTTGTGTATGTCTTGTTCACTCAGTCTTTTAATCGATAATCAGATATTAACATAGAATAAAACATTCTTGCCCTAATTACACATAGAAAAAATAAACCTTAGAAGCTGCTACTACTGCATTGAGATTATATAATACTATTTTATTTACAAATCGCCAGGATTAACTCCATTTCAGTCGATCCCAAAAAAAAAGGACTGATGAACGAAGACATGACAAAGAGTGAGTTTGTTTTCAAAAGGGCCCATAGAGTCAGCCTCTTTAAGTTTGAATGTGTTTTGTTAAATGAATATACCTTTGTATGCACTTGTCTGAATGCACACTTTCACGTGGCTATCTCTTTTGGGACATGCAGTACTTTTCAGAAAGCTGCAGTCACAAAAAAAAGTCTTATATTTGAGATCTACCTTGCTTCAGAAAAGGTTGCAGGTTTATGCATATTATATTTGACTGAATAATCAGTGAGGTGAAAACTGTATTCCAAGAATTTTGGTAAAACACGTAATGGACCTAATATACTGTATACTGGTAGCAGAAGACCCTGTGTATGTGTTTCTTTTTTAAGTGAATTAAGAAAATTAATAGTATTTATATGGCATACTTAAAAAAGAAACTCTTGCACAGTGAAAGATTTTTCAATTTAGATTTTGATTATGGCATCTGCAAAAGTTTCTGTGTAAACACAACATAACTTTGTTGAATGTTCTGTGGTAAAATATGCTGTGATCATTTGCCAAATTAAGCAACTTACTTCAATCTTAAGTGATGTCACATCCCAGCATCTATTTAAAAATTAGAATTGTCTTGCTAGGCGGTATGCTTACTTCACAAAAAATCTTCAGTCTTAATTTCCATGAAAAAGGAAATGTATCATTTCAATTATAACTTTTTTAAGCAACGGGCCAGATAGCTGCATTTTCCATCAGTTGTGAATTTTGTTAGCATGCCAGCAGTTATTTTGTTGTGTAGGTGTTGCTGTTTTTCAAATGTTATGCATCTTATCTTTTGGAAATGAAACTTCTCCAACCACACAGCAAATGTTGCATGGTGAGCCCTGCCAATTACGCAAAGGAGTTTTGGAGACATTTTTTATCACCCTGGTCTGCCAGTATTCTCCTCCTCCACCTCCTCCTCGATCACTTAGAATAATCTCATTTCTCTCCCCATCCTCATCTCGTTTCCAGAATGAAGATGAAGCGCTCTTCCCCGGCTGTCCCAGCCGCCCTTTAAAAAGTTCCCCTGCCATCCTGTGCCAAATTTTAAAGGGCGCTTAAGCCTCTGGATGGTTGGTGTGATGCTTGCCTGATTATTGGCAGAAGGACCGAAGCTAGTGTCACCCCTTTCTTTTTCCTGTCCTCATTACTGACACACACACACTCACACACGTATTCCCAACCAACCACTCCTTCAACAGTAAGGAGTGTCTCACATCCAGTCTCACATTCCCCTTCTCCCTCTTCCAAACTGTCACCTGTACCGTGTCCCATAATTAAATACCCCCTCTGCATATAATAAAGTCCTTCCCAGACTGTATGTGGCCATCACAGACAGTGCTACCTGTAATGTTTTGTGATCCTAGCCAGCCTGTGCGACAGAGCAGAAGAAGCAGAAGAAACACAAGTGTGCGTCATGTGATTTAATCTAAAAACTTGTGGGATCAGGCTACGGTGAGGTTACAAAGTAGAGATATAGTGTGTCACCCCTCAGCGGTAAACAAAATGGCTGTGCAATAAAGTCGGCATTTAGGAGGTCAGCTGGCTACCCAAGCCTCCCAGCTGCAGATCCGTTCACCTACACTGCATGACCCTGATGCTTGCTGCTGTGCACTCAACCTCAACCAGGGTGTTTCACAGTGAAAAGCCTCACAGCCTAAGGTGTTTATTGGAAAGTGCAGCCTCATGATGTTCGCAATAAGCCTTTTCCTGGCGATCACACTCAGGGCAACTCCTGGAGCAAAACAACGACAAAACAAAAGGTTGAAGATTCAATGGACTTCTTATAGTTTGGTCTCAGATCTTTTTCACTCCTTCTTGTCATGAGGTTTTTTTTTTGGGTCATGGAAAGCTGTGAAACTTCCTGGACATTTATTGGACAAAATCACCACCACACTTGATTGGGCCAATTAAAATTAATTTCCTTCAACACTCACTTCACAGGCAAATTTAGCCACTTTAAGTTTAGAAAGAAAAACTTTTGATTTTTCAGCTTAGTCATTGTGTCAAAAATCTCTTTGACAAGGCAAACTCATAAGGCTTAATAGATCCAAGAGGCTAGGGTAATACCAGGGGGCAGCAGATGGCTGAAACAAGGTGTCTTGTTGGTGTCAAACACCGCTTCTGTGCCTGTGAGGTTGGGAACAGTCGAGGGCAAAGACTCATGGGAAAGCAACTCCAAAGAACGGTTGCCAGGGCAGGGCATTTTGTAATCCCTTAATGAGGTCACGCTAGTGTAGTTCTTTCTATCTACACAAACAACCTTCAGTTTAGACTAAAGAATAGGGGGTTAGGTTAATTGGTCTCTCTAAATTGCCCTTAGGTGTGAATGTGAGTGTGAATGGTTGTTTGTCTCTATATGTGAGCCTTATGATGAACTGACTTGTCCAGGGTGTCCCGCCTTTGCCCAATGATGCTGGGATAGGCTCCAACCCCCCCCCGCGACCCCTAACAGGATAAGTGGTAGAAAATGGATGGATGGGTGGAAATGCTCCTGCATTGCTATAACAGAAAATAAATTTTACACAGAGGAAGCTCGTAAGTTTGTTCTGTAGGTACAAATATCAGATAATTTAAGGTTGTGCCGTCTTTATTTTGTTCTCCCTTGTGGTTCTTGCATCTTCCAAATTCCAAAGATGCACATGCAATGCAGGCTTTGAAATGCCAGTAATTGGAAAAATTAATGTCTCTGAAAGTGTGTGTCTTTCACATTCTGTGCTGCATTTAGCGACTGAATATTTATTTTTGGGGTCTGATTCAGTACTTAGTCTAGAGACAGACAGGTTATAGAGATGGTTGTACCATTTCTTGTCTGAGCAGTTTTGGTTCAGTACCTGTTGCATGATAATTATGGGTGTTACTTAACATTAACCTGTCATGTCAGCCAAAGCTAAACGCTCAGAGACTTCTGGTTCTGGTCACATTGTCATTTTTGTTTGTTTGTTCTTTTGTGAGCTTATCTTATTCATCTGCTGAAATGTTTAATGACAGGCACACGTTGTTTCAAATTCCTCTAATGCATCATTCAGGACAAAGTGGATGGCCGTGAAAGACTGAGGCTGGAAGATAGATACACACAAGGGTATTTACATAATAGTACTGCAGGACCATGCAAATCCATGCTATTCCCTACCAAACATCTGCAGTGCAAGCATAGTTAAGTATGCATGAATTTGAGGAGGAAAGGAAGGAGAGAGAGGAAATCAAGTAGTAGAGGGGAGGGGGTTAGATGGTGAAAAAACCTGAAGCTTTGAAGACTGCCTGTTTTGATTAGAGGTACATATTTAGAGGCTAAAACACCTTCACACTCAATCATATGCCTTCTGCTACAAATCCAGGTTTTCTTTCACCACATACAGCCAGTTGTTTTTTTCCTTTTTAACCCTCATGGTATATTTTGCCTTAAAGAAATCACTGCCCATGAAGTCCCTGAAATACCTCATCAATACTTAAGCATGTACTTCATAACTAAGTTGTGAATTTGTTACATCTCTGTGTCACATATTGTGCACCTTTCGACTTATTTATACATGTCCTTAGACAGAGCTGTAATTTGGCGGGCCCCAACCATAGTTTTGTTAAAAGTATTGCCATGTTGTGGAGAGTCTGTGTATTTACTGCAATGGCAAATTTATTTTTTACAACCGTGCCATTGTTACCATGTTTTCAGCCCCTCAGGGCACCTCTCATAACCGAAATCCAGTTAGAGTAAGAGGTGTGGCATTTCCAACACACACACACACAAAAGATGGTAGACAGGAGAGAGATGCTGCATTATTGGCTACACACTTGAAATACACACTTCAGTTATCGTAAGTGGACATGTTCGCCTATTCCACCCATCCCCACTGGTATTTTTAACACTGATGCAGTAAAACGACTATCGTTTGTACATGTCGAAACAATACCAAACTTGATCGTCACAATTTTAATGTTTTCCCTTTTGCCGCTAATTTTTGTCTGGTAGCTTAGTATGTTCGCTACATATGTAAAGAAAAAAAAAAAAAGGAATTTAAAACAAAGTTGGAGAAACAAAGGCACAGCAGACAGTAGACAAATAAAAAACATACAAAATTGCACCTTGTACATACTTTCTTAAATATAAATTGCACTTGTACCATAGAAACACAGTTTGCTCCTGCCCATTCAATATAGATAGCACATATAATTTGTACCCTTTACAAGCGCGAATTGCAACATATCCCAAACATATATTGCATATTACATAGATTGCATAAAACCCATAAATACAATATAGTACAAGCTCTACATACAGCCCTAAATACAGATTGAATTCCAGCACAGTGAAAAAAAGATGGTTGCTATAGACTTTGTTTTATACTGAGGATAAGGTGTGTGTGTGTGTGTGTGTGTGTTGTACTCACATAATTCACAAACCAAATTTTATACACAGGACTGTAGAACCCCCTACACATACTATGTACATGTGTGCAAGTGCTATTTATGCACACATAAATAAACATACTTGCATGTATAAATGCATTCTAATAAATACTGTATATGCATGGAATACACAGGGGCAATATTGTTCACAAAGGCCCAAATACACAAGTACAAACACTGGCACATACATTTTATATATTAATAAGTAACACACAAATATTATACAATGGACCTGCATTTTCTACTGCCTGGCATACTTAAAAAGTTTCAGCACTAGTCCCAATTCCAGTACCCTGGAAGTGATTTCAGTGTAAAGTACATCATCTGTTACCCATGATGTGAATGGGTATTGTGGATTCAGTTACATAAAATGGAGAAAATGCGTTAAAGATTGCTTGCAGTGATGAAAAGAAAAACAATAGAAAAAGCAGATTTTCAGAATCTGGATGCAAAAAATAATCGAATGCAGGAATCATTTTACTGAATATGTTTTGACACTACTTGATACTGGTTTGTTGGTTAATACTGTAAAGCTATATCCATCTCCAAATATTTTTCTGTAAAGCATGAATCTATCACAATCAGAACTGTCAACAGCACAAATTGACTCTCGCTTATTTTTATGACAATCTGCTATGCTGCATTAGCCTCATTCTCTTCTTTTTTCCCCTTGGATTTTCATGTTCACCAAAACATTTTCAATTTCCATACATACATTCATACTGTCTTTATTTATTTATTTATGAAGGCCGTTTCTGGTGAAATCCATCTCCTTTCCCTGATGTCATCAAACTATACCATGTTTACTTAATTGGAATGATCATGGGTCTTGATAGTTTTTCAGCGTGCCACTGTTTGAGAGATATGAGCAAAAGAGTAAGTGTTTAAACATACACAGAAAAGTAGGTGCCATTACACAGAACCCAGACAGTAGTATTGTTTAAAGGTCAGTCAGAACTGTGCTGTCTGGCTGCAAGTAGACAATACATTTCTGTTGCCCTTTAAATCAACCATGCAATAAGCAAAATATAACATTACTTGATAGCAACAAGTATGTTAAAAATGATATAGTCTACTTAGGAATGCATTGTTCAAAGACATTTATAAAAGTTCTCTCTTTCCACATGGTTTTCTCTTGGGCATACACCTTAAGATGTTTTACTTATGAAACTTTATTAGGATTGCTAGTGTTCAGTATTGTCAAAGTGGCCCTCAACTAAATAAAACACCTCATTCAAGCTTCTGTCATTAGTGATCACTGTTGCAATTCATGTTCCTATTTGACTGCAATTAAACTATTTAGTCCTAAGATCATTTGAAGAACCAAGCATGCCATTTAAATAGAAAATTAATAGCTGTCCTTGACTGGACATTCATAAGTGCTGTTAAAATCTACACTCTTAGAAAATTAATCACATTGAACCAGAAGTTGACAGCCTTTTATGGTTAGACTGGCCTTTAACTTTATCACGACTGCAGTGACTGAGCTTCATCTGATTCAATACAAGTCAAAAAACTTGTTTTCCACAATGTTCTCAATGTTGCTAATAGGTTAGAGAACCCAACCCTGGATAATTAACAACATTGGGATGTATCCACAGAGTCACTGTAAAGATGGCCTGTCAGAGTTCTGGAGCCAAAAGGTTGATGTTATAGACCATATTCACCATCATGATATTCACGGTGGGACTTGAATGTTGGGATAGTGTCATACTGCTGTGGTCAAAGTTTATAGTTATATATACACGAACATCCGGCCATATTCCAAGGCAAGACAACATATTTGATTACCAATCAGCTACCATCAGACAACAACTAGTGTTAGCATTCAAACTCTATTTAGCTAATTTTATTGTTACACGATACAACAGGAACCAAAGACCAAGACTGAAGACCAAATTCATATAAGGCCTTGAATTAAAACACAATTGATATTCCTCCAGAGTGTTGCTGTCACTGTCTTTCAGTTGCTGATTGACTAGGAAGTGGTTAAAAGATAATGATCTGTAAGATTTCCAGCACAACAGTATGGTATTGCCCATATTGTATTTGAGCTTCCCACACTTGGCGTGATGTCAAGAAAAAAAAAAAATAGCCGTCATGTGATTATAGTGTATTGACACTCCAGAAACTAATAATGCATTCAAAACATACTCCAGTGTAAAATAGTTTGGGGGGATTAGACAAACACAGAAAACATTATTCTATTTGAAGTTCGATACATCAAACGCTCAGTTCTGAGCATCAATTTTAAACTGAAGTCTTTTTAACTGCGTGCATGAAGTGAGTTCATTGTTCACCCAGTATAAAAAAGATTATGAATGTGATCCCTTCGCTGATGATTTGCTTTCTCCTCGAGGATACACATTTCCAACTGAACTGTTGAACTGTGTGTGTGTGTGTGTGTGTGTGTGTGTGCGTGTGTGTGTAAGTCACTGATTTCTTCTTGAGAAATTCATGTGTATACTTGTTGTATATCTCCTGGTCATGCTCTCTTTCTACGCAGAAATTCATGTCTCCCAATCCTTCCCCACCTCTCTCAATCTCAGTGATCAAATGCATTAGTATCAGTATTTCACGTGGAAATGAGCTGAATTTAAAGCTTGACTATGTCAAAGTAAGAGTCACTGATAGCCAGTGACTGCTACCACTCAGTATGAATGTGCCAACACTTTGTCTGTAATTACACAGGCCTGGCAATTGGCTAATATCTGGATTTGTGGCCAGTTTTAAAAGGGGAAAAAAGCTAAAGCATTAATCTACGATCATTGCCTGTCATTGGTAATAACCTAGACTGTAATGAATGAATATATTTTGTCACAGTAACATATGAGTATGACTTCCCAAATAAATAAGTAAGATGTTGTAGCCATCCAGTCACTTGGAAATCTGCAAAACATGACCATTAGCAGTTTCCTTTCGATCACAGCCTATAATGTTAAAGCAGTTGAGGTAATGGTGAGGGTTTATCAATCGATTGGCACTCTCAGGTAGTATTGGTAGAATGCTAAATCCTCTATGTGCAGTTGTAGAGGGAAAGTGATTCCTTTAGCAATTTGGTGGTACCCTCCTTTTCTTTAACTCTGTTAAGGTTAAAAATGTCCTTTTAGCTTTTAAAATCCTTAGAAAGAATATATTTTATTCAGGCATTTTTTTTATCTGACATATTCTCCATCTTCTTTTAACAGTCCAGAAAAAAAAAGGCAGCACTGAGCTATTGTAGACATTATCTGGTTAAACTTGAGCCCACACGTGGCATTAGTTTATGTATAGTAAGGCTGTTCAACAACGATAGCTGCTTTAATTGTGTTATGAAGTTTATACAGCAGCTGGAGGTGGAGATACAAAGCCATGCCCTCATGGGAGGGCCATAAATCATAACCTAGGCATCTTGTGAGCGTTCCCACAAGAATGAATCTCATGAGTAATTTCCTACAGGCATTGTAGGATTCCCTCTACCTATGACATTGTTCACAATCTGAACATTCAGGGCATCGTTTGTTTGTGTTGTGAACAACTTGATGCACCCATAGTCTTTATATTCTTTCTCTGCGTCTCTTGCCAATGACATGACTTGCACTCCTGGCAAAAGGAAACAGCTAGGGGCAAACGTTTGTCATGTGCCCTTATCTTTATCTTTGTAGTTGTGGTGAAAGATGAACTGCGCTTTGGAGAAACACACACACCTTTTTGAAAAGGTGTTGCAACAAAGATTCTATTGTTGTTCTCTCCCTTTATGTTTGTGTAAGTGTTTATGTGTCAGGTATTCTTAAGTTTCTCTGTTTGAGCATAAAAAAGTTTTTTTGTTTTGTTTTTTTTTGTTTTGTTTTGTTTATTTGTGTGTAAAGACCTGTAGCTCATCATGTGGTTTCCACGTCAAATAGGTTTTGCGTTATGGATTTGAGGTTTTATTTTAGGTTTTGTTGCTACTGCGTGGGTCTGTTTCATCTGTCCAGTTAAAGATCATGTGGTCAGGTAGCTGTCAAATAGTTGGGTGTCTATGCATGTTAGCTGGCTTTCTTTCTCTTAGTCACAAAAACAGCCCCTACAAAACAGCCACATAGTAGTGCTTCTCAAAAATTTTAAATAATGTGATTTTTTTTTTTTTTTTTTGC
>KV751319.1:6282093-6323255 GCA_001698575.1 Mola mola
ACTGGATTCAACATGGCCACCAGAAGAGTCCATCACTTCTCCTTCCATCTCCTGCTGCCTGTTACCACTCTGCTGCTATCACTGCTGCTCACTGGATCCCAGGCCTTATGTAAGTATCAAGATACTGCCAAGCCACACTGCTACAGAGGGCTTCTGAGCTTTGCAGTGCAATGCCCTAAAACTGTCATCATTCATAACTATATAGGGGAATATTGCAAAAAAAATGGATGATGGCAAGTTCTAAGGCTTTGGTGACCATCGTAAAGATGCCTAAGCTGCTTTTTGCAACCATCTGCCTTAGCCAAGGAAACATATTCATTCTGTACGACATTAAGTGTAAGGTCGACTTGTATGAACAAGTGCCATTTTTTCATCTGTTTAAGTCTTTCTTTTGTACTTGAAATGAGCGGGCTAGCAGGGCATCAGAGATTTGGTTCAAAAAGATGAGGACATGACACTGTTGAGAGACTGGTTCTTCAAAATACCAGAGATGTAATTTTCAAATTTCAGACTTTTCTATGATACCAATCAGAAACTCAGCCAATGTTGAATCATGGATGTCTTGAAATATTTATCATTGGCTGTATGAATTGTCCTCCATTAACTCCCCATGTTAGTGAGAGAAAACGCCAGTAGTCTCTTATCCCACCCTGTCAACTCCTGCTTAGGATTTGTTCAGCACCATTTCCCCGTTAAGATGGGCTTAGAGCAGCATTAAGGAGGGAAAACAAAGACGAGGCTCTGCAGAGAAATAGACCGAGAGTGATGGTGTGGTGCGGATGCTCCCCCTTGGGTTTTATTTTTTGTGAGTCCTTTCTGTGTTTGTGTGTGTGTGACAATTGTGAGCATGCATGTTAGAGTACGTCTGTGAAAAATGTATGCATGTGTATCATAGAAACATACAAATAATCTGCTCTCAATCTATATAGTAACTTACATTAGCTTTAAAAACTCCTGAAAATAGCACTATAAAAGTGTCTTAAATGTCTTAAATGAAATTTTGAGGAAGGTGAGAGTTTCTGTGTATCTTATTGTAGGTCATTTGCAAGATACATTGCATTATTATCCTCGTTCCCTCTGTCTGTCTTTTCACACGTCTCAGTTTCTGGTGTCCTCTTAGGTTCAAGATAACAAAAGCAGGACTTGATGTTTCTGGTGTTGCAACAGAGCTGTCTACTCTTGATTTCATGGTGGTTTGAGTGTCTGGTATAATAATTCAGGTGTCTTTCAGCTCAGCGGTTTGCAAACATCTGAAATTGCAGTTGACAGATGTCAAACAAATGTCTTTCTTTTTTACATTTTCTGTCTTGCTGATGGCAAGGCCACACACTCATTGTCTAAAGGAAAGTAATTTATAGGTGCAAATGCCCCTCTTCTAAAGATGATGTATATTATAACAGTTGTCCATTATGTTTGGATTTAGATTATCTCTTCCTCAATTTGAATAACATTTACCACACACTACACTAAGAGCAGGGCTCTTTTCCCATCTGCCAGTGTCTGCCAATCTGTGTCTGCTCTACCTTTTGATGTGATGCTTTGCTTTTTTTTTGTCAACTTTTCTCAATATTCTTGTTGTCTTTTGCTCACACAAACACGTACACAAACTTTGTCTTGAACCACCAATATGTCATTATGCCTTGAAATATATGCAAATACTTAGATTACTTTCCATTGCTCTCTCTGATTGTCTTTCACACCTGCATGCACAATCACACACACAGAGGCACACATACACCCACCCACACACACACACACACACACACACACACACACACACACACACACACACACACACACACACACACACCACCAACGGTGCAGTTGTCCAATTATAAACACTCCCACCCACTGGACTGAGAAGATTATGTGTGTCAGAGGATCTCTGACACAAACACACACAGTGAATGCTATTGTTTTGCCAAAAAAATAAAAGACCAGCTGAAAGTATGATGTCATCCCTTTCTCTTACGTCCCTCTCTTTCTCCATCTTTTTCTCTGCCCTCCATCCTTTTTTATATACACTCATAAATCACAGTAAGGATGAGACATTTTTAATCAGAAGAGAAAGAAAGATGACACAATAAATCTGCCACCTGAGCTGTGATAATGCATTGCTCCTAGTTTGTGTGTCTACAGCTGTCTGCATGTTTGCATGGAATTTGGTGGTGACGTGTGTGTGTGTGTGTGTGTGTGTGTGTGTGTGTGTGTGTGTGTGTGTGTGTAAAGGCTGCATATTTCTAGTGTAGGATGTTTCACCTGAGTTTTGTTATAGGTTACTCAAGCATATTTCGCAGGTAGATCCACACTTTATGTTGTAGCATAGATTTAAAACTAGATGGCAGTGCCACACATAGACTTTAATAGAAAACCCCCACATATGCAAGTTAACATGTAACTTTAAAGAGGTCATATTTGTCAACAACATGTGCAAGTATGCAATGCAGACGTCCAGTCAAAACAGCATCTAATTAAGAAAGCCTACTTTTCAAATTATGCCATATAAAAATGAAGAAGAGCAAGAAATTTCATTTTTGTAGTGAACATGAAGATTAAACATTTCTCACACTTGTGGGCAAACAAGTATATCTAACTATGTCAGAATTTATGCAAAATTGTATCTTTAAGTCACGATTAAAGAACTAAAAGCAAAACATAGTTCCCACTGCAGTGACTGTTGTGTCTGTGAGATGTAATGTAACCCAGTGGGTTTGACAGTTTCAGGCTGATTTTATAAAGCAATAAAAAGGTGTGTTTAATATTTTACCCATCACAAGGTTTCTGCTATTGTCAGGGAAGTTGATTAAAATTTTCTCTGTGAATATTGAAAGTGGTAGTAATTGCTGGAGTTATTAAACATAATGAACACAATCTTGTAATATTAGTTTTTTGATGCATGAATTGTAGGATGTCAGCGTTCACAGTTACCTTCACACACAACTGGCAGTAGCTACACTTTCCTAACATGTTGCATTTCCTTCACTATTGTGTGTGTGCTGTAATCCTATCTTGAGATTTGAAATGATTTTTCAGCCTGTTCTCCAGCCTTTCACCTCTCTTACACTTCTTCTTTGTCCTTTCTTTAGTCTTTTCAGAGTTCTCAACAGTAACATTCTTGGCAAAATACTCCTAATAGTAATTGGCCACTACTCTCAGTGACAGGGGGAGGGTGTTCAATTATTCATATCCCTTTGAAGCTGCCAGTTGGAAAAAAAAAATGAAGCACCTTAGAACCGTTGTTTTCTTGTTCTTGTTCCCTTCATCTCAGTTTCTCTCTCTGTCTTTCCTTCTGCCTAACTTACTCCTTGTCTTTTCTGTTCAAATGATGTTTGAGCCAATGCTCAATTTTTTGTAAAATTCAATTTTATGTACAACATTATTTTGCATGCCTGGCCCACGGTGCATTGTGTTTTGTTTTTTTCTCTTAAATAAGAAGAAAACAAGTTTATTTTAAATGGAGTTATCAAAATGAAGTGCTGCTACTTTTAGCCTGTTGGAAACATGCCCTTTTTTAAAATTTTATTTTAAAGGATTTAGTCCTGGCAATAAAGGCTTTTTAGTATTTCCGTCTTTATTTGTTACATTTTCTTATATCGGCAGGCTGGATTGCTTTCCTTTTTATAGTGACTGCCGCTTGCAAATGTTACACGTGAGCTTTAGGTGCATTAAGTTGTAATGTTTGTGAGTGCAACTCAAGCCCATCTACCCATCTATCATCAAACTGGTGTACAAAAATGATTATGGGAATGATATCAGAAAACGAATTGTGGTTCATGTGATTTATTTATAGAAATGAGCCTTTTAACAACCTTGAACAACTCATTAAATAGATGTCCTACAAGTTTGCTGCCATAGTGTGGCTGCTGCTTACTGAATCATTCATCTTTATCAGTTTCTGTGAAGTATGCTGTAGTCATTTGAAATTATATGTACAGTTTAACAAAACACTAGGAGTGATTGAAGTGCGTGAGGAGTGGTATGTTACATGTTCAAGCAAAAAAATAATCCAACGCACCATAAGGTGGCTTATAACAATTGGATGCTTTGATAAGCAAGTATAGATTCAGATCGTTCTCACAAAAAGAGATATTCCTGTTTGTCCAGTGTCACTCAAATATTCGAGACTTTTCTTTTTCTTGAATTTAAATTTATAGAATGGAATTTTTCACAGAATTTTTAAAGTCCTATGAAGAAAGAGATTGCTCTGTCTTTATTTGCCTTAATTTAACCACACCTTTTCAATGGTACATGTCCTGTTCATTTAATGAGGTACCAAGTGTCAGTTTCTTAAATTCGGCCTCTAAATGACATGAAATAGTTCAATTTCATCTTCTTTGTGTGTATGGTAATTTTGAAATCAGTCATACACTTAAGAATAATTTCCACAATTCCCTCTGAAGATCGATATATTTCCAGAAGGGTACATAATGTGTCTTTCACAATTTTCTTTAGCCTTTAACAATGGTTTCAGTGGGACCAATTTGCACATATTACCAGTGTGCCACTCTTGCAGTGACTGTAGTTTTTCACCTCTGGGTAATAACGCACTAGAATTTATTTTATTCTGGTTTCCCACATCCTGCCCCAAATCCCTCATGATCTGCAAAGCCTGAGCCCTGCTAGTTTGTTTGGAGTGCAGTCACTGTAGATGGAACACACAATGCTTAAGGATTCACACACAAAACAACAATGAGCCTTAAAAACCTCTATTTATTTATTTATTTATTTATTTTTCTTAAAAATGTGATTGCATTTTTTTTTAATGAAGTAGTATGATTTTACTCAACATTGTGAATCAGTTGCTTTGAGGATTGTCTCTAAAGATGTGAGGCTTTTGAAATAAGTATTTTATTTCCACTCATATGGAAATAGTCCCAAATTACAAGATAAATGTTATTCAAACATGTATCTTGGGCAGATGAAAAGGAGAATAGGATTTTTTAGATTGCATTATGAACAATTTTCTGCAGTTGGAACTGGCTGTACAATCAAGTCAGCACCACCTGGCTTTGTGAATCATTACATTAACAACTGCTTGGCACCCCAGATAATACAAGAGCAAATCCCAATTAGCCTTTCTTCCTTATATTTTAATTGGAAAAGCAACTGTTTCATTAGCCTTTGAGCCTGCACTGCTATGGTAAGGGTTACATAAGAATGAACTTTACCCAAACATGCCCTGTAGGATATGGCTACAGCTGAGATTATTCTGGGCAGTTTTTTTTTTTATCCTGACAAGCAGAGAACACATGCTTATTTCAAGGATACATTCAGGCAGTCACAAACATTGGAAAAAGTCTGCCTTTTTTGTTTCTTTTATTTCAGGATGTCCTTCAACATTGTACAGGATAATATCAGGCCAAAACAATGTTTTTTATATGCTAAATACTGTCTATTTTCCACTCGTAGGGCTGGGCGATATGACGATATATATTGTGGGATGAGAGAAGATGTTTATCAATAGATATTTTCCTCTCGTTTTTATTGCCGTTCTAGCAAAGCGGCAGCTGCAACTTGACTCACAGTAGGTTTTTGCATAGACCACACGTGATCTCGATTATCAAGAAGCAGAAGAGGAAAGACATAGACAATCCCCCGCAACAATCCTTGCTGTGCGAATTTCTTCAATAAAAGAATTAACGAAAAGTGTTCAGCTACCTTTTTTAGATGACGAAGATGAGATGTTGATGAGCTAATACTAGATCATTGATAACAAAAACTATGACAAAATGTTTGTTAGGTTTTTTTAAGATTAAAATGTTACTGGTGGATGCGTGGACATTCAGATATTCTCCCCGTCTGCTCTGTTTGTCAGAATATGAGTGATGAGTGCAAACTGAATCTCAGTGTTCGTCTTTTCCTGCTCTGTGTGGGAACAGGGTAACGCTCTCTCATTCTCACTCTACCACACACGTATCATGGTCATGTATACGTAGCACCGAGATGAGATGAAGACAAACTTGTACCTAACAGAGAGGGGACTTCCATTATGTGGTCAGTGTTGGGGGGGGCAGTCGCGTCCGTCAACGCCAAAGATTTCATCGTGTAGAGAAAAGTCACTATGCATATTTAGACTTCCAGTTCTTTGCATAAAAATGTTGAAATTTGGATCTGAATTAATCAAAGACACCACTAAACACCCAAATACATTGTTTTTCAGCTGAAAACTGTGGCTTTGGGGTTTGGATATTTTTTAATCCACAGGACAGTCAAAATAAGAAATTGTCATGACGTATTTAGTTATTTTGTATAGACTTTATTTTAGAGAATCTACAGAAAATTTACTGTATCGTCATATGTATCTTTATTATTATCTTTATATGATCCATATCATGGTATAAGATTTTGTCCATATCGCTTCGCTCTACTTATTCATAGTAATCATTTGCATTTGGGAGCCTTTCTGTTGACTTTCCTCTGCCCCTTCCCAGTGCTTCATGATGGAAACACAACATTTCAAAGTTTTGAACAAAATCTCAGGAGGGAAAGAAATGAGAGACAAGAGACATGAGAGACGCACACATTGTCTCTATCAGCTCTCGCTACCAGGCCTAAAAAAAATTCTAGGTGAAACACTGGATATAGTTTTCTTTTTTTATTGTTTCTTTTTTTCTATTTTCTAGCCTTGTTCAAGTTTTTCTCTTGTTTTGTGGAACGCTGCTGGTCTTTGCTGGCATTGATTACTTGTGAAAATCTCCAGACAAGACAAAGCGAGGCTGGTTTTGAGCAAAGGCTTGGTTTCCATAGGGATGGTGCTTGTCTAGTCAGCCTGTGAGAATTGGTCCTGATTGATCGGGCTTGGTTGTTTAGGCCTGGAAGGTTAAGGGTGTGTGAAAGGGAGAATGTCTGTTCTTGTATTTGCTGTTTGATTCATTCACTTGAATGTGCATTTGGAATAATCAGTTTATCCATTTCCCCATTGATATATACTGTACCTATACATGTAAGTGTGTGTGCCCAGTCATGGGACTCTACATGTAGAGTAGGTCTACCAGGGGTGTCAAATTTACAGCCCGCGGGCCTGAACGGGTTTAATCCGGCCCGCGAGATGATTTTGCAAAGTATAAAAATGAGCTGCAGTTTTTGCACTGGATGTCGCAATAGCAATTCTGTTAAGCAAGCAAACTGTTTATACCGGGACTGAGCAAGTATACCTGACAGCTTGTCCGTAGTGGCCTTGTTGTTCTGCCTATTACGTCTTGTACTTTGAACATTACGCGCTTTGGCACCCTCATTGCCCCAAAATGTCTCTGTCAAAAAAGAGAAAATTGGATGCAGAATGCAGAGTTTTCCAAGAAAAATGGTCATCGTCCTATTTATTCACGGAAGTGAATGGGAAACCTGTGCGTTGGTGTGTTCACAGCAGGTTTCAGTGCTGAACGAATATAACCTTTGGCGCCACTGTGAGACCGAAAAATACAAGAACTTGCAAGGACAACAGAGAAGAGAGAAGGTGAATGAATTGTTGGCGGGTCTGAAGAAACAGCAGTCTGTGATTACTCGTAGCCAAGAAATCAGTGATGCTGCAGTGAAACCCAGCTACCTTATTGCTAATGAAATTGCACAGGCTTCAAAACCATTTAGTGAGGGTGAATTTGTGAAGACATGCATGCTGAAGGCTGCAGAGATTGTGTGCCCTGAAAAGTGTCAGGCTTTTGCAAATATCAGCCTGACAAGAAACACAGTTGCAGACAGGATTTCTGATCCGGCGGATTTGGACAGCCAATTGAAGCGCAAAGTAAAGTCATTTATTGCATTTTCAGTTCCAATTGATGACGGCACGTACATTACAGATGTTGCGCAGCTGTCCATATTCATCCGCGGAGTTGATGACACTTTGACCATTACCGAGGAGTTTGTGGAGTTGGTCCCAATGACGGATACTACAACAGCAGCTGATATTTTCACCGCCCTCATCGGAGTGCTGGACAGGGTCGGAGTGGACCGGTCCCGCGCTATCAGCCTGGCTACAGATGGTGCGCCATCAATGATCGGTAAAAAAGAAGGTGTTGTGACAAAATTCAGAGAGAAAGTGCAGATTGCAAATGGAGGACGTGATTTTTGGACTTTTCACTGTAGGAGGCATTGTGTTGCAAGTCATTAAAGATGGATAACGTCATGGAGGTGGTTGTCCGAACTGTTAATTTCATCCGATCCAGAGGCCTGAATCACCATCAGTTTGACAGCCTTCTCAGAGAGAAAGACTACAACTATGGCCTGCCATACCACACCGATGTAAGATGGTTAAGCCGAGGTGCTGTGCTCAGGCGTTTCTTTGATTTACGAGAGGAAATTGAACAGTTCATGGAAAAAGAGGGCAAACCAGTGTGAGGATTTCAGTCCACAGAATGGATGCAGGACCTTGCATGTATGGTGGATGTAACAGAGCACTTGAATAACTTGAACAAAATGCTGCAAGGGTGCAACAGAGTTGTCATGCAGTATTATGAAGCATATGTGCGTTCAAGTTGAAGCTGTCATTGTGGGAGACACAACTCGCGGGTGGTGATGCTGCTCACTTTCCGTGTCTGAAAGATGTTTGTGCGACCCAACATACTGCAGACATGAAGCGGTTCAAAGATAAAATAAAGGGACAGTTGCGGGAGTTTGAGCAACGCTTTCAGATTTTTGGTGAACTGGAGAAAGATTTCAAAGTTTTTTGCCTGCCATTCACTGTGAATGCCTCTGATCTGCCCGTCAACATCCAACTTGAAATAATAGACTTGTGACTCAGATTTGAAGGGCAAATTTGCCGCAGCTGGCTTGGACACATTTTCATCAGTATCTCTTGCCAGGTTACCCCAACTTGACAGCCCTTGCTGTAAAAGTGTTGTGCATGTTTGGAACCACATATCTTTGTGAGAAAGTTTTCTCTGTAATGAGCATCAATAAGACAAAGCTGCGCTCAAGGCTCACGCACAAGCACATGAATGACATCCTGAAATTGGCTGCCACTCAGGATGTGACGCCTGATATTGATGCACTGGTGAAAGCTAAAAGATGCCAGGATTCAGGAATAAAATAAACAGTGGGTAACCCTACTTAAAATGCTGCATGAGACAATGCACCCTGATATAGTTCTGTGAAAATGAACGTCTTCTGTGGAGAGCTAAAGAAATTGAACAGTGTGTGATTTACTGTAATAATGTCAGTCACTTCAGTTCATAAGCTTGGTTTGTTGAAATTGTTCATGCATTGCACAGCTTTTATTTTTCTATCAATAAATAGTGTAGCATACAAGGCAGGGAGTAATTCAACCGTCTTGATTAGTTTCTACCTCAGTTTGTAAGGTGTGGTGAGTTAGCTCAGGATTAAGATATGGAAATGACAAATGAGTTATTTGACACCTAGAAGAGTTCTTTGTATTATGTTCAATCCCAGATAGGCTATGACTTAAAGTTGCATGCCTTTGTAAATACACTGAGACGAAGCCTAAGTTCCAATCACTGAGGCATTGTGTTCTTGAAATTGCCCCAATTTTTTACTCAGAATTTTCAACTAATTTGAAGTGAGTGTCAAGAGGATTATTTGTGATGTGTACATTTTCAGAATGTGTTTGTACTATTTTGCACCATACTAAAACAAAGGAAACAATCTAGAGTTGTTGTTATTTTTAAATTATTATGCCATGATTTTACCGGTCTCGCCCACTTGGGAATAGATTGTCCTCCATGTGGCCCCTGAGCTAAAATGAGTTTAACACCCCTGGTCTACACCATACTCCTTTATTTACCCATACCCAATATTGAAAAAAAGATGAAAAGCTGACCTTAAGAAGGCAGAAACCTTGAAGCAGACCCCAGTTCTAAGTGGGTGGTCATCTGCCTTGACTGCTTTAGTTGAGAGAGACAGACAGACAGACAGACGAAGAAATTGAGAGAAAGAGAGAGCACGTAGAATTGTAGCCAGATAATACAGTACTATGCTCTTCAGACCAGGCACCATAATATATCCATACATTTTGTAGGTGTGGGAAAGGATCTAAAATTCCAATCTGGATTTTACAGGGAGCCAGTGCAGAGAAGCCAATCGTGGAGAAACATGTTCTCTTATACGAGTGCTTGTCAGTATACACATGGCAGAGTGTGGACATGCTGGACCTAGTAGGGTTTTAAGTCATGTTGCTCTAGCTTTGTGTATAGCTGTGTGATGAGTGCTGGGCACTACATGATCCCAGTGTAGCATCACCTACACTTGAACTGCTTTATAAATGCTAAGTATCCAAACCTCATAAAGTCTAGAGATGCCTCAAAGTATTTAATTAGAAAATCTAAGTAGAAAATAACAGTTTAGTTTAATTCAGTGCAACATTAAAATACATGACCATAAAACAGGTTGGGCTGGAGAATTGCTCGACTCTACTTTTCATTTATTTTTTACCTTTTGAGCAGTCAGTACTGAATCAACGTATGCCTCCCTATGTATATGTGTGTCTGTGTGTTTGTCATGTGTCTGCTTTTTGGTTCACATGAAAATTAAGTTTAATCTTAGGCAGGGTTAGCTTCAGTAAATTAACTTTTAATCACTAGCATGCAGTTGATATTTCTCTCACCCACTTAGTATACATACCAAAAGACCATAAGGATATCATTTAACCTGAGTGTCTGTTGAGATAAAGTGGCAGTGAGTGGGATGAAAGTATGTGGAATAAGATCTACACTTCTAAGTCGTTGCTCATTAAAGAAAAAAAAAAGTAACTCTCATTTGGTTTGTCAAGCTGATCACGTCTTTATCCAGGATTCAGGATTGGCACATGTACTGCAGGAGAAAATGGTATTACTTTACTTGTTGTGGTACATGTAACAGTTCTAAAAGGTATGCGCTGTGAAGGATATCTATTTGTAGCAAGATGGATAACAAGTGCCCTTTTCACAATTTTTGGCCTTTCTCTGCAAATCACTGAATGGCCATGCCTCATTTTGTCTCGCACTTTACTAATTTAGAGGATAATGGCTCCTATCTATGGCCCAGGAAGCTTTTCTCCATCAATTACTCTATTAGTCATAAAGCCAGTCCCTTCCTTCCTTTTAAACAGCCCACCCACCAAATGAAAACAATAAAGTACTGTAATCGAACCATCTAATATTCACATGCCCACCTCCCACTCTCTACCGTTTTAAAATCACAGAGCTAGTGTATCCTGTCTTATCAGTTCTCACAGAAGTAGGAGTTTTTAGCAGGTGGTTCTGCATTAGCTAAACAAGCGTCTGTGTGCACAGTGTGAGGTTTTTTTTTTTCCCCTCCTGCTAGCCAGCCATGTTTGCACGGATCTGTTCTATTCTTGGGGTCTTGTGAAGATAGCCGGGCCCCCATTGCTGGTTATTTTAGCTCAGGTCATATTCCCCTGCCGGGCAGATAAAGATAAGTCTTGTGTGCTTATCTGGGCAGTGCCGTACCTCGGTCTGTTGTAGGAAAGCTTGGGTAATAAAGAAAGACTTTGGTAGAGGGGACAAATGGCCACTGCGGGTACAACGTCCTTTCAATGTCAGGTCCTGTAACAGGACAGACTGGACAGATTTTAATGTAAGGTACCTGACAGCAAAAGAAGTGTTTACATTATTATAGAATAGATGAATGAATGAATGAATGAAAGGTGGCACCAGTGGGAATTAAACATTAAAAACTCTGTGATCTGTCTAACACATATACTGTACAAAGACTTGAGTTGAGGGCATCAACATATATTTTGTATTCTTCAAAAATCACATTTAACGGTGTTCCTATATTAAATTTAAATTTTAAAATGGCAGAGTTTCCTCTTTTACCTAAAAATAGACCTATGACATTTAAAAGTTTTAAGCTGGTTTATAGTATATACTTGCTTGTCTTGGCTGACTGTTTTCTACTTCCTTTAAATTGTGCGTCATGGAAATAGGCACTGATGATATACATCGACTGTCCACTACATTAAAACCACTGCCAGCTGACATTAGTACATAGAAAATCTTGCTACTGTCCAATGTTCTGCTGGGAGACCCTTGATCCTGGCATTTATTTAGATACCACTTGACACAACCAACTACCTCGAACACCGCTGCTGGAATGGCCTGGAGAACATGGCAAAGAGATTTTAAGTACTGAAATGGCCTCAAATTTTCCCAACTCTGATTGAGAATCCGTGTAAAATGATCCATGGAGGCACCAACATGGATCAAACATGGCTCCCACCTGGTGAAACACAGTCACATGACCTCTGACAAGTGAACCTGTCGTCTCCAGAGTGCACAAGAGTGTTGGCAGCAGATCCTATGAGCCCTGTGGGTGGCAAGGCGGGGACTCCATGACTTGGACTGTCTGATTGTTTTGGGATCTGGGATCTGGGGAATTTAGAGCCTGGAGCTCTTTAATACTGGTCACACCATTCCTGAGTAGTTTTTGTAGTGTGGAAGGCTGCATTGCCCAGCTGGCAGGACCACTGACATCAGGGGTTGCATGAGGGGGTTACTTTTCTGAAGCAATTTTTGGCCAGGTTTCATGGTCAAATAACATCCAGATTAATGCCAAGAACAAATGTTTTCTATTACAACATTACGTTGCAGTAACATGGTCAATCTTAGTTTTCTGGTTGATAGGTGTATACTAGAACAGTAAATGAGCATTGTAAGACAGTAAAGAATCATGTTTCCCACATAGAGAGTGTTTCTTTTACTCTTGTATTGATACCAAACCTAGTCTGTATTAGACTTTGTGAATAACCTTATCTGTTGATAATATGTTGTGCAGCAGAGGCCCAGAAGGCTATGATCAAGAAAGAAAAATTGTAATTGAAAAAAAAAGGGTAATTATGTTCACACATCGAAAACCTGTACTAATTCCATTTTAGCAGACATTCATTGGCCTTCAGCCTCAACATTCTCTAGCCTTTATCCCATCTGGGCTGATGAAGTTAAATCTTGCTCATAAACCATAAAAAATGTTTAGGACATGACCTGAAAAGTCTAAACAAAGAGCAAACATACACAGAGCATCAGAGCAATGCTGAAAATTAAACTTTATTTGGGACTTTTGTATATAATTATGTCTAATTCTCTGGCTTTGCAGTAATGTCTGTATATAGAACTTTACTTTCAGACGTTTGTGTGAAGACAGTAATTTTTCTGTAGGCCATCATCATGTGAACAACTCACACGCAAACTATTGCTCTCCTTTAGCAGTTCAGCTCCTCAGCTTCTGGCAATGCTCTGGAAACTGCTGACTCGCAGCTTGGTTGGTATCGGTTTTAGATCCACATTTTAATCAGCTCCCAGACAACAAATTATTGTCTTCTTTTTCAGAAGAATCTGGAGCGCCTTTCTGAAAATGCACAACATATAAACATTTTTATAATGGTTAATGAATGTTGCTTTAAATAAAAGTGGCAGTGAAGTTTTGGGTCTTAAAAATCAGACTGTTATTGCTTACACTTTATGTGTGTGCAGACTGTGTGGTGTCTGCTGACAAAACAGGATAGTCAAAGGAATTGTGCATTATACACAACAGATGTTGGAGGGTGTAAATTTACACCTGTGATTTCCAAAATGCAGTTAGGCAAAATGGATTAAAAGTAGTAAGGACCTCTATAAGAATCCAGCACTATGGGAGAATGTAAGCGATGATGTAAGCGGTGAAACCTGGTGTGCGATGAAAACAAGTCTCAATTACTGAAAATCAAAAGTCTTGTAAATTTTATGATTCCATTTACGGTGTTAAAAAATTACAACATCAAGAAAAAAACAGACAAACATGAAGTATAAAAAGAAAAGTCCGTTTTTGAAACAAAAAAGTTTTTAATTACATATTCAGCACTTTTTCTTCTGACCTCCATCTATACATCATGTCCTATAGTCCCTGCCCCACCTGTCACCTCCTCTCCTTTTGCAGCTTCCTCTTTAGCACTGACCTCACCACCTACTCCTGTCAACACCTCGTGTGCCATTCATTTTCATTTTCAACACTTTTTTTTTTATTTCCTCCAATCTCCTTAGCTTTCTTCTAACCTCCCTGAGGTCAAGATTCAGGATTGAAGATTCATTTATTTGTCCCAAGAGATATTTTTCTTATACAAATGGCTACCACATTAAAATACATATAAAACTACTTACATATATAGACCGAAGCAAAAACACAAGGGCAAACAATACAATTCAATACAAAACCCCTAATGGCCTGAGTTTATGAGATTCATTTTTATGGGGATAAATGATTTTTTATATCCACTGAGCTGTGTAATTTTATGTTCAATTGGGACACTGTTACGCTGACCTGATAGGAGCACCTCATATTGAGACTATAGGACATGTGTAGATAATGATGAAAGTTATGAGAAAGTCCTGCATCTTTCAGGAGTTAAATTCAGGCCAACATGGCAGGCACATTCATCAAACGTATTTCTCATCTATGAAGCAGGAGAGAAGAAGAGGGAGAATGTGACTGGGTGAAAGTGTCGAATGGTTCAGGGGAAAACCAATCAAAGAGTGCTGGTCCTCAGCAGAACCACTGCCAAAGGCCTGCTCTGTGTAAATCCCTTTTCTGTCTCGACAGAGGGCACATTGTAAGAGGTCAAATGCAGAGGGGCCGTTTTTTTTTTTTAAGCTGTGTTGTGTAGTTTCAGAGGGAAGCTGATAGTGTAAAATGCCAAAAGGGAACATTTTATGGACCAGAAAAAAAAACATAAAGTAGGCCTCTGAGAAAAGTTCTTGTGTATCATCCCACAACCTTCATATACCCATAAAAATTATAACACAAATGATGACTTATTTTAGACCTTCATTAAGTGGATATTTTTATGCTTCTGTGCTGGCAATAACCACAGCTTTATAACATTTTTGTATAGGGGATAATTAAAGATCACCTTGACGGAAGTTCTTCAGATTTGCCAAAAAATATTTTGGTGAAAAAATTGTTGGTCAAGGTCAAGGTAACTGTTCGTCTCTTGATTATCAATGCAATATCTCAGAAAAGCTTAACGGGGAATTCTTTTGAATGTTTTAAAGAAAATTGTAGTCTTTACATCTATCATCCCATTTGACCTTGCTAATGATACATTTCAAAACATGTATGCAACAGGTGGTGAATGTACAACTAATACAACTATTTTAACAGACGCAGTTTAAGATTAAGAGATTTTTTTTTTTTTACTGGATGGATAAAATAACAGTTATACTTCCATCGGGTCATCAGAGTGCCAGGAATCCTTATTACAATCGTTAAAAGGATTGCTCGCAGCACAGCCCTTAAATACTTCTTGTAAAAGTGAAAGAGTTTCATCCCTGCCTTTTGGCTAAATTATTGTGGTCAGCATGATGTTTTCTTTGAATATACCACACTCAGACTGATACACACACACATATACATTTATATATATATTGGGAATTACGTGTTAAATCTGTGCTGTGTATTGATATTATGCTGTACCTCCTCTTGAGCTAACAGCTAACAGTAACATGATACTGCAGCAGCGATGTTTTATTAATTTATTTTTTTCTTAATTGAAATCATCTTCATTGCAGCATGGACTATGTAATGAGTGCATACAGTATGCTTTCTTTCTGCAGCAGTTTTCCATTCACAGACATTTAAGCTTGTAAAATCAAGGTTAAGTGCATCTAATGCTGGCACAAACTTGTAAGTGAGACAAGAATATATTCAGTTTTTTGTTTTATGAGTAACCATTCATGTTTTAGACAGTGTAGCCTACTAGCTTGTTGGGGAAATTAAGCTGGTTTGTGTGTGTCCATGTAATATTTGCATCAGAAATGTTTTGGCTGTTGCAGCAGTTAAATTTACTTTGCATGCAGTGCCTCTACTTTCCTATAGCACTACCCTTATCCCTAATCTTTTCTTTCCCTTGTTCTACACTGTTTCTATGTGTCTCATTCTCTCTAAAATAACCACCCACTATCTCTCTTCATGTGATAATGAATGCAGGAGCTCTCCTTCACATGTGTTTAGCAGTGCCTGGAGACTGGTGTCGGCCCATGGTCCCTTAATTATTAATTTGACTTTATACGCTGGCCGTTTGATCATCCTCACATATCTGTATGATTCAAATTTAACGAGTTCCCCAGGACTCTGTTTTTTTTCTGTCTTTTGCTTTCTGTCAGGCGTGTTGTCTTGAACCAACTGCAGGCAAGGCATTAGCACAAACAGCAGCACTGAAGCACCAAAATTACTTACTTCTGAAGAACAGTTTAATCAAAGTATCTCAGCTATTTGAGCACACAAAATCTTAGTTTGTGATCTTGTAGAGATAACTGAACCATTGGTCATGGCTTAGTCAATACAATTCTCTATTAAGCGGAAAATAAGTCTCACTTTAGAGCACATTCAAAATGAAATCTCATTTCACTGCTTTTTCTTATAAATATCATTTTCAAAAGGTTTTTCTCTTCAATTGTAAGTATCAAGACTACCTATATTTTGTTCAGTTTTTATTGAAAAATTAATACCGTGCCCCCAACATCAACATATTAATTGACAGTGCATTGATCTCAAAGTTGGATTGCCTAAATTCCAGATGCAGTAAAACCGAAAATGGAATATGATAATTAGCAAATCATTCTTGCAATATGCTCAAATTAAACCGGTACTGTGGTGAGAATTTAATGTGTTAAAATTATTTTCATAAATATAGCCCTATGAATGCCAGCATCACATTCCTGTCAAGTTGTTACATGGAAAACAGGAGACTGAGAAAGATGTGGAACGCCTAAGCAACAACTGACTCAAGCATTCTAAAGATGTACATGAGTACAAGTTCATTTGTAAAAAGTGACTCATGATTAGTTGTGAAAGAAAAATCCTTGAAAGTTAAGTTGTTCAGAAACACTATCATGCGAGGTCTACCCTTTTGTGTGCTGGTTTAAGACGTTACCATGCCACCAGAAAGCGTCACGTCCAATAGCCAAAGCTCAAGTTTCCCAAAGCTGTGTTTGATTTTCCCTTAGACTTTGGAAGTCAAAATAGGGAATAATGCCACACCTAAGCTGACATTCCAGTAAAATAAATCAGAAAGACAGAAAACTGTTGTCAACAATACCAGTTGATAAAAATGCATTTTGTGGTATTTTGTGTATAAAAAACCCCATTGCTATATGTTCATAGTCACAATGAGTCAGTACTCTGTGTACTGATGCACCGTGTGTGGCTGAATTTTACAACACTAGAGTGACATGAAACTCTATTCTAAACCCTCCAGTTGTGTTGATGTGCAGATAAGCCACTTTGTATTTTGAGGTTGGGTTGGTGAGATTCTGTAGCCTTTGGAATTACGGAATCGGACTTTAGGTGTTGTTGGGAGCTCCAACTACCAAGTTCAACTGGAACTGGAATAATCTGTCGTTGTGTCGTGAGTTTACTGACAGTTTGGATGTATCTTTCTTTTCTGTGTGTCTTGGTAGCTGTTTTACACCCCTTTAAAGCTCAAACTATCTCCCTTACCCTTCTCTATGCTACAGAGCAGGAGTTGTGGGAAACAGTGGGCCAGAATTGTGTGATACAATTACATGTGTGCTACAATTCTCTGCCCAGCTCGTGCTAATGTCTTTCTCTCTATCTCTGTCTCTGTCCTCCCTTGTCTTCACCATTCCTAGCGCCACCACGGTTCACTAAAGTTCCCGTTGACCAAATTGGCGTCTCAGGGGGCGTGGTCTCATTTGTGTGCCAGGCAACAGGCGACCCCAAGCCAAGGGTAAGCTGGAACAAGAAGGGCAAGAAGGTCAATTCCCAGCGTATAGAGGTGAGTCACTCAGCTCTGCAAGGCACTCTACAGGTGTTAAGGGCAGATTTAGTGTTTTATTCTGTATTGCAGCACTATACAGTATATAGAAAAAACTACTATCTCATAGTACATAGTGTTCTTAGACAGGTGAATTATACTTCTAATAATGACATAAAATCTGAAAATGGTACCTTAAATGCATGTCACTAGGCATTGAATACATTTTTTTCTCTTATGAATTTATTGTGTAAAGCGATTGTAAAATCAGTGATTACATACAGTATCTTGTGATATTTACTATTTAGCCATACAGACCATTTAAAACGCTCAGTAGTTTAAAAAAAGAAAAGCTCAAACAATATTAGTCCCCCCATTTTGCTCTTTTTTGACCTTTTTTTCAACACTACCTGACAACGCTTCTTGTATTGAATCCCCCATACAGGGTTTTTGAAAGTGGTGTTTTTTTTTGTTTGAGTTTTCACAAATAGACAATAAGCAATTAGCTTTCCAGTTATGCAATGCAAAGCTGTGTTTTTCCTCACCATTTACTGTCATCTTTGCATTTGACTGACTCTGCCGTTGATTGTTTCCAGTGCTGTTTTTTTTTTTTTTTACATGCACCCCGTCTGTGGGAATATGTCGGCACGACATGATGTTTGTTGTTCAGTCCCCGGCAGGCATTCCAGATGGCATCTCTAAAAGTGTTGATTGATGCTCAGCGTCTCTTAATTAAAAAGTTGCTCCTGTAAATGACAATGGCAGTGCATTTGTACACCCGCTGCAGTTTGAAGACAACCTTAGGAGAGGGGAATAAAAAAAGCCAGCATCAAGAGAGGGAGAAGCAGCATCTCAATGAAGGACAAAATAAAAAGACAACTTGTGTTTCTACGTTCTCTTTTTCTGCATGCTAAGTGGGAAATAAAGCCAGTGGCATGAAGGAGGCCGGCAGATTGGATGCTTCCCTTCCTCGGTTTAGCATGAAAAAGAAAAAAAAAGATTGTAAAGGGGTTTTGAAGTAGTTTGGTTTTTCTTGTTTTTTTATATTTTACCCTCTAGACAGCTGCTTTGATATCAATCATGATACTGTGCTCTGTGGCGTTTTCAGCCTAATTAGCAGTTCAGCCCTGAGATGTGCAGCAGTGGAGCAGCAGGGCTGCTGAAGACTTACACTTGTATCTCAAAGTCATGCTTTTCTCAGAGACCTGATTACAGAAGCCTTCATTGTGATGGTGTAATATCTTCTGAGGAGCAGTGGATATTGAAAGAGTAGGTTTGAGACTGACAAGCAGGCTGACCATCCAACACTTCATCCATCCAAAAGAGATTAAATGGCAGGAAATGACCGGCCATATTGAAAATAAGGCTTAATTGATTCAGAAAAAAAATCACCATTTAAATTCAAATCGTCTATACAAGACTTGAGATCCTGCTTCTTGCCTCAGAATATATGTCTGCTAATTTAATTTTCATGGAGAGCAAACCTCTGGTTTTCCAGATGTTGGCAAATTTTTGAGTGTCAAAACTACCATACAGTAAGATACACCCACTAGCATCACATTACAAACTAAAGACAATATATTATTGAAGTACTTTTACTGCTTTTAATGAAGATGCTCTTAAAATGGACTTTGATTAAATGTTGTTATTAACGTAATGAGTTGAATTACTGTCAAGACCAGGCTATTTCAGATATACTACATAGTTCTTCACAAAATTGAAATAAGGTCTGAAATGGGAAATTGCACTTAAGCATCATAATCAAATAATCTAATTGTTCTGTAGAGATAGCCGTGTTTAATTGATTTCATGCTTCTTTATTGTAGATGAATGATGTGAAAATTCATGTGCACAGCAACAATGATAAAAAAAAAAAACCTGCTATTGTAAAATTAAAGCAAAGGTATGTAATTTTTTGAATCATTTGGCGAAAATTTCAAAATAACTGTTAAAAATATTGTAATTTGAATGGTCTGAAAAAAAGATTAGACTTCTGTTCCTCTTCTACCCTCCACATTCTGACTTTAATAAAATCTACCCCATGATTGCACTTTTCACCCAATCATGGGTCATTTCAAGGAGAGGATGATTCTTTTGGCTGTTTTACAGATGTAGATGTGTGCGCACATACCCATAGATGGTGAAAGGCCTATACAAGCATTATCAACAACTGTATACCGGGTTTAGCAAGCCAAAAACAAGGGAAACTGACATGTCTAAATGGCTGTCCATGAATCTCTCTCAAGAGCTATGTGGTTGCCAAAGGGTAGGGTGGAACTAAAGAGCAGAAACAGAAGTGGGGATTAGAGCTGCTTCCTTTTGAGTCTCATGCTTGATTCCAAGAGATTACAAACCCCATCTTCAATAGGAAAAACATTATGTAGTTACTGTTATAAAGACACAACAAATATAGTGCTTCCTAAATTTAACCTACATTTAGTGAGCGATTTTTATTAAAATTTAAGCTTTCTCCTCCTCAGTATTCTCAGTATATGTTGCTTTTTGAGTGTAGTTTGGTTTTCTTTTTAAGATGTGTTTTCACCATGAAAACCCCTAAAAGGGAAAAAAAAGCAAGGAATGTAGAGAGATGAGAGGGTAGGTTATCTTATATTTCTGTTGATGACGACCAAAGTCTAGAATAGAAACTTGAGAACATTCCAACTACAAATGTGTGGTTGAAACTCTTTTCAACATACTCTATATTTTTGACTTCTTTGTTACATATGAAAATGATATATCGACTCTTTAACTTGGTCTTGTATGTCCAGCAAAATTGCTCGGGTGGTCCGTGCCAACACTCTGCTTTTCAAAGTTTAAAGTGGGAAAGTGGGTACCATTGCCATTAGAAGCCCTCATGTCAAACCTAGCTTTGTTATTTGCTCTCTACCTTACAGACCATTGAGTTTGATGAGGGTGCCGGCGCCGTACTAAGAATCCAGCCCCTCCGAGCGCCACGTGACGAGAACATCTATGAATGTGTTGCTGAGAACACTGAGGGCGAAATCACTGTCAATGCCAAATTGTCCATCATCCGAGGTGAGTCCTGCATTGACAAAAAATGTGCGGAAGGATAACTACAAAATGAATCATTAAAGTGGACATCTGTGAGCTCCTCAGATCTTTTATGACACTGCTTGTGACAGTGAGTTGGGGTTTTACTTGCTTGGAATTTCTGTAGGACGTGCTTTATCATCCAATTTAAATATTCGGGCTTTAGCGGTAAAAGATATTTAGTATCGTTGTTGTGGAATTGTTATAAATGTTTCTCCTCTTTATAAAAACAGCCTTTTTAGAATTATTTTATCATTAAATAAAATTGTCATTAAATTGTGTTTTAAAGCATATTATTTTGTCAGTAGATAATGATTAGAATGTTTTCCATCACTGAATTTAATATAAGCAAAATCAGCAGTGATACAGAACACGCTGTAAGAGATGCTGAATAAATATATGTAAATTTGTGGATTACTCATAGCTTTGCATATTGCCTTACAACAGATGGATGGCTCGAAGGCTCCAAGAACTATCAATTTGATGGATCTAATAAACTGTCCTTTCATACACTTGTAAGAGCCAAACCTCAATTGCCCCCTTCATTCAGGGCACAGCGTCTGATGGATATGTCTGGAGATGCACACAGGCACCCTCACACATAAACAGGTGTAGGATAACAAAGCAGTACTAGTTAAGTAGAAGAAATCACTTGATGAATCGCTGCTAGTTTAGTTTCAGCAGATATTATACAGTAAAAGATATAGATATTGTCTAGCTCTAGCTTAGAGGTCATGCAGGACGGTATCATAGACATGTGGTCTCACGCTCCTGCTTTCTGCTTTTTGTACCTGGATCTGTCTCCTTTTTATCCATGGACACACATAGACACACACACGCACACACCCATTGTCACCTCTTCTGTTCTCTCCTGCTGCCATCTGCCGTGTTTCCAGGGCTGGATGAAGCTGAGCTATTGCTGGCTGGCTGGCTGTCAGATCCATAGCCAGTCAGGTGGAGTGCAGCATCCTGGGTTAGTTGTCATTAGCAACAGACCCCCACCACGGAGGCATGCCCTTGGGGTCTGAGGTGGTTTGAGTGCTTCAGATGCTTCACATTTTTAAAAGCCATGCTTTTGTTTTGAAAACATTTGTATTTTCACATATGAGAAAATTTTGCGCATGACATTGCCTGGAACGATTTAAATTGAACAAACAGGTAGTAGTGATGAGCTGTTGAACACTTACAAACTTCTTTTTCCTGAGGCCAGCCCCCCTTACATTAACCAATTAGAGTGAAGAAAGATAAAAGGTATAGTTAGTTATAAAAATGAAGATGACAGGAGGTAAAACATGTAATTAAATTAACAGAACAGTGTGGAAACATGAAGATGGAAAAGGTTTTCATGACGGAGTACAAATGGATTGAGAGAAAGCATGTGGGTAAGGCAGGCAGCGAACAAGGTGTAATTGGAACACACAAGAGGAAAAAAAAAAAGTTTGAAATGAATGCAGAAAACTTGGCCAAAGATAAAGGGAGACAATGGGGGGTGCTGCGACCGATTGGAAAATGTAGAACAGGTGAGGAGGACAATAGATTAACAAGGTTTTTTTGGAACATTGGCAAAGGATTATGATATGGGACAAGACACAGGGGACACATCCACAGTAAACAGGGGGGTTGTGGTCTGGGATCCGGAGAGGCAGAAAATGGGTCGAACCGATAAGTGACTTGGCCAGAGAGCCTTGACACACATTTGCAAAGAAAGCACAGTTGCATTCACACACGCACACACACACACACACACACACACACACACACACACTCAAATCAAAACATATTCAAACAAGCATATCGTCTTATACATCAGTCTAACGCTTGCACTGATATGCACTCACTAGACATAAGAATTACTAAATGTATCATGAATACCTTGAGCAAGAACAACAAACAGCTTCAAAGTAGCAGCAGCCCTCACACAGGATGTCATGTAAAAATGGCATCATCATGCACTCGACTACCTTTGCCAAACGGATCTGCCATTATAGCATGCAGGCTGTTCTTCAGGAATTTCAAGAAAATAAAAACAACACTACAGTACTTATCACAAGCACACAGAGGCATACAGATATGCACATACAAAGCTAAGACAAGCGCCATCTCACTGTATCTTAAATCTACAAAATCATGTATACATAGAAGAATACAGACACCCTGAAACACGCAAGGACATGCAGAAATAATGGATTTATTCAGACAAAGCATGACAGATAGCCTAAACTTAAACCCCATCTGTTCTGTGACAATGACCCAACCCCACTTTCTCCTCTGTTGTCTCTTTGTTTGTACATATGTGCATGGGTCCGTGTGTTTGTGGCAACGGCAGGGTGCACTCAGCATCGACTGTGACACCTCCTTGGCTGTTGCTCCACTGTCTCAGCTGAATACCTAAGATGGGGGCCATCTGGCTCCAATACTACTTGCACACAGTCCTCTGAGGGTCCTTGGTGAGGGACTGACAACCCTTTGATCCATGGTATCGGACATAAGTTTTAGTTTGGCTCTGGGTTTCTGTGTTTTTATCTTGTTTATGTGTTTAGGAGCTTCTTTTCTTTTTCAAAGAAATGTTTTGCAGTGTCAAATAGGAAGGCAAAGTTGCTACCGGGATACTGTCAGCTCATGCTGTTGTGAGGAGATGATGTGGAATTATCCTGCTTTGTGTGCTTGTCTTCCAGACTTGCACCCCTGTGATCACTTATGCAGAAGGATTCTCCCTTGAGGAAAAGAGGAAAATCTGGGATTGATTAGATGTGGTCTGATAATCTTTTTTTTTTTCATGTTGAAGTAGTTGTCAACATGATTTTTGTATCTCTGTTGTGGAAAAACCCATTGTTCATTCATTGATCAGAGAAGCTCTTTAAGCAGAAATAGTCATGTTGGTCTGGGCTGTTTGAATCAGCAAGAACTAGAGACTCACCTCTGACACACACACACACGGTTGTATTATGTGTAAGTTTCCATAGGGCTGACACTGACTTCTGTTCTGTTTCAGTTGATGTTGATTGTATTGCGCTTGTGTTCACATGCAGTCAGAAAGATATGGAGTTTGATCAGTCTCAGAGGTCACAAATGCATATAGAAATATTCACAAATCCATTTTGGAATGAGTATTTAAATGACTCTCTCTGCAAAAATATTTGTCATTCTTCATAAATGTAAAAAAGAATCCACATAAAAGTTAATAATGTTTGCAAATGTCTTTCTCATGCAAACACAAATATTTATTGTATTAGATATATGCAACGAAAATCTAAAAAAAAAAAATCATTTTCTTTTTTCACCAAAAAACACAAACTATTGAATGTGCATTTACAAACTGTTTTTAGTTTGTGAACTTCACTGCAATTTTTTTTCTGTGTTTTTTGAGACTGTCCTCATTTGGGCCAATCCACAAATTATTTTTTATCAACAGGGAAAATCTATAGCCAATCAGATGTCTCCATCCTTTCAGCCCCTATTTACCCCCATGTTTTACTTGTCAACTGAACCATTTCCATCTCAGTATCATCATTATGTTACAATCATTTGTCATTTTGGTGCTGACATTATTACAGTTTTCTAGGAAGCTATTGAAAACGGACATGACATTAGCCACCTCTTAGCTGCAGTACTGAAATACTGCACTGATGTACTGATGATACTGATAAGGGAAATGTATTAAGCTGCCCCAGAAGTTGTAGCCCTTCAGTATATAAATATACCGACCTCAGAATCGTAAAATATTTATTCAGGAATTGCTATGCAGACACATTCATATGATTAGCTGAAATGTAAAACCCCCCCATGTGGGGATATTTTATTAGGTTTTACTTTTCTGCTCAGCTGAAAGGAGGGAAACCTCTTACTAGCTACAGACTAGCACACACAAATGCAGTATTTTCAAATACGATGCGATCTGATTAAGACTTCATGATATGATTATCACAATTCACAATATATTGTCAAATCCTTAGTATCTGTCAAATATCCGATGGTATTCTGATCATGGGTTGGCTGTGTCCCATCTTTAGGCACAAACACACACACATTTACTCTGAGATTCTGCTGATTTTCTTTTGCTGCTCTTACACAAGTGGAACTAATCAAATGTCTTCAAACCTTCTCTGCAACTCATCACTTTCTTCCCCTCAACATATTCAAACCTTTACAATCGTTTCCCTTGCTTGTCGCTTCTCTTTCTCCTCTCCCAATTAGCTTGCCTGGTTTTCATCAACTGCACAAATTTTGTTTCTATCTATTTTAAATGAAATTGTCACTTTAACCATGTGGTTGAAGAACTATAAACACACTTTTCTCAAGAAAGAAATAATGTACTTATGCTTGGAAGCATTATGTGTACATTTTGTTGGTGCGTCAAGCATTAAAAAAGCTAACGTTTTTCAATGATCAACAAAATGGTTGGGCATCCATGGGGAAGGTATGGTAACCCTATGTGCTGAATAATAGTACAGTATAATGATAATAATAAATTCATAGTTATAAGTAATTTCATATATAAACTATGTGTAGGCATTTGATATTTAGGTATAGCTATTGGTTGTACCATAATACACATATATATCATGTAATGTTGTAGCCAGTTAGCCTGTTATTATCTAAAACAAGACGGTTGATATGACTTCATAAGGCTTTCGAAAGCAATAAAGTTTTGTTTTTTTAATTGGCATCCACGGACAAAAACATAAATAGGCCACTGTACATAAACTGCCTATGGGATGTATGATTGGCATAGGGTCTGTTATATTAAAAATCGACTGGATTCTCTGTGATGTTCCTGTGTCAAATGTTTTCCGGATTCAATCTACTCTGTGCAGTTTGACACACCTTGTACAAAGCGTATATTTTAAGCAGAGCAGTGCTGAGTGTGGTTTCCAAAAGACACCGTAGTGAGCCTCATGGAATCGCAAGCATTCATTCATTCATTCATTTTCTACCGCTTATCCCGTTAGGGGTCGCGGGGGGGGGGCTGGAGCCTATCTCAGCATCTTGGGGCGAAGGCGGGGTAACACCCTGGATGAGTCGCCAGTTCATCGCAGGGCTGACATATAGAGACAAAACAACCATCCACACTCACATTCACACCTACGGGCAATTTAGAGTGACCAATTAATCTACCCCCAGATTTGCATGTTTTTGCATCACTAGCATTTTGTAGAGTCGTCCTGAACAGCTCAGGCGACCACGTCAAAGCCACACCCTTGCAAGTTACGTCATAATGATAGTCAGGGTAATTGCAATCTCTATGAACTGCCATACCTTGATATCAGGACTCATGAAATTGTTGGAAAACCGAATTATAGACAATTTCCTTTTGCATCCATATATGTCAAACCTTGTTCACAGTAAGAGTTTAGAAGTTCTTATTGTTTCAGGTCTGTGCTGTTTCATGTGCAGATTTTAACCATACTAAGATCTCTGCCTGTTTGACACAGAGCTGCTCATTGCTGGTCAGGTTCGGAAGTGCACCTATTGATATCCAGGGGGCACTGGGACGTAGTGTGCTTCAAGTACTGTTTGATCAGGCTGTCTACTAATTGGCTACTCTCTTGTGAAGGAGGAGGTAATGGTGAATTTTAATGAGATTCTAGATCTTGACACATGCAGACAGTGAACAGATCAAGCTCACTGAATTTAAGATTGTTTTTTTTTGGGGTTTTTTTTTTATTAGGAGGCAAGGGATAAAAAACGTTATTGGATTTAGGCACTATAATGTGATGGAAAAAGGAGAGGGAGAGCCCAAGTAAAAGTTAAAAGGACAGACACCAATCAGCTGGTTAACCAATTACAGCTCAGACCAAACCAAAATTTTGTATTCCTACCTTGACCTTTGCTTGCCATTCTCCATCTACCTGCCTTTAATGGTTTCCCACACAATATCTTTACCATTATCTTCTAGACAGTCTCATTATCTCTTACATAGTTGCTCTCTCTCTCTCATTCTATCTATACCAGTCCTCTTTCTATGTTTCACTGGCTTGTGTGTGAATTGCGCCCTTCGGCCCTCCTGACCAATACCTGGGTAGATAATGGTGTGCTTATATGTGTGTTAGTGTTGGTTAGGTTTTGAGTTATACCGTTCTTGAATACAGTTTTCAGCAACACAACTAAACCAGCATTTTCCAGGTGTAAGCTGAAATAGCTAGCAATATTCAGCTAGTTAATAGGAGCTCCAGGCTACCCAGGTTAACAAATAAGCTTAGCACTACAGGGTGCTGCTTCTCTACTTTTGCTAAAGTTTAGTTACACACTCATACAGTATGTAGTAACTACGGGTCGTCAACCCTTCAAGTATCCATTTCAGATTCAAAGCTCTTAGGTACTTCGGACAGGATCCCTTCACTTCTTAATAAAGCTTACCGTTTAACATATGTAGAAAGATTCACTGACTTGCAATACTCCAATGGGCACTTGAAAAAGGCGCTTTTCTCAAGTTGGACTAGGCCGTCATCAGTATACCCTGCATTTGTCTTAAGAGCACAAGCACAAACATGCATTTAGTTTTTTGATACCCTCCCAGTGGGTTCAATCGTGACTCCTTGGGTTTGTGTCACTTATTAAAACAACATTTTACATTGTTCTCCCAAATATTTATTTAGGTGTTAAAGTGTAAGACAAACACAAAGTCCTCACCCTAAATTTTTTTTTCTCTTTTTCCATTTATATTTTTATAGCATCTTTGTTTTTCCTTTAGCATTTTTGTGTTCTCTTTCTAACACTAATGTTGTACTGTTTTCATATTAAAGGTTTGAATCCTTACTTCATTGTGTTTTTTTTAGACGAAGAGGTGATTCCAGGGCACAAGGCAGGTTAGATGAAAAATTAATAAGACACATAGTGAAACATGAACAGGCGTATGAGAGAAAGACTAAATTTTCCTGATATTTATGTAAGCATGACAGCCAGTGTGTGCCAGAGTGAGAGAGAGAGAGCCAGCAGGCTGTGCCTGGCCTATAATGAGACTATGAAGAATAAGCTTGGCAGTATCAGCAACAGATCCGGCTGTTCTTCCTCTTTCTGTCTGCCAGCTTCTCAGGTGACTTTTGCCCTCTCGCACTAGTCTCGTACAAATATACAAAGAACAAGTAAGATTGCAAAAAAGCAGAAAAAAACTGCTAGAAGGAGAGTATAAAACCAAGAAAAAAGATGATATATTGGAAATATTAGACTAAAGAAATAGATGAGGAAGTTAGAGCAGTACTCTTTATCTAATTCTACCTTGGTTGTACTTGTAAATTCAAGACAATGAGTCCAGGGTTACCTGGATGACAATGAAGAAACGCTGTACGTTATGATACAAGAAGCAAGCGCCAGGAGACCTCTGAAATGTGGATATTTTCCGCATGGAAGTTAAGTCCTTCAACAACACCTATATAAAGGCCGAAATTAACAGCAAAGAGAAAGAAAGCATGAGTCTTAACAGAGCTTGAGACCCTGGCGGGACTCATGTGATTTAGTCCACTCGGAAGATACGCACTCTGTTATTTTTGCTAACTGCTTATCTGTAGCTTGTCCCTGTCAAACAAGTAAATTCTCATTCCCAAACAACACTCACCACCTCCACCTGTTAATAATACATGTGGTCAGTGGTGTTTAGATGTACTCCCAGCAGCGGCAATTACTTGCTCATAGTGAACCTATTTTGGTGAGGCACCTTTGTGAAACATCTCGGCAAGTCAATGCATGTTAATTTTTCTTGCAAATGCTTAACCGTATGGTCTTACCTTGTCTATGCCATCACAATAACCTACATGTTAGAGTTGGTGGTCAATGGTGGTTATGAGGTACTCTTTCAAACAACAAATCTATAAGTTGAGGGTGAACCCTTGGAAGGCTATCATGTCAACTATTCTTCCTGAGAAATATTGCATTTGCTGTCCTTGACTCCAGTGCTTTCCCTTTACTTTTGGAAGATGTCTCTCTTTCACATCACCTCCCCACTTAATACCTCCATTTTGGAATTTTTCTGAATGGCTTTGTCTGTCATCTATCTTTGAAAACACATCTTCCTCTCTTGTAGAAAAAGTTTCCTCATGAGGAACTTCACTCAGATGCAAGTTTATGACCAATGGGTCTTTTGATCCTAGAAAGCTGTAATGCTGTAATCACATGTGACTAGAGGATGAAGAAGGAGGGCATAAGCTGAGTGGTGGCAAGAAAGATAAAGGACAAAGATGGAGAGAGTAAGGAGGTATTGCTGGTGGAGTGGGATAAATGGAAGGAGCTTTCTTATAGCCAGGAGGTGGCTGCCTTCTGAACTTTCTCCATGAATTTCATATAATTCTTGCTCAAGTAGAGTGACCCTGCGTGGACACCCTAGACATCTACCCTCAGCCAATTTTGGGCTATGGAGTAGAGTAAAAAGGAGGAGAACAAAAGAAGAGATGAAAAAGCAATAAGATGGAGAGCAAAGGGCGATTGGTTAGTTGGTGAATTACTGGCTAAAAAGTTTTGATAAATAAATCCTTTCTCACAGCAACATCTGCCAGGTGGCTAAATTGAAACATCTGCATTTTCAATGATGCTTTTATCAAAATAAGCACTCTGGTTTATCTGCCATGTTGATTGAGCCTGTGGCAATAGATAGATGGATAGCCTTGTGTTTTCCTCCGATATCAGGTAATTAAAAAAAAAAAAAAAAAATTCTTCTGTTAAGTCATAGCTGCCCAGTAGGGATGCAATATAATTCATGATACTGGTTTCACGATTCACAATTTTTTCCCAGTTTTTTTTTCTTCGAAATGAGATTCAAGACAAATTATAAATGGTAAAGTGTCCTTTGTTATTTCTCAGACAAAAACTGTAGCTTCTCCTTTCTTCTCTCTATAAAAATAGACGATACCTTTCTCTTGTGAAGTAGGGAGGTGATAAACTTTGCAAACTACAAACTGATACTCACTGTGGATGATGCTCCTAAAGCAACTCCACTCCCCCTTCCCTCTCTGTTTTTGCTCCGTAGCTCCTCCCATCTCTTTAAGACAGTCATTTTGAAATGTTGTCAACAGGTTCCTCATCCAACCACTGTCGTCAATGAAATGACTAAAAGTGACAAGTTACTGCACAGTGGTGTGAAAAGACATTAAAGTGAAGTCACAGTATATAGGGTCAGTGCCATCGGCTAAAATGTGTATAAAGACTTATTTAACATAATCATTTGTCAATATTCAACTGGCTCAAAGTGCAGTTACATCCTTAGCTACTATCCAACTGTTAGAAGACAAACGTTACCAGTTTTTAATAGCTGTAGAATACAATTAAGAATGTTTAATGACAACATCATTTTCATTTTTTGCATATTTTAGGATGCAAAATGAGCAAGCACGGTCTGAATTAAAAACTTCAACAGGAATCAAATCATAAATCCAAACTTTTCTTCGATGGCACCTTGTGCTCTGGGGTATGAGAGATGGGAGACAGAAATGGTTCCAGTGGAAACATTGATGACCTTTGGAGTGCCCAACTCATGCATAAAGAAAAGCAAGGGAATGTGGCCTGGACCACCAGCTTCATGCATATACATGAGCCACAAGCCCACGTGACTGAAGTCATACAATGCAGAGGTTGTGCTTTGGGCCATGCAGGGTTAGCAGAGATGATAAGACAGTAAAGCATGCCTAGCACTTGCTGTGCCTACAGGTTTCTTGTGGTAAAAGTTCGATGGTAATTTCACCAGGATGATTATTTTTCTTCTGTTACCATATAGGTCAGTGTAATAAATCGAAGATACACAACAATATGCCAAATAAAAAAAATACATCGAAAAGACAAGTGATTGCATCAGTGCAGTTCTTAGTGAGATGTGAGATTAATTTATCAGCAGGACAAACAGTGAACAAGAGTATAAGAAAGAGGCCAGTTAGAAGATGCTATCCAGGACTTCTTCATGATTACAAAGCTTGTCTACTGGAGCAAAGCCCAGATTCTACTGGATTTCACAGCAGCTATTCATATTTTAAGAAAATTGTGGTCCTTGGCCCTTAAAGGGCAATAGAACATCCAACATCTGCTGCTGTAGCCTCCATCTTTTTCTTCTGCCCACAAGCCCATACACCCATATTTTCTGTCGCATTCTTTGAACACGCATTTCAGTTGAGCTTCACATTTCTGTGTGAATGGGGTTGTCACCTGGGATGTTACAGCATAAGGAGAAGTAGTTTTTATTTTTACATTGGGAACACAATGTCTTGTATGAGTTCTTCCGTTTTATTTTCTGTATTGTGGGTTCCTGTTATTGACAAATGAGAATGTTTCATAACTCAACATTTTTATTTGGTCAGATGCCACTTTTACAGCAGGAAATGATAGTGAAATTGTATTTGGGGTATTCTTTTGTCCACTTTTCTTCCAAGCAGTCCTGCTTGTTAACCAGCTTGTCTGCATTCTGCATTAGCGAAAACCACTAGGTCTTGTTATATTTTTATTTTGACTTATCCAACAGTCTGACTATTCCTGCTCTGGTGAATGTCCACATTCTTGGTGACCTATTTTCAATATCTCAAAGGTGCATTAAGCAGTTACCAACCAGTCTTTAAACTCACCCTCTCATATCGCCCACCACATATTCATAATAGTTGCTTTGCTAATAAAAGGTGCCTCAAAACCTGTCCTTAGTGGCATAATTACACTAAGCTAATAATCCACCAAGGCAATGGCCCCACACATACTCATCTACCTTCCCTCAAAACCCCTTACACTTACGGACAGTCTTTGTTTTGTTTTGATATTTGTTTAGGTTACATTACACCCTTTTGGGCGGAAGTAGCACAGTAGCTCAGCCCATTACAGTTGTTTGTAGAATAAAGTTACTTGGCAAGCTTCAAGAGGCCTTTCTTCCACATCTCAGCAGCACCAAGACTTAAGTATAACATACAACCTGTTTATCCCATGTTTAAACACTGTTTGAGTATTTAAATCTGTCTATCAGAAAGAATAAAAAAAAAGAAAGAAAAAAAATCACAGGTTACCTAACCCCGGCGGTAGTGCTGAAGAGTCTGATGTCTTGAAAAAATATTGACATAAGTGAAGCGGAACAGCCTCTGTTTTTATTCAAACTATTTAAGTAATGAATACTAAAACTTTTAATGACTATCCATATTTACAGTATCTCTGTCTCTTCATTAACACACAACCAGAATATACAGGAAATAAGTTCAAGGTTTATTTTTTAGAATGTTCAGTTTGACATCTTGATGAAGCTGCCAGATGCTTAGCCAGGTCCTTTCTGGGCTTCTACTAGTCTCTCAAAATAGAAACTCTGAGAGACTTCTCATTAGATTTTGTTCTTTTGCTCCTTTTTTTTTTTTGTCCTTGACCTCTCCTTATTCTTCTTATTTCCCTATGTCGGCTTGAGTACCCCTTGTGGATGCAAATTTATGATTTTATGTCTGTCATATTCTGATATTGGGCATTTTGAAAATGTAACAAGTAAAACTTGTTTGTAGTTTTCAACACAAAGAGCAACCAAATGTAGATCAAACGGTCAATAAGAAGCTTATAACATGTTTTGAATGAACCTGCTATAAAACACAAGATGATGAAATAAATATGGAAAGTCATTAAAGATCTGGTAAAACAACAAAGCTGCTGGTGACCAGACCTATGCACAGGACTGTAGGCAAAGATGTGTCTTGTCATACAACATATATGGCATAAGAATATTACAGCCATGAAAAGCTGTATCTTTAGGTTCCTAATGAAAGAAAAATCTTTTCCCTAGAATATGATATAGGTACAATATAGCAGTCTTCATAAAAAGCCGCCTTTTAACAACAAATTAAATTGTCAGGGTCAGAGGTTGTATTTTCGTAGAATAAAGCTGAGCGCGTAATGAATGTCAAGCTATTTGTATGCTATAAGAATTTAGAGACAACAGAACAACAATAATAGAAATCCAGGAAGACTTGTACAGCAGCAATAGCACCTACACTGTGTGGTAAACTGATGTCAAGTTTCCAGGTACCCATTGTGCCTCCAAAAAAAAAGCACACATTCGCTTACAGAAACACACTCAAAGCCAGCCATCACTAAACCAGTCCTGACTGGCTGACGTTTCTCCTCGGTAAGGCACTTCCTTTAATGGCTCCAGCCTCATCTCTTGTCTCCCCTGGAGTTCGCCTGTCTTACCACAGATGCCTCAGCAGCCATACGGGAGCGACAGAAAGAGAGAAAGGGAGAGAGAGACTTTCACCGTATGAGATGGATAAATAGATTTTTTTTTTTTTCATTTTAAGTTGTTTTTTCCCCCTCCACTTTTCCTCTCAGGCATGGGATCCTTGCTATCCTATATAATTACACCCCTCTCTTGTCTGTGCTGTAGTATCATGGTGGCTCACCACATCAGCAAAACAACTTGTGCGGTCTCTTTCAGTTAGTGAGTCTTAATGAAGGTAATGTATTGATGTAATGCAAATCTCTGTCCTTAATTCAACAGATTACGCGGAAGCAAAGTAAATCTGTGCATTCAGCAGAGTATCACAAAAAGTAGACATCCCTATTATTAAGATAAAAAAGTAAGATTCTTATATTTGCTCCTCCCAATCTTTTTTCTATCATTTTTACCTGTAGCTGTATTGTGATTATTTTAATGTATATGCCAAGTGATGTGTTAAGAACTGGATCTTGGGGAAATAAACAAAAACAAAACCATTTTCTGTATGTATCAGCCATTTTCTTTATATGTAACTTTGTGTTCTCAAAAAGAAATAATGGCCTGTTATATGGGCAGCTTTGTTCCCCTCTTATAATGGACAGGAAATGAATGCTTCAAACTACTACTCTGCTTATTATGAAGATGAAGAAAAAATGTTTCCTGCCGAGTGTTATCTATAAACGGGTTTTTCATTACTTGGGTTGGTTCCTGGTATGTGCCGCAAATTCCTCTGTTATTTTATTGTTTCAGCTTTGACTTTTGACAAAACTAGGTGCCAAAACTAGGTAGGTCACCATAGCTGTGACCTGTGGTGATTGCTGCGATTTGATCTCCAAAATATCCCCTTCTTGGCCGCTGTCACTATCTTCCTTTGACAAACATCCGTCTACTTGCCTTTTAGCTCGGTGGTGATTAGAGCTTTATGGATGTGACCTAGTATGTCCTATGCTCAGAATGGGATGTATGGCAAATGTTTGCAAACCACCAATAGTCAGAACCATCAGAGCAGTAAATTTAGATTTTTAGATTTTAGTTATTTTGTTATTTAGCTTAACCACTGACAGAAACAATTTGTGATACATGACCAATATTGTAGTTTAAAACATTCCAAAAGAATAAAAGAACATTATCAACACTTCCACTACTATTAGGTTAGGATGTAGTGTGAGTTTGGTAATGCTGTAGTCCTCCCATATCCACTGCTAAAAGTTGCTAAATCCACAGGTGGTATTTTTGGAGGCAGCGTTAGACACAAATGTAATGATTTTTTTTTTTTTTTAAAGGTTATTCTTTCTCAGCCTCTGAGACCTCTTAAATACATAGTTAACCCACAGTTAAATTCCTAAGTAAGCTTATTGCCTATGTAAATAAATAAACTGATTTTTCACCCTTTGTATTCTTTACATGATCAGTAAGCCAATCCCACAAACTAATTTTCCATGGCAATAAGTGTTGCTGCAAACTTCTTCTCTCAGTGTTCAATCTTCTTGTGTCTCTCTCTTCTTTTTCCTCTTCCCCTCCTCCTCTCTTTCATATAGTCTCCAGTACTGTTTTCTCTCTGAGTGGTATTTTGACGATTTAGATTTAAAAGTTGTCTTTGATGGCTCAGCCTGGCTGGTGTGAAGAATACCAATGGAGCATCTTCCAGGAACAGAGTAGGGGGGTGGAGGTTGAGTACCAGCTGTATAATAACCATTTTTCAGCTGAGATGGCTATCGGAGAGGACTATTGGTGTTGGGGCCAGAGATGTTGTGATTAGATTTCCCTGGTGTTGCTATTCTCCTCTGTCCCTGTGTAACTGTTCCCCCATCTTCCTTTTTATATTTCTCAAACTGTTTCGACAGACAACTCCTTTGGTTATTGAATTCAAGGAATGCCCCAGAAAGATGGAGGAAGTATAGACTTTTCTTAAACTTTAATTTGGTTTAATCTGAACATGTATATTGCCATTTATATATGGGATGCCTATGTGTACATATGATGATGAAATCACTAATAATTGTCAAAATCAAAAGAAAAATAAACTTTAAGAACATGAGTTCACACCAGGTTTGACATAGTAAGTGCTGTTCAGCTTTAGTTCATGTTACCCCACAACCAAATGTAAGAAAAACAGGCTGCTGTATCACTCTTACAAGATATACATAACAAGTTCATGGTGATGTACATACTCTGTAATTTAGGAAATGTTTACTTGTTTATTTAATTGCCAAAGCTGTATTGTCACTGGAGTATTTTCAGGAAAATGTATCAGTATTTGCCTGTCTTTCCATGCATTAACCATTCATGCACTAATGCATTCATGGTTTTCTTTACACTGATGTAAAGAAAATAGACTTCTCATAATAGTTGTATACAGGAATTGCTTTTGAGTAACACAAGCACTCTTCTGTCGTCTCTTTCCTATCTGTGTGATGTGAATATTTCGGCTGTGTTGTAGGTGCAGAGTGCATATTATCTGGAGTTCAAGCAGCTGGATCTGCCCATTAATACCTATCCACTCAGATTGTGTTTATGTGTGTGAGGTAGAGTACGCCATCAGTAGTCTTCATCTTCTTCCACTATGTATATCATCCTTACACTCTGTGGCTACTCATCTTAGACCTCTCTTTGCCTCTCTCTCTGTTGTTCTGCTCCTCCTCCTTTCTCTGTCTCTCTCCCGTAGTTCCTCTGTCGTATTAATGCATAGACCTGCTCAAAGTCTCTATGCTGTGGTGCTGGATAATCAACCTGATTATGTTGCTGATGAAATGAAATCACTTCAGTAAGTGAAAATGATAATATGAGTAATAGATTTAGGGGACTGTAGAGCATCCCACAGCATTTGCTCCTCTCCAAGGCAGTTGAGTTTTACCTCTCTCCATCCTCTCTTGTTAAAGCTCTCTACACTCTATTGGGTAATTGCTGACGAAGAAAATACTAAGAATAATAAAAAATAGACGTAGATTTTATTCTCTGTGTAGTTATGTGGTTGGAGAAAGGCACTGTAACAGTGAAGTGGCATGGTTAGTTCTCACAGAGGTCAGGTATACGTCTGTCATCCTGTTCATCATGGTTCTGGAAAGTACATTTGCTAGAGGTCGCAGTTAAATTCCCTCTATCAGGGTGTCTGTCCCAGTTGTGGCCACACAATTTAAAAAATCAAATCCATTATATTTTTGCTTTAGAAAAAGTCAAACTGCCCACCAAATGGCTTTAATTGATTATTCAATTTGTTTAGCAGTCTACAATGACAGTCGAAGACTAAAGGATGGACTTTTAATGATGGCCACATTTGGTTTGATTTTGTTTCAGCATTTTAGCTGTATAAACATCTGCGTATGCAAAGACAAGGTCCATGCTGGTATATTTAAATTGGCTTTTCAACTGCTTAAATTGTACAAAACATCGGATTAAACTGATCAATGTATGCTCACTAAGTATTAGTTATTTCTATTACTACAAAGTGTGGCACAGGTCTCCTATACTGATACTGAGTCATTTGTAACATTATTTTGATTAGATGTTGCATTCTGGGATTGTTTTGTTTGAGGGGTTTTTGATAAACCCCCAACAACTGCAGGTTTGCATGCGTTGGAGTTATTATTGCAACATCAGCTTTGGCTACATGCACTAGGTGCCAGATAATAATAAAGCAAAGAATCACGTTCATTTCGGTCCTATCAATCATTTCTGTAGTTGTATTAAGCTAAAATAATAAATTAAGCTTCCGAGCCAAGAATCGAGTCATGTCCCCGGGTTTAAGATTTAACATAGAAACAATTATTTTTTCCCCCCTAGCATTTCCAAGTGCTGTTATTACACAAAGTTTGAAAGGCTTTGGTTGCATTTCAAAACGCAAAGTAACCCAACATAGATGATGGGTTAATTCTGAAAAGATCAGGCACCCCATCCTCTCTCTTGAATCGAAAACGCACATGTGAGATGTATATATACTGTATATATATATAAAAATGTAAATCAAGATATAAATGTTAATATAAGGAGAAGAAAAATGACGATAGATTGAAATTTTTCAGTGCACTGTAGCGTATAACTGCAGCATGTGTCACAGCTCTATAGTATGATGACCTTAGTGACAAAGGCTGCTCTTGGCAGAATCAACAGACATTGACCAAGGGTGTGCATGCGTATATTTAATTTGTCCTGTGAAAATTTGTCATCGCAGAGAACCTCCAGCACACATTAAAATGCAATTGCTGCACCATTATGACGAACTGGCCCCTTGGGATTTCTGGGATACTGTCAGCCCATGTCATCGGTTGCTTTCTCCTCTTCACAGTCCCTTTGGTTTGCCCCGCAGTAACACTCCCATCGATGAGTGATCTGTTTATTATTGCATGGCCGCCTTTATCGACAGAGCCTGTAAGCTTCAGGGGGAAAGATGGTATCAGAGTCTATTCCTAGTTAAGTAAGTAACCAGCATTCATGCCATTTATTCAGGAAAAGCTGCCGGTTCTGTATCAGGTCAGAGCAGCTGTAATGATAGCATAATCTCTCTTTGAATCTTCTATCCTTGCTTTGTGTTATGGCTATTTTGATTGGTTGGTTTCTGCCCTGAATTGCTCTTTCTGATTAATCTATTAATCAACCCGAAATCAACCTTCTTTGTGTGTTTTTCAGCTTCAATACTGTAACCATTTTTTTGTTTTTGTTGCCATAGGTAATGCTAGTGTGAAGTGCTAAAGCGGAAAAAAATCAAATACAGCTGATGTAACAGAGAGAGGGTTAGACCTACTCTGCAGATACGCATCTCCAACAGACTGAACAGGGCTAGAGGTGTATGCGAGTGCTACACCTTTCACTGCATCTTATACGTAGATCCCCGATGGCACACAGAAGAGAGATTTTGTGAGAACATATTGTTCTGTCTTGTTCAGACATTTCTAAGGTAAACTGTAGGCTTGCCATTGCTTCTCTAAGCTTCAGGGGGACTTGATATATAGCGATTATACTGGGGTTATCATGAATAAGCAATGGAGAGGATATAGCACAGAGCCTAAAACTGTAAATGCCTGTATTAAAATATTCATCTTGCCCAGCTGATGTCAACTTAAGTTAGAGCTAACCTGCCTGAATTTACGCTTGAGACCGTCTGGTTTTACCTATTATTCTCCCCATTGTTTTTTCTTTCCCAAGATTTAATACTTTAAAGGTAAATTTATATGTCAACACCTCTTTTAACCATACAGTCCCATTACGTAATGTGCATAAGGTGCATAAAACAGTGCAGTTTTGCTTTATTTTCTTTATATATTCTTATATTTATGATATAAGAAAAAAAAGTTAGGGCTACTACATTAAAAAAAAATTGCATTAAAACTATAAATCCGATCTTGTGGTGTTTACAACTGTTCATTAAAAGCAGTGACGTAGGTTACAGCAATGCTGACTTTGTAAGCATAGAGAGTGACCGTAGTAGCTTCGGAGGTTTGAGGAGGGTGGTGTAAGGAATCATTTCATGATTTGTCATTTGCATTTTGTTATAACACTATTCAATGTTACTATCCAAGGGATAGACAGCAGGCAGCAGGAGCCGAGCAAGCTACAGTGTGAATGGAGGGTGGAAGAAAGGTTTGAAGAACAAAGCAGTAATCAGACAAATAAAATGTTATTTTCTATTTGTTTCACAACATTTATGTTCAAAGGCACAAAACAATCCTGTGGGAAGGTGCCACATTGCCAGGTTTTCTATGAATTCAGCCAAAGAGGATGCTTCTTTCTTTTCACTGAAAGGCAGATTCTTAATGAACTGCAATTTGCTTGTTTATTTGAGCCTCAGTTGGTTTATGATGTGGTTGTTGTAATGTACATGGTTGGCTATAATCTCTCACTTCCAAGGAGTGTTTGTCTCAGTAGTCAAGGATAATTAAAGATTAGTCTTTTGCCATAACGCTGAATGTTAAAAGCAAATGAATTATTAGACTATGAGGTCAGCCACATATAATTTTACACTTTTGGAAGTTTATAGTAACATTGGATTTTAATCTTTTCACAGAGGACCTGCTCCCACCAGGCTTCCCTAACATTGACATGGGCCCTCAGCTCAAAGTAGTGGAGCGTACTCGAACGGCCACCATGCTCTGTGCAGCCAGTGGCAATCCTGACCCAGAAATCACCTGGTACAAAGACTTCCTGCCCATTGACCCCAGTGCAAGTAATGGGCGGATCAAACAGCTACGCTCAGGTAAGAAAAGTCAAAGCCCAACCAGCTGCTGCTATGTTCAGTTAATATGACTTAAACACTTTCGTTTTATTTCCCAGGACATTTTAAATAACATGGTTGTTTTCGTGTGTATGTGTGCTTTACAGCAAATATGGCTGCAGTGTCTTTCTTGCCCCCAGATTGTTAATTGATAACATAAAAGTAATTTGGAATACTTTATCTTTTAAGACCTCCAGCTTGGGAACACATGTAATTGTTTGATATGAAATGCAGTTTCATTGAAGCAGCATATCATTTTTAAACTTAATGATAACCTTTCTAAGTTAAACACTTCATTCTCAGGTAAAAGTCAGTATAACATGGATATACAGTATCTTCTGATTTCTGTAGAGATTCACTTGGACCATGAGATCTCATTCAACCCATACAGGAGTGTATTATTTGTATTAAAGATGTGAACTAACCTGACTTGAGAAGTTTTATAAGCGTGAATTTTCAGGATAACAAAGTGGAGCATACAATATAATAGTATAAATGTGCTAGTTTTCGGCCATTATGCTCTGACCTTGTTAAAATAGTAATTAATCATCATCAAAAACATCTTGTGAAATGGCAAATTATGTTTAAGAGTACAAAATTACTGAATGAGGTCAGAAGATTCACAACATCACTTAGGTGAGTCATATCAGACAATGAGAGCAAGGCCCATATTCTACCGGCACAACCCAGTGTTGAAAATGTTGTCTCGTTCCCATTGATTAAACCCCACCGAGAGGCCCAGTAAAGCAAAGTCTAATTATATAGCTAATTAAGTGTAGGCTCTGGAGTGGCCCTGGGCAGTAAGAGGTAGATATTTTTGGTCGATGATGTCACCATTCGAAAAAATTCATTGACTCTTATTTGATTTTTTGCTGCAAAAGTAAATCAGTGTAGACACCACTAAATAAAGACTGTGTTGCCATTGAGTTCCTGTCCCAGTTGTGGCCCTCATGAGCTGTGCACCAAAAATAATCTATTTGTCATCTCCTAATATATGCCCTGCCACATTCGCTAAGATGCTTGTGATTTTAGATGTTTCATATTTATCCAATCTGATGCTCTCCATTTAGCATTGTGGACTTAGTACTTCTTCGTGGTAATTTTCTTTCACAATATGTGTGACTATATACATTGTCTGGGATAGTTATGCTGTATTCATAGGAGCCCAAGGTCTTCCTCTGGGAATTTTAGGTCATGCTGAGGTGCTCTAGATAAGGGCTGTCAGTTAGCCAGTGCTTTAGCATCCACAAGGACTCAAAGAGCTCCAACATATTACAACATATTCTGCTAAAAAAAATTGTTTAATTATTTTGGCTGTCAATTTATCATTTTATTACATTTTAGCGGATTGTATGCAGGGTTTCTAAAGATCATCAAGATTTGTTCAGAGAATTATTGAAGATTTGGTGTTATTTTTGTAGGTACACTGGGCACCTGGTAAGCATATGTACTCAGGGAAAATCAGGGAACTTTCCATCTTCTTACCATTGTTTAGCAAGGTCTGAGCTTCTGAGGATGGTTGAAAGAGAATACTCGCTTCTTGCTGATTTTGTCTAACCTCTTTATCATTGGTCTTTAACTGTCTCATGATTTCTCCAGCTGTATTCATATGTCCTGTCTACCTTAAACAGAGTGCTGTTATTTTGTCTCTCTCTTTTATGTGTTTTGTCTGTATTTTAGTCTGAAACTCAGATGTGTCTCAGTGCACATTGCAGTCTTCAACACATTTCATTTAGATGTGACCCATAACACAACTTAAAACAATAAACAAAACCACTAACATACAAATGAAAAATAAGATAAAATTCAACACTTTTGTAATTGACACCCAGTTTGATTTAAATTGATTTTGAGTTTTTTCTAAAAATCCTGATAATAAAAAAATAAATATTGAGGTGGGACATTAAACCCAACTAAAGTGCTTGACAGTCACTTTCAACCTCAACCTTAAATAAAATATGTTGTTCTTCCCTTTTTTTCTTACTTTCCTTGCTTTGTCATTTTCAGACACCTTTGGTAAGTGTCTTGCAAAGCCCAGCAAGCCCATCCACTCTCCTTGAAGCAGA
>KV751319.1:6339043-6357494 GCA_001698575.1 Mola mola
TTCCTTTATTTCGTTTCCTTGTGTTGTGTTTATGGTGTTGTGTTTGTGTGTTTCCCTTTTGTTACAGTTTTTTTCGTGCACATACTTTTCCGTTAAGTCTTTTGTGGTTCATTTGTTTGTGAGGTTTCTGTTTCTTTTTCAAAGTGATGCTGCTCTGCTTTTTGACTCGCGGAGTACAAATGCAAATGCCAAATGAAATAATAAGTGTGTATACAGCCAGTGTTCCTGTCATCTTGTTTATAGTGACCCATTATTGAAAAAAAGTAGACCTCATTTGGCCTGATTGGGTTCTATGGTGATTCCAGGCAGCCATTAAGGGATGCCATTTACAGTGTCGTGTGGATCAATAACAATATAATGACTTCAACATCACATTTGCTGTTGCTTAGCGGGTGCTCAAAGATAATTTTATTTCCAAATGGCGGTAGCTAGATATGATTGTTTTTGTTGAGTGAGTGCTTTCTGTGTTCCCTTGCAGTCATGGCATTCAATCAAATTAAAATTTATTATTTAAAAGCTCTCTCTCCCTTGTATACACACAAATCCACACACACACACACACACACACTCAGAGAATAGAATATATTTTCGGGTTGATGTGACTAAAGTAATGAAGATTCTCAAATTTGACCGAGACGGCATAAATGTGTTTCATCTGAGGCGTTTGTAGTGTAGTTCTACTACTCCTGCATGCACTGATTGATATTGCAATTGGCTTTTTCTCAACTTCCTGTCGTTTGTTAACATCTGTATGATATGGCAACTGCTGCACTAAGTCTACCTACATATTTAAATCTCTACTAGTTTTATGAATACACCTTTTAAATGGAGAGGAATCACATTTACATATTTTGTGGCTAGATAGATTACATTGTGGTTCAACAAGTCTGGGTAGATCAGGCCTAGCATTCATTCTGTTACAAGATATAAAACACTTCTACATCTATCTGTCTCCTCTGAAAGTGGATGTATTTATATCTGTTATTATTGAACTCTGTTGTTCTCTAACTAAAAATGTATATTGATAATCGCTTCTAATCCAACTGCAAACAAAGTAACAGTACCTATGCTTAGGGCAACCTCAGCAACTGCACCAAAATTGCCTTGACATTCCTTACCATGTGTGATTAATTAATGAAGCCACATTAAACCCCCAAAAGTTAGAAAATCAACAGCGAACACCAAAATTTACATGTAACCACTGTATCCTTTGTATAGCTGATATATTTTTGACCGTAGTCTATCAAATTCATGCCGTTTCTTTGGAACTCATTTTTTGCAAGCAGTTATCTCAGACCCAAATTAGATTCCAATACCTCAACCAAACAGTTAGGGACACAAAGAGTTTGTATCATTAAGTGTTGAGTCTGTGAGAGCCGCCAGTCAATTATCTGTCAAAAACAATGGAAAATTGCTCAGTAATTAAAACCTGACAATGACTACATTCAGGCTTTATATCTAAAATTGTAAGTCATAAGAATAACTCTGATGCAGAAAGACTAGGCTGTGATGTATGCATGTGCATGTTTGCCCTCTTACAATTGTATCTGCCTGATGATGAATGTGCTTGCATGTCCTGCTATGCATTTGTGTGTAACGTTGGGAAAGAAAGCTAGATTACACCTTATGTTTTCACTGACCAAAGCAAAATCCTGCCATCTCTATTAGATGCTTGTCTCAGAGTCCTGAAGTTAATAGCCACCCCTCAAGACATCATGCTGCTATTAGAAATGTTTGCAGTTTTCATACAAAACAAAATTTTCATTACCTGCAAATAAAAAAAAATATTCCTGTTGTTAATCCTACTGATGACATTCAAAAAGGGATCATCAAAGTGAGGGGACAGTATAATTTGGCTGCTTGTCATCTACCTGTAAGTCAATAGGAAAAATTGATTCACTCTGAAATCCCCTCAATCCACTATTTTCTATGATTAGATACCCCTGCCATGATCGTCCGTTTCCTTTAGGTTATAATTTCCATTTTGATGAGCCACCGATAGCGACTGTTTAGCATTGGCACAGCCAAGGTATGTTAATACAGGCCACTCCCCGCAGTTTATATGTAAATGCCATAGGCCTCACCCAGTGAGTGTGACTAAAGGATCTCCATACTGCGCCTGTGTCCTCAGGCGGCAAGAGGGTGTAATCTCAGCTTCAAGGTGACACTAAAGGCTGCACATTATTTTGGCTTCCCCCTTCATTTTGGGGCAGCAAAACACTGCCTCACCAAAATGGCCGATAATGTCCACCTTCTGACCTCTGTTTTTTGGCACAAATTCCCTCCACACCGCCCACTATTACAGTTAGTGCAGTACTCTGGCGTTCTCTCTCGACTGCTTTTCACTTCGTCCACTGTAAGGCTTCTTGTCTTTCTCTCCACATTGGGGCTTGAAACGAGATTACATGTTGGTAGTACTCCAAACGAAATGTATATGTTTGTTTTATTTTCTCTCAATTCCAAATTGGCCGGCTGGGCTCTTGTTCTCTGTGATTGAGGAGCCTGTCCATGCAATTGGGATTCTTTATTTTTTTTGTTTCAATGAAACTATATTTTAGGTGGGGATAGCACAGGGGTTGAGCAGTTGGACACTGTCAGTGCCTCTTTAGGCTTTTAAGAGTGTTAAATGTTCTAGTTTCACCTGACCTTGAGCTCCTGACATTCTGTTGTAAGCAAAGGCCCATTTTTTTAAGTGTCACATACAATATGCATGTTAATATGAGGTAGACTTTCCCCTGACATTGACAATGGTTTTTAAGATGACAATTCATGATTCATCATAGACTCCCCCAGACTTTTTTGTGTATCTGATCAAGGATGTCTGTATTTCAAATTTCACTGGGCTGCTGGAACCAAAAGATACCAGCATTTGCCCTGACAGCTTTGGAATTCAAAGGTGAACAGAAGCATCTTCCTGTGGTTAAATATCATTCACTCAGTTCCTACAGCTCCCGGCCCATTGGCTGGCCTGAGCCCCAGGGAGAGAAGTGCACCGTCAGACACACTTTGATTGGGCATGTCCCCTAAAAAACAGACCCTGTTCGCCCCATTAGGGTTTCACCAATCATTTCATTGGAGGCATAATTGAAGCAGAGCCAAAACTTAGCTAAAAAATATCTAATAGTATTGATGCTTTACTCTGTTTAACACAGCCACACTCTTGTACTGTTTATGCTGTTCAGACTTAGTTCTTTTTTATGGATTTGCTCACTTTTATTTGTTGGTATCTTTCATTTGATTTTGTGTGTGTGTGTGTGTGTGTGTCTGGAAAAATGCTATATTTAGGAATGAACGGCATGCTTGGATTGGCTTGGGTGACATTTTTGGATTGTATTGGTTTTCTGGTGTCTGCCCAAGTGGATTTGGTTGCACCCTGTATCACTTATGCCATAGGCACACCCATGCATGTCCTTTTTTTTTTTTTTTACAATTTCAGTGAAGATTCTCTCAAGTATTTTACTACACTTTTTAAGAACCATGTTTGCTAAAAGAGGAGACAATACTCTTTGAGTTTATGTTTTGTCTTTTGTTTTTTTTTCCTTTGTAGTTTTTATGCGAAATAAGTGTGTGAATTAGTTTTCCCCAAAAGAGCGAGAGCAAGAGCAACTTTATCCTCTCAGTGTGAAGTCATGTCTCGCTCAAGGTAGTATTATAATTGACAATGGCATTGAGTTGCAGGAGTGAGAGGAAGCATTTAGAGTTGTACAGAGGAACACAAATGAATACCCCAAGAATGTCTCCATTGATGCCTGATTGAATCTGGAACTGTAGTTTACTATTAATATTTTAGAATTCTTTGTATACATAAATCAGAAGTCTGTGTTTTTCTTCTAAATACGTCATGGCTGTTAAAAGCCACTAATAACTTCCATAATGCTGCATAATGCCAGCTTGTTTTTTTATTTACTAACATGCTTGGCGCCTACAGACTACAAGTGAACATACTGTATGTACATTTTAGATTTTATTTCAGTGCTCAGGTCAGTAAATGTCAGATGAAAATCCCCATTGTGCGCAGTTGATATTTGTGCCCTTTGTTTAGAAAAAGTCAAACTGTCCCATGCAACAATCATATGAATCCCATTTGGATCGACACGGTGTATTTTGGAATGCTACCTATCCTTGATGCCTTTACCCTGAATCTCCCATTTATTCCCCATCCACCCCCGACACACTCCTCACATCTGCCCACCCCAACACTTCCCAGGTCAAATTTGCATTGAGGTGCAATGTTGCAGTGGAGAGGAGGAGAAGTGTAGGTGATTCTTGGTTTTAAGCCCCAGTGTGTGAGACTTCCAAACCAACTTTGAGCCATGGTCTTTTTGGTCTTTTTTGTTTATTTTTGTTTTTATTTATTTTTTATTTACAATCACAGTCTCCTTATTCTATCCCCCACTTATGCCCTGCTCCTCCTCCTTCCCTTTCTCCGACAACCTAACCCCACCATCACCACCCTCACTACAAACCCCACCCCTTTGTGTGTACTGTACAGTATGACTGGGTGCCCATCCGTCACTGTCTGTCTACCCGTCTCCCTCTGTCTGTGTTCTTGTCTGCTGTTTTGCTGCTTGAGTCTGTTTCTTTCTGCCTCGTGTCTTGTCTCCGGTTCCTATACTTCCTGTCTTGTCTTTCTGTCTCTAAGTCAACTCTTCTGTTTGTTTCAGCGTTTTTTTTACTTTGACATCTGCACTTCTTTCCTCTGAGACTTTCTTTGCATCCCAACAAACATTTGACACAAAATACAAGTAGATGCTTTGGTTAATATATGAAAGCTATCAACCTCCCATAGCCTAATAATGTTGCCTGCATCCTTCATATCTTTTGGAAGTTTACCAAGTTGTTTGTTCAAAATTAGTTTAAAAATATCTTTATTTACTTTAAAACATAGCATGAGGGTTTTCCCTGGCTCTGATTATGTATGTTGGAAGTTTTGAGTTCAGCCAATAGGCAATTCTCTAGTTCAACTTGTTAAAGTACAGTACATACTACTGCTAGAATTTTGTACTAGATTAAATGTATGGATAGAAAGACCCTGTATTATGTAGTATATATAATTCATAGTATATGGCCATGAACTGGGCACATCTAGCATGACATTACTTGTCAAGTGCTTGCTGGGATGCCTCCCATGAACACAGTGTTTTTGCTAACTCATACTTGACTCTAACTCTTACATGCTGTACACACACACATAGAGCCTCTTCCAACATAAAATATATATACATTTATATATATATCTATATCTACACATGTAAGTACAGTACCTTTCGTTGTGCCCCTCTTCAGACTCATTATCAAGCTCCTACAACTCAACTCCTGCCTGTAACATTTGAGCTCCTCCCTGTCTCCCTCGCATAGCTCTCATTTTGCCCCTATTCATCTGCCCCTCTCTTTCACTTCCCCTCTATCTCTCCTTCTATGGATTTCTTCTCCCTGTTAATATAGTTCAGTTTCTTAACTCCAACACTCTGTGATAGTAAACTCTATTTGCCACAAGTACTAATGTTCTTCTTCTATGTATTCCAAGGCACACACCTTGTTCGTCAGTGCTTATTTTGTGTTAACTAGGACTGCGATGTGACAATGTGCCACCATCACATTTTGTCACATTGGCTGAAGAATAACAAAGTTTACACTGCATTAAGGCGGGCTACCCCCCCCATCACCTTCCTCCAAACCTTCCCCTCTTTTTCCTCTTCTGTCGCTCTTCGCTCTTCTGTTCCCTTTGCCTCTCCTCTCCTCAGATGCTTTTTCCTCTATCTTGTATTTCCTCTATCCTCTCCGATCGTCTTTTGTCTGGGCATGCTAGCGACCCTTCAGTTATATTCCTCTATGCATTTTATCTCAATTTTTATATCTGATTTTGTTACCATTTACTTCTTAATTTACCTCGGTCTATTTATGCATGCTGTCTGTGAAACTGATAGCTGCATCTATCAATGGAACCGTGTCAGATCTTAATAAGGCTTTGTCCAGTGGATCTACCCTAAACCACAAAAATCTGATTAAAGTTTCTCATCTTTAAGTTATCTAGGTAGAAAAGATATTTGTCAAGAGCAAACCCATGTTAGAAGGTATACAGAAAACTAATAGAGATGGTCAATAGCCCAGTAACCTTATGCTTCCTGTGCTGTGGGAGAAGCCCCTAATGGCCTTCTTCATGTTTGGCATGAGTGCCTGAGAAGACAGGAAGTTCCAGGTTGCCATGTTGGACTTATGTGATAGCATTATCACATAGTCCTTACTACGTTCCTTTATACTTGGTTTCAGGTTATGATGTAATTGTGTATATACACATTACCAGTTCAGTTCCAAAGATGAGAAACTCGTAATAGATTTTTGTGTCTTTAATTGTGGTGTGATGGGTCAAATATTGGTCAATGGAACCTTGTTGCTATGAATCGTTGCTTTATTGTTAATCAACTGTACATTGTTGGTGAAGCAGTTCTGTTAGTTTAGTTCCCTCTCATTATTTGTATATTTTTATGTTTTGAGAAGTCTACTTCTTTTATATTGTGTTTCAGTTCACATTGAACATGTTGAACCCTTTGTGTTAAATATTTCTTTGAGGAGGGTCCATTTTTATCTGCCTCTCTTGTTACCCCTCTTTTTCTCTTTTTTTGACTACTTTGCCCTCTTTTGTTATTCTTTCCCTTCCCTCATGCCTTCTCCCAGTCCGGCGGGTGCCACCTCGATTCTCTATTCCGCCAACGAGTCAGGAAATTATGCCCGGTGGCAGTGTGAACATAACGTGTGTGGCAGTGGGATCGCCCATGCCTTACGTCAAGTGGATGCTGAACTCAGAGGACTTGACGCCAGAGGATGAGATGCCTGTTGGCAGGAATGTTCTCGAACTGAGCAGCGTTCGTGAGTCTGCAAACTACACCTGCGTTGCCATGAGCAGCCTTGGCATCATTGAAGCAGTGGCACAGATCACTGTCAAATGTAAGAGATGAATCTAATTGTGGTAATATAATCAAGTCTAAAATGTAGAAAACTGTGACAGTCTGTTTGCTATAGTGTTCTTGAGGCTTATTGAAGACATTTTATCCTACTATTTTCTTCAGCCACTGTCACGGTAAATGACTGCCTCCTCTTTGCTTCCAGCTCTCCCCAAGCCTCCAGGTACCCCTGTGGTTACTGAAACCACTGCCACCAGTGTGACCATCACCTGGGACTCAGGCAACCCAGACCCAGTAACACACTATATCATCCAGTATAGAGCTAAGTCCCCAGAAAGCAAATATGAGACAGTGGAAGACATCACTACTACACGTTACAGCATTGGCGGGCTCTACCCCAACACAGAGTATGAAATCCGTGTCTCTGCTGTCAACACAATTGGTCAGGGTCCTCCCAGTGAGCCAGTGGAAACACGAACTGGTGAACAAGCCCCTGCCAGTCCACCACGAAACATCCAGGCCCAGATCATATCCCAAAATACCATGATGGTGCGCTGGGAAGAGCCTGAGGAGCCTAATGGGCAAATCAAGGGCTACCGTGTTTATTACACCATGGATGACTCCCAGCACGTGAGCCTCTGGCAGATCCACAATGTCCAGGACAGCATCATCACCACTATCCAGAGTCTGGTTCCCCAGGAGACATATACAATCAAAGTCCTAGCATTCACTTCTGTAGGTGATGGACCCTTCTCAGACCCTGTCCATGTCAAAGTACTGCAAGGAGGTAAGGATATGAAAACAGGGATTTTTCTTCGAAATATAATTTCATCGATTGCTTTCATTGAAATTTCTTGTCCATATTTTTTATGTACAGAATGTGTAAACATTGTTGAGGAATTTTGAAATACGTTATACAGAAATCCGGTGCTATACCTGTTCTTATGGCTTCTGCTTAAGGGGAAGACAACCAATGGTGAAGATTTTCAACTGTATTTATGCATAAGAAGGGTATTGTCTAAAACTTTAAACAGACTCTACCTGCTAGGAAAGAGACTATTTTTCTCCCCCGTTGTGAAAGGTTCACTCACACCTGCAGCTTCTGCAGATGAATACAGAAGTTTGTTTGATCATGGCACTCTGGAAAAAAGGCAGCCAAATTTGTGAAAGAACCAAAATTCAGGGCTTTAGAAGTGGGAACTGTCCAACATCAAAGACCACGCAATCAGTAAACCCCAATTGGACCTTACTTCTCACTGGGGCACATTTTTTGTACTCCACTATAATCTCTTCTTCAAAATTTAATTCCCCTAATCCCTGGTCTTTTATGCCAAATTTCATTAGCTCATGATCTTAGTGGATATAAAACAAATATGCTTTTTTTACTAGGAAGTCACTGATTAGGAATAATAACTCTGACACATAATGCTGACAAATTCTTAAAACTTTTTGTGGTGTTTGGAAATGTCCTTACTCATTTATAGTTCATGTCATACAACAATGTCCTCTGCTGTGTTATTCAGTTCCAGCTCAGCCATCCAAATTCCAAATTGGTGCTGTGTCTGACACCAGCATTGAACTGACCTGGGAACCTGCCTATGAGAAAGAAGGAATTATAAGTTATGAACTTTTGTACATGGACCGCAGTTCGCGCACCCAGGCAAGAACTTTTTGTAATGTGTAGTTAAGTGCAAACATGTCTTTATTACCCACATTCAATTTGTGTACAACGATTTTCTATCAGACTCGTGAAAAAATTTTCTATCAACAGATGAAAAAATCATTTGCTCCAACATCTTCCTATGTTGTGGAAGGTCTCCGCCCAAACACAGAGTACCACTTCTCCCTGGCAGCCATCTCCAGCAAAGGCATTGGAGCCTTCACCAATGACATATCACAGAAGACCTTGCAAGCCAGTACGTATCAATTGAGTATTTCCTCCTGTTCTCTTTGTGGGTTTGCTAACAAAGGGATTTTCAACTTTCAGTAAAGCAGTCAAATTTTTTTCATGTCCTTACTAGAAGGAATTCTAATGTTTGTTTTGTTTTTTTCTGTAACTGGAAATTCAAAACTATTTTCCCGGTCACTTGCATCATCACCTTTGAACTATGACTGTTGTTCTCAGACATAATCAGAGTTGTAAACCATTTCAGAGGTGAAAGAACTACATAAGAGTTTGAATTACCTAATCTGTTGTGGAAATTTTCTTAAAACGCATGTTTGTTTTTTTCTTTGGATCTTGATATAAAATGAAGCAATATGGCTCAAGTATTTTCTTCCTTAAGTAAAGCGACATTTATACCCTGAACAACTTTGTGGAAGATTTAGGTTGAGTCACTTTTAGACAGTGCGCTACAATATTTATTTCAAAATCACACATTTTCTCACTTGGCTTTGGCGCCAAATGTGTATAAGTGTACCCAACATTGTCAAACAAATTGAGCCAATGGGGACCGACAATTTTGGAATTTTCTTAATTTCCCTTTCACTTTTATTCATATTTCCTTTTCCTTTTCAACAGCAAGTGCATTCTCTCCAATGTGACAGAGACACAAAAATGTCAGTTCTCCTGTAATAACGCCAAGGCTCTCATGCAAACATTGCTCAGATTGGGTTGGAAAATTTGGTGCTTAATTAAATCATCAAAAAGAATCTGCCTCACATACATACCTTCCTGAATTTATTCCAGTGCATCAGTTCTGCACTGATATCATTTTACAGATGGCAGAAAAAAATGAATTATTTTAAACTAGCTGATTAGAAATAACAGGAGTATTATATCATACCTCTCTATCATGCCAGCTGTCGAAAAAGACAGTATGCAAGTGTAGCTCAAAGTCTGTGATGACAGATACATAATAATTATGTGTATTAACATTTAGTAAATAATGGTAAAGCTCTTTGAAAATCTGGTGTTTAGGGGATTTGGTGTTGATCTGAGCAGTCACTATGATCCATAATGATACAAGATATAGAAAATAAAAGACATATGTAAAATTATTTGAAAAAGTGGCCACCTTTATTGTTAAACTTGGTGTGCTATTTAAGACTCTTTAAATAATTACTGAACCAGATGACCTTTACTGAGACATACATATGGAGAGCCATGGTGCTTGGGAGCAGACCTCTTTTTAACACAATTTCTGTTTCTACTAGTGCAACTTGTTGGATGTACGGCTTTGCAACAACCACTTCACAGTTCTTTTTGTTAATGCTGGGCAGCAGAGCTACACGGTGCAGAGTCACTGAGGAGACTGCCAATTGCATGCAACATTCACTCCTGCCCACTGTGGGTGCTGATCAGAGTCTAACAATGCATGAAAGTACTTTATGTTCATCCAGCCCCATTTCTGTCTTGATGTCTCTTGAGTGTCTGTGCACATCCTCACCTGTCAATGTGTCTTTTCCTGTTTGATTTCCTTACCTTTGCATTTGTTCATGACTGGTAAATTGCAGGATGATTTGGTTGGACACACTTCTCTCCTCCCCTTAGATCACCCTACTCTAGCTCTGTTTTTTCTCTTTGTCTCTTGTTCCCCTCTGCAAGACAACAAAGGCTCTTCTTTGGAATGACTTAACATTTTCTGGCTCACTTTGTGTCCTTTCCTTTTTTGTTGAATCTTTTGAAAAGAAGTTTTGAGTTAGATTTTTATTTATTTAAGAATTTTATTATGTTCTGGGTTGTCTGAAAGAATATTAGATTGACTTAACTCAAAACGATACTTTTCTGCTATTGCTGTTTTCCCGTTACCACATGCATCTGCATTGCAGCAGGCAGAGCAGCAGTGTGCATACCATTGCCTGTTAACAAATACAAAGAAGAATAAGTCTGATGGCTTTTCTCGCACCTCTCGTGAGACTTGGGACTCCTTTCAACTGCTTACACAATAAAAATGACACTAGATAGAAAGGATAAGTGTTGATATTGGCAAATTCTTGCCACTCACAGAAATGTGAGTTTGAATTTGTGTGTAATTGACTTTGTAAATATCACGTTACACAGTGATACTTTGGTTGCAATGACAAGATTATAAAATACTCTTTGTTGTTAGTAACAATCTTATGGTACATTTTCTATCCATTTGACTTCTATGTTATTACTTAGACCTCATTCTTCTATGTCAGTATTCATGGTTTTATCAAGAGAAAGTGTGAGATATACACATATGTATGTTTTCTTACTGATGAGGTCAGAATGTTCACAGACTAAGTCAGACAAATCAAAATGTTTCCTGCAACACAGTAACTAACTTGATCTTTTGGATACTATGAGGTAAGTGATTATGTGGTTTAGGGATTCAGTCTGCCGTAACCTCCAAGACCAGTGGAGTAAGCAGTAAAGTATATGCTCCAAAAACAACCATGTATGGAGTGTGGTTCCTCAATAGAAGTCAACAAAGTAGTTATATGCATCCAGATCAGCCCTGTGACATAGGTAATTTGTTTAGGTGCGTTTATGGCATAGTGTTACATAGATATCTAAAACTCAGCTGTCTTGGGAACTGAACATTTAAGGAAAATAATCTTTTACATTTTTTTATATAACTACCCATTGTGGTGTTTTGTGTAGATTTATACAACATTATTGATAGCACTACAGTGATAGTACTATTATTATAGGTGTGGCACGTGGACATACAAAAATACAGAAGTAGCATCCACATATATGTAAAATAGTCACTCCGTTAACTACTCTATAATGAACAGAACTAGTTGTGCAGGTTCAGTTATATATAATCTGAGACTGATGTTCAGCTAGAATAAAAGACAAAAGACAAAATATACTGTAGCAAAAAATGCTTTTTAATATCAGCTCTTCCCTTTTAACCAAAACACATTAAAGAGCATTCATACATTTGGTTGCTTTGTATTTGTTAGTGCATGCTCTGATCAGAGCCATACAAAAACTGATTCCCACTGTATTTGAACTCAAGGTACAGTTTGGCAGACTGAAACCTTTTTCCACCAAGTTAAATCAAAGACAGCCAATGTGTTCTCTCTGTTTGCTTTATTGTCATTATCTGTGGTACATAATGTTTGCAGATTGTTGAAGTATGTGCTCAGTCCAAGCAGCATTACCAGGGGCTAGTTATGGGGGATACATTATCAAGAACTTGTGATAAGTCACTACAAAAAAAAAAAAAATCTCTTGGTCTCACTCCTTATTTGTGAGTGACACCAAATAACTTCTGAAACCAAAATGCTTATTTGGTTTCTCTCAATCAGTAATACAGAAAACAGAATAACCGCACCAGATATTAATGGCAACAGTAGCCCCCATTCAGAAGCATGGCCTCTTAGGGTATGCCGCCATAGTCAGACCAGGTTGGGAGTCCATTTGTGAGACCGTTCAGATGTGGCCGAAATCGGTCCACAAAGCGAGAGCTGGGAGGGTCATAGTATTCCTTTAGCTATTCTTCAGTTGTAAAGAGAGCCAACAGGCCCTAAGATGGACCCTGGAAGTGGGTGTTGGCGGACTGCAGAGTCCCAGAGTGGCAGATAAGAATCCCATTTCATAGCGTCAGATTTAATTTCATGCTTTGCGATGAGCTATGAGCCAGGCCCCTGGACTGTCAGGCTTTGTTACACATTTAGATTATACCTAGAACCTGCCAGTAGCCAGTCATATGCTATCTCTCAAATTAAAGTGGCAGATTCCAAATCCTCTGTATTTAGCCAAACAAGCAGTATATCTCCCACCCCCACCCCCCACTTACTGTAATTGCGGGAGGTTTTTAGATATATTGGAATATTTGTGTGAGTGGGGCCATTTGGCATCAGTAGGGATTAATTCCATAATGATTTACAAATATGAACATCCTGTCATCCGAAGCTTCTGATGAAAATACATTATATTGTACGCTTGTGCTGACACTCTGATAGCAAAAGCATGGGCAATTTGTGTCATGTAGAGAGTTGCCAACAGGCATGGAATAATGGCCCGTAAACTGTCTGAAGATGTACTCAAGTAAATTTAATCAAAAGGCAATGGCAATGATAAGGTATGTAAGCAGTGCTTCACAGTGAAGATTCTATACCCACAGTTTTCAGGCATATCACAACAGACCTAATAGTCAAACAGAAGCATAGGAATGCAGACATGACTAATTATTTGTCAAAGAGCATTTAGGAAACTCTTTCAGGGAAGCTTCAAAAGAAACTCAAGTGAAGCATTAGCTGAGTTTTTTTCTTTTGTGGCTGTATAGTTCTACCATCCATAATCCTACCACTGGCCCTTCATGGGATATGCACTTTATTAAAGCTTTGCCCTATCCAGTCTTAAAGCGTTATCAGGCATGTGGCTGCCTGTGTGCTGTGATAGCCTGGCCCCTGTCAGATTCACAGCCTTTCCCACACCACAAAGATTGAGAACGCAATCATTTTTGACGCAGAGAGTTTGCAAATACAATATGAACGGAGGAAAGAAGCTGAAAGGCTCAAAATCCAGTTAGACCGTAAGTAAATAAGCCCATTGGACACAGAGAAGGTTTTGAGAACTATGGCTGAGGTCCTGTCCTATTTGTTGTGTGCTTTTTTTTTTTTTTTTTTTTTTTTTTTTTTTTTTTTTTTTTTTTTTTTTAAAGCTGCCTTACCCAAAGTGACACTGCAGTCAGCACTCTATCATTTAACTTTTATGAACTCAGTAATAGAAGCTTTTCGGCTATTCTTGTGTTTTGGCATTCTCAAAGTGGCTGTAAGTTTAAAGTCAGATACAAAGGCATGAGGCTATGAAATGGGATTTATTTTAACTAATTGTTAACAAGTATGGATACTTGTATACAAGTGCAGAAGAACAGGATATCTTCTGTGCCAGGGTTCCCCCCATAGGCTTTCCCTCTCAGTCTTGTGGACCGTCCGGCCCAAATATACATGAGTATTAAACAGTCCTGGGTACAGCACAGAGCTCAACTCTCTCCCTCCACAAAACTAGTTCTCAATTCTGGGTTACAATTTCTAATGAAAGGTGTTATTTACTCATTCAAAGGCGGGTTGTGTGTCTGAATGTCTGACATGCTCTTTGAGAGGGAAAGTGTTGTAGTTCACTGACTACACAGGGAGCAAACTCTGTAGTCAGGTGCTGGTGGTAAGAAAGTCTTTAAAATGTAGTGTATGTGGGAGTCAGGTACGTATGATGCAAACAATGCTTGTGATTTATTTTTGTTGATTTGTCTGTTTATTTCAAAGTTAAATGTTCTTGTTTTCATGCATTGTATTCTATTTTTTAATGTTTTCTTATCATTTGTCATTTTGAACCTTACCTGTTGTTGTGGATCTTTCTTTCGAGTGACCTGGGTTACAGAGAATGTCATTTCCAAGTACCCTCCTTCAGTTCTTATTTTCTTTCCTCAGATTTTTATTTTGGAATGAAAGCTTCCTGCTTGTTATTAGATTGTTTGTCTTTTTCCTTAGTTACTGAGTTTGGCTTTATTTCTGGTGGTGTTTCGTGGGTTTTTTTATGTAACAGAAAAATATGTAATAATGAACTGGTTTCAAGATGGAGGGACTATATTCTCGTACATAAATAACCATTGTAGGGGATAGAGAAACCCCAACTTGGACAGGAATATTTTCATATATGTCCTTTTATCTGTATAATACTAAAATCTGGATGTCTCATTCAGATTTTGAAACGTTTTTATCTTTCCTAGCGCAGCATATTCCCTGGACAAGCACGAGCTGTGTAAAATCTTGGCACAGATAAGACACGATCATCATTTTGAAACAGAAAATTCACAGATGTTTTGCTTTTAGTATATTTTGGAAAAATGTTTCAAAGACAAATAACAGCCACCATGCTTTTATTATGTTATGAATTAAAACAGACAGTGTAAAACTATCTCCCATCAGCCTTATATATTTGAGGACAAAATGCTTATGTTAATTTTAATGAAATTTAAGAATGTGCCTCAAAGTAGTAAACAAAAAAAGCGCTTAAATTAATTGTTTGATATTATATATATGAGGTTAGATTGCTAATATTTTTCAAGACAATGGCTCTCAGAAATCTAGAAATCTTAAAGTTGAACTAAGAATACACATTAACGATAAACATATTTTGAAAATATTAATCTTATTTTAAGGCCATCTTTATGGACATGACCCTGTGTTATTTATCCTGATGTGGACAGTCAAGCAGTTGCAATAATTGCAGAGACACTGATAGGAAAAAATTAAGAATTTATTGCTCATTAGTGCCATTGTTACATGGTCACTACTTTTTACTTGTTAAGGATTAAAGCCTCAGTCCAAGATATAAAATGTACAGTGGATCTGTCAAAGACAATTCATTTGGTGCTACTCTGTAAAACCAGCGCTTTGGAATATTCAGTTCAAGTTTTAGCAAGGATGAAATGAGCAAAGTAGTGTCTCAGCTCCTGTACTGTAATGAACTGCAGGACAAATGGTTTGTGTGGAGAATTTTGAGAAATTTTTACCATCAGTATGAGATTGTAGCAGCATGTACCTAGGTATTTTAAAAAGGCAGCCATCTTTGTTCATTATTACACAAGTTTGTGCCATTGTCTATTTATGCCTTAAGTTGACATGTGCTTGATGGTTTAACTGTTTTTTTTTTTTTTTTTTAATTTAGATATATTTTGCCTTTTTCTTTTTCCAGCAGTTTTTTTGGGGGGTTTAGATTATTCTTATGTTTTTATTCCTTTATCATTTTCTTTATCTCTCCCATCTTTTTTTATTTTTTTACTTTTCACTCTTTACACTTACTTTCCCCCCTTCCCGTCCTCCTCATCCTCGATCCCCTACCTTCCTCTCCTTTCCACCTCACCAGAGCCCTCAGCCCCCCCTGAAGACATTAAGTGCAGCAGCACCAGCTCCACCACCTTGCTGGTAAGTTGGAGTCCTCCACCTTTGGAGAGTCAGAACGGTGTTCTGGTGGGATATAGGGTGCACTACGAGGTGGTAGGCTCATCGGAAGGTGGCAGTGACAACGAGGAGCTAATTCAGGAGCCCACAGTCCCTCCCAACGGAGAGCAGGTGCAGGTGCTGCTTCAGCGATTGGAGAAATGGACCCAGTACCGCATCACTGTGTCTGCCTTCACTGTGATTGGGCCGGGCCCTCAGAGCGAGCCCCTGATCTGCCGAACCGATGAAGACGGTACATGAATATTTAATATGTTACAGCTAAGTATAGTGTACAAATACAGTCGTTGAAGTTGAATAACATTGATCAAACTCTTGATCCTGCCATTCACATGGCTGCCAGTTCACACAAACCATCTACCCCAAACACCCTCAATGACCAAGAACACCTCCCTTGGCATTGACATACCCTGTTGAAATGATCCTCCCCAGCAGAACAGTCTTATGTTCCCACACCACACCACAAAAACTGCTTGAGGAATTTGACAAACAGCTTATAGTGCCTCAAAATTCCCAACATCCAAATCTGCTTTAAGATCAATGGGACGTGCCTCACAACGATCCATTGAGGCCCCACTTTGGATCAGACTTGGCTATTCCCTGTAGAGACATGACCTCTAGGACTCCTTAGAGCCTTATGGGTTAAAAGGTGATCCTCCCTGGATTAAAATTTCTCTGGCATGCCTGATCGAATTGGACTCTGGGGAATTTGGAGGACCGGTCAACCCTTTGGGCTCTTAATCACTGCTCATGTCATACCGTTCATGTATAGTTTTTGTGGTATGACAGGGTGTGTTGTGCTGTTACTATAAGTGTGGTAACTTTTTCTGAAAGATTGCCTGGTGGGTTTTATGGGTCAGATAACATACACATGAATGACATCACATAAGGTTTTCCACAGTAAAGCTTTTCCAATGTAAAAGAAATGCTGAAAATGTGGCACAAGGCCAGTCTAACGTCAGAATCCTTTTCCAACCCCATAGTATTTTGTCTTGGTAGAATGGACCACACCAACGTCCTAATACGAAATGGATACACTGAGATTACACACTGGAGAAATCAAGTTTGTGGCTATTAAAACATAACAAAGCAAAAGTAATTTATAATAGCTACCACATACCATATTATGCCTCTGTCCGTGGGCTTTTCACTGTTCCATTGCCCAACAGAGAGCCATAAGCGTTTATGAGTGCTTTACATTGCAAGGCCATATCTGTCTGTGTATTTATGGTGGGAGTTGTCAAATTGGAGGTTCAATCAGTAGGCGAATGCCCACTAAGGTTGCAACTTATATCTCTTCGTTGAAAAATGTGGTTGAGGAAAAGGACTCCCATTGCTAAAAATTGATTAAAGAAGAAAAAGATTTGAAATGCTCGATGTGTTAGACACAATGAAAATATTTTATGATAAATTAGACATTATAAGAGGGATTGGCATGGAACAACACTGTTGTTACATGCACTGCTCGTACTTGATCATTTCTCCTCCTCGTGTGCAACCACCTACACACAGAAAGACAGACACACACTAGACAGAAAACCCATAGAATGTGCTTGGAAATTTTTTTTTTTTTAAAGTCCAGGTGCCTGTATAAGCATCTCAGACCTTATATTAGAATTAATAGATACATGCAATAGAGCTTGGTAGCATAGAAAAAATAAATGAAAAAGGAGAGAGGCTGTTGCAATAAAATATATAAATTGACAAGTAAAGATGTGGACATGTCAGAGCACAACTGAATCAATGACTGATGGCTGACGTCGGCTTTTATCCTCCACAATATATTTCACATGTATTGCCACCAATGTACTTGATATTGAGTGCTACAGTAACAACAAGCTTAAAATTCTCACCATACCAGGTAAGAGCAGGGGCTAAATGTTATGGAAGATTTTGGTAATAAAGCTTAATGCATGATCAATGGAATGGGGTTGAGATGTATAAGGGAAGAAGTGGGCACATTCATCTCAGAAAAGGCCTGTCCGAGACGCCTTTGAAAAGGCCTGAAAGCAAGGCCTTCCACACAAACCTGTTATTCTGACTGAGAGCTCCCCACCCATGGCTGACCCTTTGGACATGAATTGAAAAGGTAGAATAGACAGAAGAAAGTGATAGTGGTATTTGAGTGAAGTTTTTATTTATTTATTTTTTTTCTGATAGAATACTGCAAGAAGACAATAAAGTTTTGGGCTTTTAAATTCATCATTACTCAGTATTATGATCTGCCATGCATTGCTTCCCTACTTTTTCTGCAAAACATACAATAAACTGATTCTGATTTTAGGGCTTTTTTTTTTGTGATCCATAGTTCCAGGGGCTCCTCCGAGGCGGGTGGAGGTAGAGGTCCTAAATTCCACAGCAGTAAAAGTGATGTGGCGATCCTTAACACCTGGCAAGCAACACGGTCAGATCCGTGGCTACCAGGTTCACTATGTACGTGTGGAAAATGGCGAGTCAAGGGGCCTGCCCCTAATAAAGGATGTTATGCTGGCTGATGCACAGGTATGACCCTCTCATAGTTTCCTTAGTACAAAGTCTTGTCAGAATAATATGTATAGTCCACTAAATATGCCCAGGTCTGCGTTTGAGTTCATTTATCAGCTATGATACAGTGACAATTCAGAAATTAAACTGGTTAAAATAACATGCACTACACCAATGCAACAACA
>KV751319.1:6357689-6381921 GCA_001698575.1 Mola mola
AGAGTTTTAGAATCAATATTGGGGCTCTTTCCTCTTGGATGTCTTTTTCATTTTGCTGTAATATTGTTTCCCCTCAAGAAGAACTGTAGTCAAAGTTTCATTCATCCTGTCCTCCCTCTTCTGCCTCCGTGGCTTTTATTTGCAATGTCTAGACCCCTACTTTATGGCAACACATGCCTTGGAATGACTGTTTTTGTGCTTCTGTCAAAAACAAAGACTTAAAGAAAATGCTTATTATAGTATCCTGTCCCTTGGGTAAAAAATAAAATTGGCATGAAAATGTTTTACCATAAATCAACTTCTGCTGACAGCAAGAATGGTATTGGAGCTTTATACAATGCCTTTTTCTCTTTCTTTTTGCAAAAACTTATTACAACACAGTGCAGAAGAAATCCTGCCAGAATCATGCACAGTAGCAATCATGCAAATGGTAATTATGCCCTTAAAGCAACATGGCGAACAACAGGAAAAAGAATAGCTGCTTATAATTCTGCATATTTTGGGAATGAATGAATCAAAATCTATTTTTTGGACTTGAAAGGTCATTTCAGGCCAAATGCAACCAGCATTGCATTTAAACATTTTTGAATATAACTGACCTACAAATCTGAGTTGACCGTTCAATGCATCAATCCATACCTTAAATTATAGTATGATGATTTAAGAAGTGTTCAGCCCTGAATGCAGAGTGCCAGGCAAAAATATTTTTTTAGTAGCATATTATTGTGTTACCAAAATGATTAATTAAGATATATCTTAACGGCACTACTTGCAGTATCTTTTATTTAAAAAAGAGTTGTTTGTTAGCTGTGCAGTAACATGTAAAACTGCTCCTGGCTTCGCAGACCTCTACAACTCAGCTTAGTTTCACCTTCTCATTCCATAAGCTTCAAACAGCTTCTGTCTCTTCTGACCTCACAAACCCGGAGACCTATTGCTCACTCTCTGCTCCTGAACCTCTAATGCCGCTGTCTCTCATAATCCTGTTTCTTTCCTTCCTTTTCTCTCCCTTTCTTAAAAACATATTCCTTTCTCTCCTACGCTCTCCTCTTTGGCGGGGGGTTAGTGGGAAACGGACGATACAGCTGAATATGTGAGTACGATGTTTTGCCTGAGTGCTTTTTTTTGTTTAAAGTGTACAAGCAGTGGGTATTGCATCAACCTAGTTGGATTCACAGTTTGTACAATTATTTCAATTTTTAAAAATACAGCTTTCAGATCAGCTGTGTGGCCAGCCAGGCACCCTCAACACTATCTCTACGTGCCATCAAGAAAAAATTACTATTTTAAGCAAGTTTACACAAATTGTGGTGGATGATGCAATGTCCACTGCACACTTTACCTGAAATGCTAATACTACTTGTGTCATGCTACGTGGTTGTACAGAATGTTTTGTCTTGTGCTCTCATGATTTAGTTTTTTTTTTTTATTGTGTCTGTGAATTACTTCTTTTTTTTTGACATTAGCACATTTTTTTATAGTATCCGTGAATTCCTATTGCTTTAAGTCTACATATTTATGTTAAATCCTCATCACAGCTCTGATGATCATTTACAACTGCAGAATTTATTTACCTTCCCTTTTGAACTTTTAAAAAAAAATCTCAGTCAATCAGTATTACGTGAATACCATCTCAAGTGCAAGAGTGTACTTAATACCTCATTTACCTTTATTGACCTCTCCTATACATGCACCAACCAGCCTGTTTAAAACCTCATTATGCATGCGTTCAAACCTGCTGCCTTTAAAGATTCATTACAATTGATTGGAAGCCTCTCTTTGAAGAGGACTCAAGAAAACTTAATGGCTGAGGTAAAAACTGCCAGAAACTGGGCAGGATGTTTTTAGCATGCATTTATCACCGTGTTAAGCTGTTGTTTGGAATATTGCTATAAGAATAAATGGAGGCCACTTTACATTTGCATACTAAATATCCCTCCTCCTCTTTGGCAACTCTGAGGCTTTACTTAATGGAATGGTCTTCTAATACACGAGGGGAAATGTTACATTTAATGCATGCCTTGTAAAAATGAATAAAGAGGACCAGGAAATGCTTTACTTAAGGTGCCTTCCGTATAACGCAGTATGTTCTGCATGAAGGTGGGTCAAATCATGAAAAATTCAAGATACATTTCAAAATTGTCTTGCTCCCGTCTCGTCCCTGTCTCCCACAGGAAATGGTGATTGGAGGACTCAAGCCAGACACCACTTACTCTATCACTGTGGCTGCATACACCACCAAAGGGGATGGAGCCCGCAGTAAACCCAAACTGGTGGTGACCAAAGGGGCAGGTCAGTACTAGGATAAATAATTTTTTGTTGGTTTGTTTACAGAGCCTTAATTCATGCAGTAAAAAAATGGCATACCTTGCTCAACGGTTCCTAATCATTCCCATCCAGATGTTTTTGTTAGGATACTGCCATTGTATATGTTTCACACTTTATAATAGCCACACTGTACTGAATTTCACTCCGAAACCTGGGCCTGCTTTAAAAAATCCTTAATTTTTAGGTTTTCAAAGGCTTTTTTTTCCCCAAGTGAACCCTTCCAAGGCATATCAAATCAAATCAAATCAAATGTTATTTGTATAGCCCCAAATCACAATTTACGCATTATCTCACCGAGCTTTGACAAACTGTACAGATGTGACACCCTCTGCCCTTAGACCCTCGAACCGGGTGAGGAAAACCTTAAAAAACCCTTAACAGAGAAAACAAGAAACCTCAGGAGGAACCACAGAGGAGGGATCCTTCTTCCTAGGACGGACAGACGTGCAATAGATGTCACTTGTACAGAAAAGAAAACAACATGACAATAACAGTTTAACATGACAATAATACTGCATTCAAGAACAGTTCAGTACGTTGAGGTGTTGTTTTCTTCTATCAGCGTAGCATTTATCATTTGAATCATGTTCAGAAGAATATTCGGCAGATTTTTAGAGATCAACGAGGTGGTGTGAGTTACTTTTCAGACAGATTATGACAGCTTGAAAAACCCTATTGGGTCGTTTGTTTGAGTTTAAAAGATAAGATACCAGGGGCTAATGCCTGCACAATACAAAGCCAGTCTTCTTCAATTTATTTCCTTGTTACCACCAGTAGGCAAACCCCTTCGCCTAGACCACTTCAGCCTGATCTGAAGCCAGCAGCTTAGTTATTGTGAATTGATCTAAACCTGTGAGGCTGGCTGTTTGAATATATAAAAGCCTTTTGGGACAAAAGTTAAGGCGTTAAGCCAAAGTAGGTAGCATCCTTTTTTGTTAGCATTTGTACCTTCAGCTTTTGAGTACAATCAACATGTACACAGCTGTATACATTTGAATTTATTTTTAATTCAATCATTTTCGTATGCATTGAGTCTTTACGTGGTCAGCCATATACCCACAAATTTTCTGATTGGGCTTGATATGATAACCAGGGTGTAATGTTACCAACCAAGAGGAAGGTGGGTGACAAAAGAGCCACCTGTGGTGCTGTGCATGTTTTAATGTGGAACAGTGAGCACACGCACACACACACACACACATAAACACCTATGTACATACCTACTGAGTCATGCATGCTCATTAGTACATGCAGACTTAACTGTGACTTGTAGCACATACAGATACATACAGTACATGTGGATGACAAACATAAAACACACAAATTGATACGCATGCACTGACACATACTTGCAACACAACAGCTCACACACACCTAGAAACATAGGCTATTTATCCAAACCTTGACAAGTGTGTCTGTAATGGATGTCAGGAAGTGTGACACTTTCTAAAGGGGTTTGAGTGAGCTCTGTCACCATCCAGCTTCTTGTCAAGGCCGGCTGCCTGATATGACTTTCTGTCCCTCCATTTGTGACCAGCAGAGGGAGAGCCTCTGCTTTTGTTGTTATAGAAGTGAAATAGTTTATGCTAGGGGACAATAATAAATAGAAACAGCGATGGGTAAGGGGTGGGAGGAAGACAAGGCGTAGCAGCCTCTTGGAGGTGAAGTGGTTGTCCTTTTTCAGGGGAATGTTTGGACGACCCAGGGAGTAGCAGCGTTCCCATTGGTCACAGGATTCCCAAAATTCCTGAGAATTTTCTGAGGTTAGTGCTTGGCGGGGAAAAAAGGGTTGTTTTTATTAATTTTTTCTGGGGACTTCATGAGACGTCTGACAGTTTAAACATGACTTCCTTTTCAGAAAGATGTGACAATTTTATTCATTCGGAGCTCATGATTGCACAATGATTATAGACTTACTTATTTTAATTGGCTCCTTAAAACAAGTCATGCATACATAATACTAATACAGTACATCAGAAGTTTTTACTTGGTAACAATTAAATAGATAAAAAAAATATTAAACCTGATATGTCTTTTATGTCTGACATATGTGCTCTTCACCATAAAAAGTCTTTAACTGGCCCCTCTGAAACCATTGTAAGAGGTTGATCCTGGTCTAAACTTGTTTGTAAAATGTCAACCTTTAAACCTGTGATCCATGTAAATGAAATATTTTAAAGCACACACAAACACACAGAACTTATCCAACAGTTCCATTTTTATAGACAAGTATGCACTAAAAGTGAGCAAATTGCCTCCAGAAACTATGATGTCAAGAGTCTTGATCTTTTTAAGAAACATAAAGGCCTGCTGGATAGCAACATCACTGCAGAGAAACATGACAAATGGAGTATGTTTATGCCATTTAAATGTCTTCTTACATCAAGTTTTTTTGGGGGGGGGGGTTTCCCCCCCAACATTTCCAGATATTCAGAAATGCCTGTCTGGTAGTTGAATGCATTAGAAGGTTTCAAAAGAGTCTTTCTTTAGATTTTTTAGGACAGTAAAACAAACTGTGCATCTATTGGTCAGTTATTGACAAACAGCATTAATGTTCTGTGGCTGGTACTGTTTTTCTATGCTGACTAAAAATCGGGTAGGAAAAGTATGTTTCCATTACTTAACCGCTGCAGAGAGAAAAAAAAGAGCCATTACTGAAACATTAAAATGTCCAACAAGTTACACATTGCACTCTATAGTTATTCAACACAACCTTAAAGTGAAAAAAACATCACAAGAGATGCAGTTTTGGAGATGCTGTGACCCAGTCATCCAGCCATCACAATTTGGCGCTTTTAAACTTGCTCAAATCCTTACACTTGCCCATTTTTCCTGCTTCTAACACATCAAGTTTGAGGACAAAATGTTCACTCGCTGCCTAATATATCCCACCCACTAACAGATGCCATGATGAAGAGATAATCACTGTTATTTACTTCACCTGTCAATGGTAATACCGTTGTGTCTGATCGGTGTGTATATATGGGTATGCACCAAGTCATGTATATATCGGTGTGAGTGTGCAGGTGTGGTGTGCACAAGAGGGGAAGGAAATGAGAAGCACATCACTGGCCATTGCTCAATCTGGCTGAGTGAGTGTCAACAGCGGGCTGTTAATAATGGGGTCTGATGGGAAACGTGCCTTGAGGCCCACAAGGAGGGATTGTACCGGGTTAACCCTGAAATGGACATAGAGAAAGGGGGTGGGGGTTGAGGAAATGAAAGGGGGGTTTGTCCGGTGTGTTCCAGGAGAAGTGGTGAGATGGGGAAAAAATAAAGTAGAGAGTGTGTGTTTGTGTGTGTGTGTGTGTGTGTGTGTGCTTGAACACTGAGGAGAGGAGAAGAAGGAACAATCAAGGTGTCATAGAACCACAGAACCATTCATGTACACGCACACACATTTCTGCTTCCTCATATCCCTGTTGGACCCTCTTTGCAGCAGATTGCTTTTTGTCCCCAGTCACCTTCATCACACCTCATTCACTCATTTTTCACCCACTCATCATGCCCTTGTTGTTTTTCTCATCAGCCTGTCGTACGTCACACACACTTACCGTATTGGATCTCTTCCCAAAAACAATCTGCAAGCTCAGGACTTCTATCCGTTCTCCCCAGTAAACAGAAGACCACAGTTTTAAATATACCAATAGCTAAATTGTTTTGGGGCAACATAGGTTGTAACGGATAAGTTTTGTAGCCCAGTGAGATTAAGAAGTGAGGCACATATGTTTTAGAACTGAAAACACACGCAGAATCCTCACAGAAATCATCATCTCTGTTTCTACTACTTTGATTAGTGCCCAGCATCAGGGCAGAATGAGCTTTTAAATGACACCAAGCTGAGCTTTTTTATGCAGCCAAGGAGTATTAGGAGCATTCGTTACACCCAGCGATTGGCGCCCCCGCCTTTCCATTACCAGAAAAAGGCTCAGCTGACTAGCCACCATCCACCCACAAATCGCAGTCTTCCCTCAGAAAGAAAACCATTAGCAAACGGAAATGAACAATACAAGCAGAGAGAGACTGCATAGAGTGGATTGCTTTGTGTGTGTGTGTGTGTGTGTGTGTGTGTGTGTGTGTGTGTGTGTTTTGAGACTTGCATCATGGTGCAGGAATATATAGTATATGTAGGCACATGGACGGAGACTCACAAAGGCACAATGATACTATTCCACTGAGATAGAGTACTTTTTCCTCAGACTAATGCTACCCTCTACAAATTACTTCAAATCCATACTGGGCAACAAGCCAAAAAGCTCTGGGTGCAGGTATAATAGTGATAGAGGAATTGGAGCTGCCTGCAAACTAGGACCTATACCATAAAAAACACAACACAACATGTACATATACTTAGACTTAGTGTTGTGCAAAAAGATGCACAAACAGTTGTACATACAGTAATAGGAAAAAATGGACTCAATGCAGTCTGCAGTTCAGAAGCAAATGTACCCATGATTTTAGTTGCTTAAGATCGTGATGAAATGTATGTTGCACATTAAACTAGAGTTACTGCGTAATGATTAGTATTCAGCATATTCAGCGCTTTTAATTTATGCTGAGAGAGCTCTCACTGCCAGGACTAAGCAATTTGCTGCCGACCCACTTTGCCGACCCAGTTGGTACGCTTTTTGAACCAGAAAGATTCACAGATAGCCAATCTTCTTCCCAGTGGTCTCACAATCTCATGTAGAGACATTCAGTTTAATTTAAAATGACAAATAAACACACACTGTTGTATTACCTGCTTTACCCATCCAGTCTTTCGATACAAAAAATTGTATTATATGTGTTATAAACTTTATGCAATTGTGTACAGCACAGACAGTGTGTAAGTCAGCATTTTTAATGTCACTTATTTTTGCTAGTGCCTTGTAATTCTCAGAATGGAGGCATGTACTATAGATGAGGTGGGGCATGTAGCAAAGGATTGCACATACATGAGTCACGATAGAACCGATTTACAGAGGGATGGAGCTCAAGTGAGAGCCTTCCACACTCAAACCTTGACAAAGTTTGATGGCAACTTGAGAACTGAAAGCCTCTCATAACTGCAACTGCTTCTGTCACACTGATTGGGTCTTTAAAGGAGAGTTAAGACGAGATATATATCATCCTTAAGAGCAACAAAACTGGGCCAGTGTAAAGAATGGCGTCTGGACCCCAAGTCTAAATCATCCATTTTACAACAAGAGATGACTCTTAGAGGTGAAAGAGGCACTGTCTGCTTAAAGTTTTAGTGATGCTTTGCAGTATAGAAATAATTTTGGCTGGAGATTACATATAATATGAAATGGTGATGGGCACAATGATCAATCCAGATGTTGTTGACTCTGATGATCTTCTGTATTTAACACAACCTAACTCTATTAGTTGCGGTCTTTTCTGATGGATGACTGAATTAAAATTATTACTCTTAAGTATACTAGTTGATTCTGTTTATATTTACCGTAGTTACTGATTTGCATTTGTGTAATGAACCATACAGATTAACCAGAGAAGTCTGCTATGTAAAATGTGTGTTTCCATACTATACTGTTGGTGTCAGTAGCAATAGCACTGAGGTATAGTGCCACTGAAATGGAAAGTACCTCTGTCTGTCCAAAGCTGCATTTTAATTTAGTAACATAAAGACTGACCAAAACATATATTTTTGAGTTATTTTCAAAACAGGAAATAATATTTTTTTAAACAGTGAATTTAATTATATTCCATCACTGATTGTTCGTATGTTGCCATGGTATGTCTAGGATAACAAAAGTAGCTATTGTCATATTTGCGGGATCTGTTCACTTTGACATCTTCATGTGTAGTATTTAAGTCTGTAAATGTAAAATATAATGTAACGCTTCATATAACTGGAAAGCAAGTCAGTTAAAATGTTTGTTTCTTTGTCTCTACAGTGCCTGGTCCGCCCTATCTGTCAGTGGCTCAGGACTCAGAGACATCAGCTGTGGTTCGCTGGGACCCTCCCGTTCTGACAAATGGCATGGACCTGCAGGGTTACCGGCTCCAGTTTGGCCGCAAAGATGTCTCTCCTTTAGCCACGCTAGAATTTGCTCCACAAGAACGACAGTATTCTGTGGGCAGTGTTCACAGAGGGGCCACTTATCAGTTTAAAATCTCAGCCAAGAGCAGGGGAGGCTTTGGGGAAGAGGCTGTGGTGGAACTCAGCGTGCCAGAGAATACACCAGGGGGATACCCTCAAATTAACGAGGGCACCAATGTGACATGCTGCTCCATTCAGCTATCCTGGTCTCCACCTGTTTTGGCAGAGAGAAATGGGGTAATCACAGCGTACACGTTGGCCTACAAGGAAACTGGTACCGGAGGAGCGCCACGCGAGCTCCGCTTGCCCCCCAGTCTGTCCAGCTATGTGCTCAACAGCCTTAAACCGAACTCGGCATATGATGTGAAAATACGTGCACACACCAGCGTAGGTCCAGGGCCCTACAGCCCGCCTATCCAGTATCGGACGATGGCCTTTGAATCAACAGGTAGGGCTTGCCTATTTCTTTCTCAACCTGGTTTGGCCAGGGGTTGGAAATTGGCTCTGCAACAACACAAAACAACCACCTCCACTTCTCAAGAAAGAAAACATATTAATATTAAAATTGTTTGCTGTGGGATGCTCACTTCACTAACCCGAATGAGGTAAAAACCAAGTCAGTAAGTTTAAAGTCAGTCCTATGAGAAAGAGGAGAGGAGCCTAGATCTTTAAGGTAAGTGCTGTTTGGTCGGACACTCTTGTAAGTCATCCTTGCAACCCTTTGCCAAGCACACTCACACAGCTAATGCCACCTCACATCCCCAGTTTTCAGACAAGGTAGGACCTCAGTAAAACCGAGTCACTCCAAGAGTATGTTTCGACTATTTTTAGATGACAGAAACTTATTTGTTTCTTTATTTATTTTTGTTTTTGGCTTTGTTTTGGGATATACCTCCTTTCTTAACCCCCCTCTTTTCCTGTCCCCTTCCCCAGTCTCTTAGTGGGACAGCTTATGGCATGGCATCCCCCAGATGCACTGCTGCAGACTGTTGGCATGCTGTGTTTTGGGTTTGTCTTTATGCCCACCTGGCAGCACGCTGGTAGTGCCAACCCAGACTCAGGAGAGGCGGAAGAAACGTTGGCATTGAGACCACATGGGTTAGTTGTAAATTCCCAAGTGGTTAGAAGACAGTTTGAGCCGGGTTGGTACTACCCACGAGGTCTAGCCAGTGGACAATGCCCTTGTGCTCTGTGGGTTTTGTCGTCCATGAGTCTTATGTGCTGTGTGTCCTAACCAATGGCATTGCCCTTCTCACAGTCAATCACAGCTCACCTTTACACTCACTCTCCGACCCAGAGGAACGTTGCAGGGGAACATTTTTTTTCTTCTCTTTCTTCTCTACATGTTCAATTCATTGATACACTGTCTTGTTTTGTTTTTTTGTTTTTTCTTGCACTTGTCCAATCAACAGATGTTCCAAATAATTTCACTGTCAAGTGGGCAACCAAGTCTGCAGTGGTCCTTGCATGGAAGTTTTCTGAAGGCAGGTCGCGTTACACATGCATGGTGAGTTTACTGTAGGGCAAAAATTATTTCACCTTTCAACTGAGTTATGTATAAATGGTAACTTGTTTATATTTTTTATGAAATTGAAAATTGCATGATTTTAAAAAAGTTTAATTTGTTTCAGTATTTTATTCACCACCAAATGATCAATTTCATACCAAAAGTAGAGGAAATAATAGAATGAATGTTCTCACAGAAATCTACCTCTATAGCTGCCAATGCTTTGTCTCCTTAACTGCCTACTAAAAAAGATCAGTTATCCAACTATCCCTATTACAATTATTAATGAAACTTTTTGACCTGTTGAACTCTAGATTGAGTACAACCATCAGAGGATGGATGTTGATGCCAAGCAGATGAGAGTATTCATCACTGGGCTGAAGCACAACACCTCTTACGAATTCTGGGTGACTTGCCAAGAGAACAAAGGTGGTGGATCAAGACAGCGTGTGACTGCCAAGACTGCACCACTCATCCTGGTGAAGAAACCCAAGCTAGACATCTACGCTGAGCCTGACAACATGCTCACCTTGTCCTTCCCACCTGTAGATAACAAGGACGTCAAGTGAGTACAAGTCTTGGGTGGTTAGAGAAAAGATGCAATATGGATTTTGATTTCAACTTGTGTAAGATGTGTTAAAATGCTGATCTTTCACATAAAAAATATAAGAATATCAAGAGAGTTACATTATTTTTTTGGTTATGTATTTGGGTGCTGTTTTTTCAGAAACTTCTATGTGGTTGTGGTGCCGCTTAAGAGAACATCTGAAACTGTAAAAAACCTAAAGAACCCTGATGAGATGGACATGGAAGAGGTAGGAGATTTTTTTTTTTTTTTAATGTGTGGTGTTATTTTGGCACCTCAGAAATTTTTATTTTAAATGAATGTATTGAAAAGATTTATCCAGAATTTAGAATATATAATAAGAGGCAACTAAAAATGTCAGTAACACATTCTTTTTCATAAAAAGACTGCCTGCCTCTGTATGTCTAGACTGAATATGAATGAATGAATAAGAGGGTTGGATGTTGTTGATTTGGAGCCTGGTTACGGACTGTAGAACATTGCCAGACAGTTAACACTTTTTGAATGTTAAACCTGCAGTTTTTTTATTTGGTCTCGGCTAGTTTATTTTTATTTCACAGAACAGCGACTTATTATAACTAAGTTGCTAATTAAAAAAAGGGAGGGGTCCATTTCATATACACTAGATATATTGAAAAATGTAATTGAGTTCGTCTTACTTACGGCAAACTTTTTTATGCATATCTCTTTTGATCATCATTGAAAGTGTCTGCCTCTCTTGGCTTTTTGAAAGCTGGATTTTCTTAACACTCCATATGATAAACAAAGCCATGAAAGCATCAAAAATAATATTTTGATTAATTTTTGAAAATGATCTGTCAATTAATTTGGGACTGATGTCATGCAAACAAGAAAAACAAAAGGGAACATTAAAACTAGTAAACCAATGCCCTTTTACATCAATCAGCTGTTGCGGGATGTAACTCCAAAACGTCGTTCACGCCGTCAGCTGGCTCAGCTGGACCAGAGAAAGCCTTATATCTCTGCCTGCTTCAAGCAGCTACCATCTAGCTTCACAGTGGGAACTGATCACCGCTACAGCATCTGTGAGAACAAACCTCTTGAACCTGGCCACGAGTATGTCTTCTTCCTGCTTGCAGAACTCAATTCCACCACTGGGGTGAGTTGAACTAGTTCTTACAGGTCAGCTGAGGTACTTTTAGTCAATTGACTTTTGTCAAAGATTTAATAATTCTGTTCTGTTCATTTAATCATGTTTTTTTTTAGTTTTGTTTATCTGAATTTTAACATATTTCAAGAACTATTTAATATGACTCTAACTAGTTCATTCAGCATTTACATCCCCCTGGTTAATTGTTGTGCTGAGATTTCACTTCAACCACTAGATTTATTTCTTATTTACACCATGCTGTAACATAGTTTGTGTCTCTGTGCTAATTTCTACTTAATTGTTTTGTGTCCAGAAAATGTTTGCTACCAGCCCTTATACCGACACAGTGATGACACCGGAGCTGGTGGTTGACCCCCTGCCAGTTGAGACTGGTGATGGACTTATATGGGTGGTGGGCCCAGTCCTGGCTGTGGTCTTCATCATCTGTATCGTCATTGCCATTCTCTTGTATAAAAAGTGAGTTGGTTTGGGACTTTTATTTATTTACTTGTGAAGAATACAACAGAATTTACATTTTCTAATGTAATAAATAACATTAATCAACTTCAAATGATAGAAAAATAACACCCAGGGTTGTAGTTAGTGTTCATACAATACATTGATATTTTATACTAAGTGGCCACTAGAATAAACTGTTTTACTTTGGAAATAAATTCCAAATCAAATCTTTCCACTTATATAATCAATCTCTTATCAGCAAGATGCAAAGGGAACTGAATCTTTTAGTTTTGCATTATTAGTGCCTTGCAGGACTGATGAGTCCACACAATATAATTTTGATCCAGTTTTCAAAAGTAAGATAAATTTTAGGGATGTAATGATCCACAGCAAACCAGGTTTACAATTACATGATTCATCCAGTCGATTGTGATGTTAAATGAGTCGCAATACAGATGTTAGCAGATGGTGCTGACTCTATATACTGTGACTCCGCTTCAAGGTCTTTCCTCATCACTGCATGGTAACTCTTCACATTCAATCATCTCAGTGAGGAAAGCGGTGGTGGTAGGACCAGGAATCCGTTTCCACCATGTCAAACCGACGGTCTAAACAGGCGAGCTAGAGTTATGGAGGGAGACAAGGAGCGGAGGGAGCAGAGTTGCCTCCATGCAAGTCTCATGCTTGGTTCCCAGAAGTTACAAACTCCAGCTTTAAGACAGATGATATTTTTATTTTCTCATTTTCAAAGAAAAGAAAATATGCATTTTTCTACAATTAGTAAAGTTTCTAACCGTCCTACCTTATAATTGTAAATGGATTCTCTCTGAGAAATATAAAAGGACACTTGTTTTATTTTTTGTCTTAAAAATACAAACAAAGAATGACTAAAGAATCGTAAACCGTTTTCAATTGTGAGTTTAGTGAATCATTACATCCCTAATAAATATGCTGGAAATGTCAGTGATACAACAAAGATTTTCTTGCCATCTGAAGTTGAACCATTTATTTTCTGTTAGTGGAGAACTGAGCTACCGGGACATACCTGCATGTTAGGGAGCATGTTGAAAGTACAGCTTATTTTCTATTCACAGCAGCATGATATTTCAACTTCTAGCGTCATTGTTGCATGCCAATATGAAGGAGCTTTTTCTTGTGAAAAAATGGTTCTGGGAAAAGAGAAGGTTGGACAAAGGAGAGAAGAGGAGATTTTTGATGTCCAAATGCCAAAGATCTGTATTGAAAGCATTTGACAAGTACATTACCAATTATGTATATGTTAAATGTTAAAAAATAATGTTATTCATTTTTTCAGTAGTTAGTCTTCCTATATTTCAAACTCTAAATCCTACAGGAGGCTACTCTCTTCTAGTATCATGTCTAAATGGTAAACTTACTGCTATTCATCCTGACACTTGGGATCATAGGTATAGGATACAGTCAATATTTTTCCCAAGTGAGCAGTTGAGTAAGTGGTCACCCTACCTATCAGGGACAAGCCCAGAAATATTTTAAACCCACAGCTGGGGAGAGCAACACAAGTACAGCTTGCTACTGTCTGACCTTACCTTACCTCCATCTTGGTGGTTAGGGAGAGTAACAACCCTCCTTGGATCTCTCTCTTTTTTCTCTCTTGTCTTTCTCTCCCCCTCGCTCTGCCATCTCTTCGTCCATCTCTCCCTGGTGAATAGTATTTCCCGGGTCTGCCCTTGGCCCTAACATTACCCTCTCCCATCACCCTTGTGCATATAAATTACATACACATACACATGTACACATTAACACACAAAACACACAAAAATCAGGCTCACAAATGTAGGCATTTACTTGCACTTTCCATTGATTAATTCTCAAACGCTGATACTTTTACACACATGTACACGCATGCACACTCTTCCTTTAAATGCTGAAGAGCTTTATCTCACATTTTGCGAGCCCAGCAGCGACCCCTTTGAATTGAAAACTGCTCTCTATTGATTTATCTCTCTTCTTGCCTCCCCTTCTCCCTTTCTCCTTGTGTGTTGTGTTTTCACCATCTTTATACATTTATTTGACTCCTGTCGCTTTCTCTGGAAACAGCAAACCAGACAGGTAAGGTAAAGCTGTACTTCATTGCATTTACAGGGGAAGCAAAAGTAGCCTGCCTCAGCAAAACATATGGTGGTAATTAGTGAGGGAAATTTTTACGTACTTGATGCACATTCTCAGCTCCCCAATTCTTGCTTACTAAGGTGTTTCTGTTGTTTTTGTTATACATCATCCCTTCTTTCTACTCTTCACTTGTCTTATTCTACAGCCGCAAAAGAAAAGAGTCAGAGCCACGTACAAAATGCCTGCTCAACAATGCAGACATTACACCCCACCACCCTACAGACCCCGTGGAGATGAGACGCATCAACTTCCAAACTCCAGGTAAAGGAAGGCGAAGGCACCCATACACTAATAAACAAAAGCTGGTGAAATTTAACATATAGGTATAGTTGATATTGCTGATATATTTTTTATGCATATTCACATGTATTATTAGTACCCAATAAAACTGATTATATATACATTTTCACTGACATCATGAAGAAATTTACTCATCCACCTTCCAGTGTGACAGCCTATAAAATGTAAGAAAAGTTCCTGATGAATAGCACTGTGATGTATTTTGAAGCAGGTGTGTTATATTTCTACAAACAATAGAGGTTAATATCAGATTTTACTGAGCAGAGACTTTGTAGATATTTTGAGCATAGCCTGTTAAAAAGCCATCCAAAATTTGTCACACGTGGACTTCCATTCCAAGACTTACTCTGCAATGACAGTGTTGACTTCAACGAGTGTGTAAGACACCATTATAATCATGTCATGACGCCTGTCATTAACATGGCCAAGTCTTTATGAGTCTTTATGATTTCTTATTAAGTGCCATGTGATCAGTTAGCCTATGTCAGATTTAACTCAAAGTTGACATTGTTGAAGACGCGTTTGTCATAACAGTTTCCCATTAATCAAGACGAAAATGTATTTGCGCCAACAATCTCATATCAACTCTCATGTGAATCAAGGCAACATAACCTGTCAACTGGCTTTATATCATTTATTTGTAATTAGAAGTTGTAATTTACCGCTTTAGTTGAGACAAGGGATTTATTAATGATACTTTCACATCTATGTGACGGAGCAATAAAAGTTGTTTACAGTTTAATGATGAGTCTGAATGCCATGCATGTAAGAGGTAAAGGAAACTATTCATGACATGGTTAGAATGGTCTCATAACAACGATTTCAAAACCAAACACACATCAGTTTTCATATAATGCAGTTACTTTTTTTGGTTTTAATTAGGCCTGATATGTCATGTTCATAATGGTTTATATTGTTTCACAACTTTAAAAAAATTGAACCAATTAACTAAGTAGTTTAATGTCACTAAATCTGCTTTAATGACACTTCATTTTTGGAAAGATTCATGTAATACCAAACATAAATGTACAGCTATATATTTTCATATACCTAAAAATGATCAGAGTCATAGCAGATAGTAACATTGGCACACACGTGCACATCCTTAACAAATGATGCAACCTAAATTTAGATTTATATTGTGTGCATAGATGATGTCCATGAAGTGCTCCCACGTCATTGTGTTTGTTACCGTATCCTACCCACGAGTGGGTTGTGTCCATATGGAGCATTTAGCCATTTACAGTATGATGAGCAAAAATTTTGAAAAATATGCCTGCTCTGGATGTTTTATTGTTTGATGAAGCAAATCCAGTTTTGAAGTTCAGCATTTTTTGGTGTCTTTTTTGTTTTGTTTTTTTTTTGTTTTTTTACCAGTTTCCTCTTTTCTGTTTGGTGTTCATCTAAGGTAAAGCCAAGGTTTTAATGACAGAGCACATGTGATCCCTCACTCATTCTCTTAGGGTTTCTTCATGTTCCTCCTGCCTCTTTTTCAGACCCACAATATTTCGGTCTTTTTGTCCAGTGATTAAGTAAAGCAACAGTGACGTTTATATTTTTTCATTATTGTGGTTGTTGTTAAAGGTCTCAATCACATTACAGCTTTTTTCAATTTCTGCCCTTTTTTGTTAATTTCCTATGATCATTTGTTGATCAGTTTCGGGAACCTGTGATCCCGGCAAGTTAGGGGTTAAAGACAGGTTGAATAATTCTGAGTGCCCCCCCCCCCCAGGATTTACCTCTGCATCACGGATTATCATGAGTATTCCACATGGCGGTTTACTTGTATTATCTCCTCAAGCTGTTTATTTGACAGAGGACTGAGAAATGCATTTTGAGGGAACTTGCACTTTATTTTGAGAGCATTGTTATCACTTGCTCAAGCAAATGGCAAGAAAGGAGTAAATCCTCCAGAGGCAGAGTAAACATATCCACTCTTTTCTGTGCAGTCCCTCATTTTTTTCCTTCCCATTACTGCCTCCTGTCTCCCTGTCTCATAGCCTAGTTGTCTCTCAACCATCTGTCATCCACAGCCAGTCTCTGCTCCATCAAAGGCTCATATTTCAAAATGGAGCTTTTCTCTTCAGCTTTTTGGGAGCACAGTTGTGTTGCCTGAGTCCGTACGTTGGAAAAAAAAAAAACTGGCTTCCTCACATCAGAAAAGAGAGATATGAGGATGAAAAGAGATGCACAAACCCACTTATGCACAGAAAAGGGGAGGTTCAATTTACTGTCCTCATCTTTATCTGGCTTGGTATTCAGAGCCCTCTCAGTGGTTCTGTAATGATAAGGTTATAATGCCATCCCTGCTCTTTGTCTCTCTGAATTCCAGTTCTTTCTATTGTGCCATCAACTGTCATACTTCCTTCCTTAAATAATAGAAGCACTTGTTACAATACCTCTTTCTCTTCTACATGACATTCACCAATACATACTGAGACATCTTTATATATAACAAGTAATCTCATTCAACAGCCATGCTGCTGTGCTGCAGAATTGTGTGAAGTTGTTATCTCTGCACCTTGGGAATTTAATTTGAATGGACATTTTAGTCCAATTAAGTGGTTCGGTGAGCATTTGTGAACATCCCCATCACCTAATAGCGACCATTGTTCAAATGAGCATACTTGCATTGCACTTATCCGGGGCTCCAATCCAGCAGAGCATATGCCACATCGGCACTGTTTGCTCACTGACCCTTAGTGCTGGGGAACAAAAATATGTTTTTGATCAGGTTTAGTTCAGCTAATATGTTTGAGAGAGCATGTACAGTGTGCGTGTGTGCATGTGCACTTAAAAGCCCATGGGTCATGTGACAGCCTCACAGTGACATCCCATAAATCTACTTGGTCTTCATAGTGGCTCAATTTGTCATTATCATCTTTGGCGCCTTGGGGTTAATTGGCAAATAATCGGGCCAAAGTAAAGAAGCAGCATGAATCACTGAATATCTACTGTACCTCCAACCAAGCGCCCCCTATCACACCCATACACAACCCTGCCCCCCACTTTTGCTCAATCTTTCCTTCCTCTCATGAAATACACATGAATTCACATTGTTAGGCGTACTGCTCAGGCAAAAATCAAAACGTCCTCTCGTGCAAATGAAAAAAGGAAAAAACAGGTGAGCAGAGTTTCAGTCTGTATTTACTTGTCAACATATCTCTGATATGTTTTCTATATCATGCCATATCCATCCCTGTTCTCTTTATTTCTTTCTTCCAACAGTGCATCCCATACAGCAAATAACATCCCCATAATTCTGTCAGAAGATGAGACTTCCACATTTGAAACTATAAAAATCACAAGTCTTTCTTGCAGACAGCATAACACAGAGACACCAGCCAATATCTTGCATGCAGCGGCAACCTACTTTTTTCTGCAGATTACAGCAATAACTGTAACAACTACAACCCCCTGCTTCACAGTTCTAGCAAAATTCATACTCACACACGTAAACATAATCAGACATGCTACTCCCCTGCTGTGATGAATGACACTTGGAGACGGTAGATCAGAGCACCCCCTGCCAGGTTTAATTAGTCATTGTCACAAATCAATTAGGGTGAGCAGGAAGTTCAATGTCTTCATGTCTCCCGTCTCATTTGGTGCCCCTGGACTGACATCCTCTCGGTCAGACAGGTAAACCCAGCAAACCTCACTATGGCTACTTTTACATGTAGAATTAAGCTTAATACTTCATTTAAGATGATTAATCGTCAAGTTTTTGTCTTGAACACCCTTTTTTTTTTCTTTTTTTTTTTTTACAGTGTTTTATATTTTTGTTACCAACCTTTAAGAGTAAAGAACAGACAAACTTTGATTTTGATTTTGAAAGGCAAATTTCTTTTTCCTCCATTTCTCATTATTACTACATGTTCTGAAATAAATCGTCGCTTTTTTCTGGATCAGAGTTGACTTTGCTGGGTGACGTGCCCCTTTCTTTTCACTGAGCAAACATGTGGGTCTAATTTCTGCTTTCATCTATTTCCCATCATTGGATGGTCAGGTTACGAACATCCAGTCAAACTACTCTACATCTCTTTGCCAAATGTCCCATTCATGCTGTCACAGATGGCGCATTTCTTGTCTCATAGTCAAGGCAAGCGGATTCTACCTGCGCACAGATCGCTGGCCACTGGCCGCAGACTTTACACTATCAGTGCACTCTCTGGACTCCCATCAGCTCCACAGTTGTCAGCAGAGGATCTGGAAACTTTTCCATACCTATCACCGCAAATGTCTCAGCATCAAGCTGCAGACATAGGAGATCTCAGAGTTGGTTTTCACCAGGAAACATGAGCTGTTTTTTCTGTTTGCGTTCCTGTCAATGGCTCTTTCTAACTGGTGCTTATAAAAGGTTAGAGATAGCAAATCAAATTTGTTATCCCTGATCTCTTTGATGGCTGATGTGGGGCTTGGCAGGAAGGTTTTCTCAGTTGAGGGAATTAGAAACTGATGGCCGTGGCTAACCAGTCTGCGCAAGAGGAGGACTGCAGCTGCTAAGATACGATAATGTATGCCCTATTTTTCCATGTGTGTGTCAGCCGAGTCTCAAATCTGTCCTTCAAGCAACCTTGAGAAGGCGATTAACTAATGGTAAATTGTTTTTTGTTGTTGTTTTAAGTGTGTTGTTGTCTTATTGTGTTTAATTTCTTGGCTTTTTTTTCATTCTGTGACTTTACGCTATATCTCTTTACTTTGCTTTTTCTGTTGCACTGTGGCCTTTTGAAAATCCCCTTATGTTTGCTGTTCTTCACAGATTCAGGTCTAAGCAGCCCTCAGAGTGAAGCAGATTTTGACTATGAAAGTTAGTCTCTATGCTTTTAGCATTTCGGTACAAGCTTTTTTGAAATGTATTTATTTTTCTTGCACCGCTTGCCTCCATTCACAAATAATTTATATCATTTGCATTTGTTTGTTTTACACACTATGCAGCAGGTCCAACACTAACTAATTTAATGTTGGTTTGGTAATGGGCTGTTCAGTTTTTTGTTTGTTTTTTCTTTAATTAAATGGTAGTCACTATATTCACTTGTGCTGTTGGCTGTGCATTAATCCAACATGCATAAGTAACCTGTGCGATCACTTCTGCTGATGTAGAGATGATTGAGCGCTGTTTTCTTTTTTTTTTTTTTTTAACAGGATTGCAATCTGTTACCGTTGCTTCCTGTTGTGGTCCCTCCTTTTCTTTCCTCCTCCTTCACCATCGTTGCTCCATTTCCATTCTGAAGTAGCAAGGTCTTTTCTGTGCTTAGAGATAACGAGCAGAATTAATTAAAGCGGTGGCAAACAATAGTTGGACATTTGATCTGTCTCCTCTCCCTGCTCCCTGCAAAAGGATCATCTGAGAGAAAAAAGCACAGTTTCTGGTTTTCCTCCAGCCCTCTTTCCCCTGCTTTATTTTCTTTACTTACCCCTTCATGTGAAAATATGCAACATCATAAATAGGGTTTTGGTGGGAGATGCTTTGGCTTGTCAGGAAAAGTCATTATGTTTCTCAGGCACATGGACATGGATCAGTAGATTGGAAATGTGTAATTAGATGCTAGTTTTCTTGTTCCATGTTCATTGATCATGCTGTTGATTGTGGTGAGAAAAAAAATGGATTATTCAAATGGTTCTGGAAAAAGACATGGGATGTTTTGAAGACAGAGAACTTTGAAATGGGGAGGGGCAGCGAATAACAACAATTTGTCCTTGCCTGACTTTGCTCAAGTGTGGATCATGGCAACACCTGGTTCTGAAAATGAGTAAGGGAGCAAATCAGACATAATGGACTCATTTGTCTTGAGACTAGAACAAATGGGTTGGAAAAGTAAGCAGAGAGGGAAAAATAGACAAACAGCAAAAAGCAAATTGGCCAGTTTAGCTGTGAGGTTTATTCACATAAACATGACAACTTACGGCTTTAGTTATGCTGGAAATAAAAAATAATGGATTTGGAATTTTAAGTATTTGAAGGGTTTTACTACAAGTTTCCCAAGACATTCTATTAAAGTTTCAGGCTATAAACAAACAGTTGTATGTGTAACCTTCACATTCTCCCACTGGCAGTGTGTCATGCTCTATTTGGGAGTATATGTGTATATTTTGGCCTAATATATCTCTCTAACTGCAAAAAGCACTTATACACATAGACCGTAATGTGGGCAGTAAAAAGAAACTGTTCATCAGGAGCTTACATGCACTCACAGAAACACACAGTAAGCAAACTGAGCAACCTGTGAAACTTTTGCACACACAAACAATCCTTGATCTCTCTCCACCTGTTCTCTGAAGGAGAAGTGCAGACCCCTCATTTATTTACACATTTACTCATAGCTTCTGATACCTTTTCCCTTTGAAATTTGGGCAAGTGCACCCAATACCAAATGCAATTAGCAATATTTTCTTTTTTTTTTCTTGGTGCTCATCTCAATTACTTCCCAAACTAGAAGAGCTGAATAACATTCTTAAAGAGCAACATTTTAATGTCAGAAAGTCGAAATGAGTATAGCTTGGTCCAAATGAATTACAGCAATTTTAGGCCATTTATCTTCCTCAAAGGTCCGAATTATTTCATATCAAAGCAAAAAAAAAAATCATCATTGGTAGGTTTTATATGAATAAAACCTATGAAAATGATAAAACCTTCTGTAAAAATTTAAATGACCCATTAAAAAGGGCTGGGTCTTTGTTGCACATCTTTTCTCAAGTGGACTAATTCATAATGTCCACTTATTCTCCAGCAGAAGTCACACCTTCCGGTGTCATCTCCTTATTTGTCTCATTGTAATCTTTATTAGTCTTCATATAATCGCCACTGTTGCATTGTTCTCTTAGTGTTAAGTACATAACCATTACCAATGAAGACTGTCAGTACAAAGAGTTGGGCTCCCTCTGTTAATGCTCAGCAAAAGCAGCCGCAACACTCGTGACCCTCTCGAGACTGGGGGAAAGGGGATGTAAAGTATTTTTTTTAAAAAAAGGAAAATTAAGGAGTGTTAATGTGATTATGCCGATTTTGCATTTGCTAAGAGATTTCATCATCTTGTCAACTTTTGACCTTATCGCTCCACAGAAAAAAAAGTCTTCTTTCTTAAAATACTAAAGCATTAAGTATTGCCAGCATGCGTGCAGGGACAGAGCTACAATCTATGGCAGCTTCATATTCCATTACATGGTCTCTGCATTATGTTCGTAAATGGATTAGCGACTGGAGTGCACAGCAGTGTAGATAATATTGTAGCAACAGCGAAGCAATATTCAGTGGATACTGAAGCAAACCAAAGAAATAATAAATCTTACTATTTTCCACAACTGAGAGTAGTTCTTTCTTGGAACTCCCTGTGATGAATTGTAAAAGCACTTGGGAGGAAAGAATATTGGATATGCAACTGAAAATGCTTATTTTTTTGTGATTTTGGAAGGTAAGGGGTGTTTTTATTCCAGTGTGCACTGACTAGGGGAAACCAGCACATGTACTTCAGTGTAGAAGCAGCAGCTCGTTTGCTTTGAACCAGCAGGCTGGAATGGAGCAGCCCACTGTGTCACTCAACATCACTCACACTCCTAAACCCCCTTATCCCTCCTCCCCTTCCCACGAGCCCCCAGGTCAGGGCTCCATGAATAAGAACTTTTCTCTAACGGTCAAACCAGTCAAAATTTTCACCATGCTAACCACACAGCATGACAACAGCTGTATAGATTAAAATAAACCTGTGTGTATCTCAAGTTTGATCCTGATTGAAAGGCTGTTTCATAGCTTCTTTCAGATCTTTCTTTTGATTATGGCTAGAGCTGAATGAAATAAGGTAAAAATGATACATGCTATTCAGGCATAGGTTACTTCAATTAGGAGTACAGCCAGTTTTGGTCGACATAAATACGCAGCAACAAAAATAAATGACAGTTGCATTTCTTGCCTGTGATTTCACCATCAAAACATTATGTTTTTCATCTTGTGTCATTTTTCATTTTTTCATTTTTCTGAGCTGTTCAAATTATCATCAGTTCTACACTTTTCAGACATACTTGTGTTTTTCTTCCTTTGCTGCAGCATTAGTCGATTAATCTCTTAGCATCATGAGCTTTGGAGGTGATTAATATACAGTATGGTCTACAGGTGTGGTTATGCTGCCAATTTCTTTGGCAAATAAACACCCCATAATGCTGTTTGTGAGCTCTGGCCTGGTCCAATCAAGTGTCTGTAACATCACCATGTCATTACACTTTTTTGTGTATGTAACATTCACTGTTTTCTGCACAAGCTTCCCCACCACTAAAACCCAACTTCCATTGTTGTAGAAGCAACAAATCCTCTCAACAAGAAGCGTGCCCATTGAACTTGCATCCTGTCTTTTGCACTAATGGACTCTCTTTCTTCTCTTCCTGTCTGTGGAATTTCTCTCTCATTTCCTTTGATGAGCAGGTATGATGAATCATCCCCCCATTCCTATATCAGAGCTGGCTGAACACACAGAGCTCCTCAAGGCCAACGACAATCTGAAGCTCTCCCAGGAGTATGAGGTGAGTGGGACAAAGGTTCAAAGGTTAAAATTTCTGCTGCATTGGTATTGATTTCTCTCCAATTGCATTTTCATTCTAAGGGACACAAGAGTCCCTGCTTGTCCCCAGTTCAAGTGCCTGTTTCTTTTCCATCAAGTCTTTCTTTCAGACTAGTTGACAATGCTGTAGCTGTTGGTACTCCAGCAATTATTAAATATCAATTGTTCTTAGCCACGTCTCTCTTTTATCGGCAGTGTCAAGCTGGAAGTGAAAGAAACTTGAATTATATAAAATTGCTTCCACTCCAAAATGCTGCTTATTTTTTATTTATTTATTTATTTTACAAATTAAATAAAGATTCGGCTTTAATGTATCAAGTTCTGGTAGAAAAGTTTAATCTTTTTACCATTGTCCAAATTCAGAACCACAAATTGTGAGGCTTAGGCTATCTAGATTTGCTGAAAGGAGACACAGCTCTTCACAGATCTTTCACAGTCCAAATAATTCAAAATTTATGATAATTGGATGCTCGTTATTGTTGTTTATTGGGCAAAGATAACGGCTTTAGAAAAGTACATGTATACAGTACATGCAGTGTGTGTGTGTGTGTGTAGAGGGTATTTGAGCTGTCTGAGCTCTGAGTCCGTGGCAGTTATAAATGACACCGGAGTTGATTAGAAATCATAAATGCTGAATCGGCTGTCGTTTGCATAAAAGCAGTACACCCTCCTCACCGTCCCTAAATCAACGCGCCTGTTGGCTCACTGCACATCAGTAACGTAGGAAGCAGGTACGACAGCTCAGATTGCTTTCATCATGCCTGCTGGTGATTGTTGGAGGATAATTACTTCTTGCAGCGGTCCAGTATTTCTTTGGTATCAATTATTCAGAAATCCACATCCGGGCTGCGTACCAAATGGACAAGCTTGTTCCATTCGGAAGGAAAAGAAATGAGAGACGCGATGCCAAAGTTGACGCTTCGCTACAACAACAACTTCTAATTACTTGGCTTAGGGAGAGCACGGAAGAGACGAGGGAGAGCTCGTCCCTTCTCCCACTCTGTCTTTTTCACTCTCTCCCTTTCTCCCCTGCCCCTTCCCACAGCCACCTCTCAGAAAAAATAAATGGCCAAATTAAACAGAAGTGTAATTTTAATTTTGTTATTTTCTTGATGAATGGCTGCTTGTCCGAGCACCCGTGCTTGTCAAGCGCAGCTCTACGGGGCTTTGACTGATTGGTTTTTAGACAGGCGGG
>KV751319.1:6381976-6392146 GCA_001698575.1 Mola mola
GTTAATGATGAGGATTCAACAAGGAGAGGGAGAGGGAGCAGGGCCTCTCAGCTGACAGTGGAGATGAAGAGGAGATGAACTGACTTACAAATGGCAACTAAAACGGCCGGCTGCGATGTCCCCCAACGATACCAAAGCCATAGAGTATGTTAGCCATCTCCTGTCAGGCAGTGATCAGGCTCGTGTTGCAGAGACATAAACTGTCATTCATCCTTAAACATGTCATCATGTGTAGGAATGAGTAGGAAGAGTGAGAATCGTTGCTTGTTTGCAGAATTTGAGTAATTATTACCCATTACAGATGGTCTTAATTTCCCAAAATCTTCTTTCTGCAGATTCAGTGATGTTTGGAATAAACTGATGTGGTTTTCTTTGAATTTAATTAAGTGATATTTCAGGGAAGGGACCCCAGTATTCATTCACACACACAGACATAAACAGGCTCCTGGCTTCTAGGTAATCTATTGTGGAGGATTTAAACCTAAAAAGGAGATGAGGACAGAAAAAAATATGGACAAAAACATTAAATAAAAGAGCAAAATTCTCTGATAATGGAGAGATGCAGTTAAGGAAAAGGAAAGGGAGGGACAGAGATGGAAAGTGGTTAAAACAAAGAAGGCTCTGATTGGCTCTGATCAGTATTGGTTGCATGGAAAGTGTTAGATCAGGTTTCATGTTGGACTTCATTCAGGCTCATGCTGAAGCCTTTACTGCAAGTATCTTTCAAACCTCAATTCACATGCTGACAGATCGCCAGACACGTACAGTATAAGCAAACAACAACTCGTAATGGAATACCTAATTATCTCAACAAAGAACAGAACGTTTCTGGAATTACATTCTAACTAGATGGCTAGATTTGTCTTTCAGCTAAATATTGGCCATGCTCCACGCCGTCCCCTCAGGGAGGAGACCATTACCTTCATCAATATTGTTATTTGTCATTATGCCCACTATGAATGGTCTGATAAAGTACTGTGTGCAGCTGCAGAGTGTTTAAAGCAGGCAGCAAGCCTCCTTCTATGATAACATACTGTCATACTGTCACTGCTCTTCTGACTTCTTCTTCCTGTATGCACCCTCTTCTTTGTGTGTGCCTGTAATGCCTGCCTCGGCCCTTCATCAGTCCATCGATCCTGGTCAGCAGTTCACATGGGAACACTCCAACCTGGAGGTGAACAAGCCCAAAAATCGTTACGCCAACGTCATTGCCTATGACCACTCACGTGTCATCCTGGCTCCCATCGAGGGTAAGTGTGACCTGTCATCACACTCTGCACTCACAGCACTTTAAGGATGAGCCATCTCATTACACATCATTTTGGAAATTTTGTATAATCGGTATAGAATAGAATAGACCAGAATAGACATTAAGTACACTAGTCCAAATGGCACCAGACTTTAAATAATATTAAGCACTTTTTAACAGTACTGTATGACCTAGACTAGTGCTGGGCAGTATGGCCCTAACATATAATCACAAATCTTTATTACAATACATGTTATATGTCATATCAATCCTCAAAAACTCTTCATACTTTGATATTAACACTGCAACAATATTGTATATATGACAGTTTTTTGGGAGAAAATATTAATAGAATGAGAATATTGATAAATAACACTCTTGGCTGTTTTTTGGGTTTTTTTGGAAACAAATATTGACATTTTGTGGTTGCTGTTAGCGCTGCTATAAAACATACATAGAAATATATATACTGTATATATTCTCATATCATGATGCATGATGATGTTACAGTATAGTCCATGCTTGATCAGGGAAAAATACAGGAAGAAAAAAATAGAAATAATAAGAAATACACCCGACCTGGCTGGATTATGCAAGTATTGTTTTGAGTTAGTGCAGTGGCATAAAGCCAAATAGCGTGGATTTATAGAGCAAAACAAAATTTTGCTTGAGACTACATGATATACTTGTTTCAGCTCATCTTGGTTCAAAGCAGCTAGACAATTCATGGAATCATACTATTTTTCGGGGGTTTGGCGAGGACTTGTTCCAGCTCATCACTGGGCCCAGCAGAACTCATTCAGAGTAACCCAGGAATTTAACCAGTGTTTTCACCGTCCCGTTTGTCTCGTCAGATCTTCCCTGCTCTCATGACTTCCCTCTAACTGCCCACAGACACAGTGCTAAGACATTTGGAGCCAGAAAAACTCTTCCTCTGACTCCTAAATCTCAAGGGACATTGTCAGAGGTAGTCACCCTTCTCCGCTGACATTGTTCTGGCGTTGCATCACCACAAGAGCTCCCCGACTTCTCGCTGTAGTGCCAAACTCCTTACTCCAAATAATGCTCTCTTATGTGTAAGCCAACTGCTCCGGCTAAATTTCGACATGTCGCTGTAGCCAGGCTAGTTTGAGGGTGTGACAACATGCATATAAAAAAATTATCCCCGGGAAGGAATGGCTCATCCATAAATACATAAATTATTCAAGTATGAAATTTCTATTTTACACTGCAGTGATTTTGCCATTAGTTGCAGCAGTAGAACAATTCATGCACGCTGCCATTCTCTGTTCATTTAGCTATGACTAAAGCCAGGGCACCACCATTGGATTGTGCAGCGTGGTGTCTGTTTTAATGTTATTTTTCTCCTTCTTTTGTTCATTTTCTTCTTTTTTGTTCTCTGCAATCTCACTCTACCATTCCTTCTCTCTCTTTCTTTCTTGCTTATTCTTATAGTTTTTCTCCACTATAGTTGTTGCCCTAGCTCCTTCTATCCTCTTAAATTAGAAAAATCAAGTGTTCCATTGTTTGTCCCAGAGTGAGGCAATGTCAGTCAAAGAGAGCTTCCTCTCCACAGTTACAGCCACACTGGAGTCTCTTTGGAGCTGAGAGAATTGCAGAATTGGTGGATTAAGTAAAGATGGGCGATCTTCTGTCCAATTGCTGTCAGCTGAAGTGGCTGGTTTACGTTCACCTCATTTTGGATGTAATAGTTTTTTCTTTAGAAATAACTTTTGTTGAATCTCTTAGCCTTTAGTGATTCTGCACCAATCTGGATAACACCTTGACTTTTTTGGATTTGTTGCAGCCCATGCCATGTTGGTTCAACTTGTTTCTAAGTTGCACACTTTTTCTAGACTTTCTTAGACTGTAAGTCTTGAAGTCGACTACATTTTTTTTTAGCTTTGAAGTACTCTGTTACTGCAGCAGACACATTAAAGGGTGCCACAGAACACTTTGATGGTTACATGCCATCAGTAGATGCAGGATTTTATCCTGTGTAGCTTAGTAAAAGACTGGCAAAGATGCCATCTTGATCTACCTCTGTGTTGGCTGAGTGGCCAATTTACTCCTTGCTATTTTCCACTCTTACCATCACTCCTCTGCTACACCATATCTACAAAAACCACAGCAGAACCACAGAAGAAAAAAAATCATTAAAGAGCTCTCCAGGATGTTGTGACAAAGAATGCTTTCAGTTGCACAATAGCACACAGGGAGGATGGCTTTGTTGCTACTTAAACATGTCATTTAATCTGCCGTTCTCAAAACAAGCATTAAGATCCTATTGAGCAAGAATAATAGCTCAAATATTTTAAGTCCCTGACATATGCCGCCACTCTTCCCTCGACAGTTCCAGCAGTTTCACCAATATCAGACAATTTTCACTTTTCTAACAATAGGAGGTGTGAGGCCTCATTACATAAGTAATTTACTTGTTTCCCAGTCTAGAGTCTTTACGCCTTTATTAATTGGAAAACAGGGTTAGTGTGTGTGTCTTTGGCAGGTGGCTAAAAAAAACAAAAGGGTTTAAATAATACCTAAAGAAAACTAATGAAAAAGACAGATGGAGTCTGGATTTGAATTCAAAGAAGAAAAGACATCAGAAAATGTCTCCGTCCTTGTCTGTATCCAGGTATCACAGGTAGCGACTACATCAATGCCAACTACATTGATGGGTATAGGAAGCAGAATGCCTACATCGCCACTCAGGGTCCATTACCAGAGACATTCGGGGACTTCTGGAGGATGGTATGGGAACAGAGAGCAGCTACTGTGGTCATGATGACCAGGCTGGAGGAGAAGTCACGGGTAAGTGTAATGCTGGGCACACGCATTTACTTTTTCAAAAGGCTTTTTTTGAAAATAAACCTCAAAATCCAATCACTGGTTGACAAGATCAAGTAGTGAAAAAGGCTCTAAGCTGCACAGCTGAACTTCATTGGGAGGTAATCTCATTTAATTTTCTCGGGATGGCTGGGTTTCAGGCAAGTGAAAACACTTGGTGGGAGCAACAGGAGAGGGCAGAGTTAACAGAATTAACTCAAATGCTGTCTACCTGTGTACATACGATAAGTTAGGTTGCACATCCACTGGGATCACCTTCACAGACTTGGCTCTGTTTTCTCTCCTTATTTGCAGAGGAAACGACAAGCTGTTGCATGTTCCCTACAGCACTGAGAGCTTAGCAAGTTTCAGCACTCAGAATTCGCAGTACAGGAAGCTAAAATGAAATTGCAGCAGCAGGCTTGGAGTTTTCGCGGTACTTGTGGCCAGTGCCTCCAACAAACATCTGTTGATAGTGGAAGTTACAGGATATAGTGCATACAGAGCACACTGGCTCCATTACACAATGAAAGAATGAGATTTCAGGGTTATCACATTTGTATTTTTCTCCTTTTTTGGTTTGTTTCCTTGTATTTATGCCTTTTTGCCAGGAGTAGCCATGACTGTCAAATGTCAAGGTCACTATGGCCTCATCATGCAATATCTCAAGAACGCTTGAGGGAATTATTTCGAAACAATACAAATATCCACTCAGGTTTAAGGATGAACTGGTCACAGGAAAAAAGGTCAGTGTCACTGTGACTTTATGTCCATTCTTTTATGAATAAATGTCATATGTCAGGAACACTTTAAGTGAATTTCATCAACTTTGGCATCACTTGCACTCAGGGAGAAACTGATATGAATTTGGTCCAAGCCAAAAGCTACTGTGACTAGAGCTTGGACAACCAGGCGGTAATTGTAGTTAGGTTTTTTTGCAATTAAGCCTTTGGGAAATGGCCCGTATGTGTCCAGGTAGTATATTTTATTGAAAGTGCTCAGTCTAGTGTCCTTGAGATTGAAATGAGTTCTTTGCAGACACCACAGCTTTTGTAGTTTTTTGCACTTTTCCAACTTAAACCTAGAACAGATAAAGTTCACAGTGTTAAGGCTTCGGTAGGAACCACAACTTAGAAATTGAGTTAACAGAAAAAAAAAAGTTTTAAAGAATTGGTAGCTATTGCTGTAATTCATACTTAGTGGGCAGTAAAAGCATTTTGAAATGTTTAACGGTTCACTAAAAGTTCTGTCTACTTGCAGTAATAGGTAGTCGATATGAAAACAAAGTGCCTGTTGTATGACCCATTATGTTGATAAATTATGACCTCAAAAGGTGGGTGACTCCTAGCAAAAAAAAAAGGAACAGAACAAATTCAAATGGTGTGAGTGTTTCCTAAGGAAGGATCTTCAATTTTTTTGTACTTTTTGACTTGTCTGAGTGTCAAAAAGCCAACTGCATTGTTTCAACCTGTCAACACTAACCTGTGTCAAAATCAGACTCTCGCATCCCAGGTGTCTCCCCTCATTTTACCACCCTCTGTCCCTTTTTCAATGGTTTACCTATCCTCCATAGTGACGTGCGCATTTCCCCCCCTGTCAAACGTAATCAAGATTAGTGGGTGGTAGAACGTGAGTGTCAGCTTTAGCAGGAAATGGGAGAGAAAACTGGAGAGCAGGGCCTCTCCCTCACTTGCTGTCATATCTCATTGGTTGTCCACTGGCGTATCCTACCCCATATTGTATGAATCTTAAGGGGAATGACAAAGGATGGCATTTTCTGATCCTGTAGAGCATCTAGGCAAGAAAGAAACAGCCAAAACTAGACATCAAGATATCCATCCATTTTATTAGTTTTTTTCTTTTCTTTTTTTTAATATTTAAAAAATAGGCTGTATTTTATGTGAGGATCTGGATCCATAAGACTTTATTCTGCTTTTATTTTATACATTTAAGGTAAATGAAGTGATCAAATTCCCTAATTTTCAAAGGTTATCGTGCACACTTCGGCATTGCATTCCTGGAGAATATGTTTGTGATTTCTTAAATTAAGCTAACGGAATGGAGGTATCACATATGTTCGTTCTCTATAGTATTTTCTCAGATTTGACATACACAGCTGTCTCTTTTTTTCCTTACACACTCTTACATGAGTTGAGATTTAGCAACCTGTGATATAGTTACTTTATCTAATATTCTTGTCTTGCTGCCTGTCTCATTTCCAGGTAAAGTGTGATCAATACTGGCCCAGTCGTGGCACAGAAACCTATGGTATGACCCAAGTGACCCTGCTGGACACCATAGAATTGGCCACTTTCTGCGTCCGCACTTTCTCCTTGCACAAGGTAGGAGGAGTTCTCTTACACCCCTCCCACACACACAGACACACATAAAATGCATATAGGCACACCACTCCTGTCTACATCTTTGTGCAAATATGATAGACATTATGATTATAGTTGAATAACAAAGCACAATAATAGATATCCTTATTCAATGTCTGCACAGTAAACAAAGGGCCAATTCATGGGACATATCGAAAAATACAGAGATAAAATTTACAAAACAACATATACAATTGCACAAATCTGTGTGTCTCTCTATTTAATGTTAAGTTATAAACCTAAATGTAAAGCCTTCATCCTCATTGTCCTTCCAGTCCTCCGATGTTACCTTGTTCAGCTCTCTCTCTCTCCTCAATAGATCATCTGTTTATGTGCATCTGCCAAATTGGAGCACTTAGGTAAAGTGAGCAGAAGCAAAACTCAATATACATAATGGGCAGACTGCTCCCATGCAGGTATACACAAATACACACATTTAAACACCAACACAGAGGCAGATACAGAATCCCCACGCAAATAAGAACTTTCATAAAATGAGGAATTTGAAAAATGCAAGCTCATGTTACACCTGCATGGAGTGAAGCATTGAACACGAACACATGCAAGAACCCAAATATATGTATTTGAATACCTTGCCACCTAGGTGTATATGTATTATGCCACGCAGAAAAACATGTAATATGTTATAAGCTAGTAATAAGCTCTGAATAAATGATTCACATACTTCACGTGCATGATATAACAAAAAATTGAGAAGACATTTTTGGGTGTTTTCCTCTTAAGTCAGAGCTGCCTTTGGAGCCGTGAGTCTCAGCTGAAAAATGAGCGAACCAGTGATTGTAAAGATAGCAGGATATCAGCAACCACGGTGCTTTAAAGCTTCCTGGTTAACATTCAGTGCCGTTTACATTCTGTCGCTTTCAGCTGCTATCAAACATAACGATATGATTCAGTCTCTATCTATCCTTCCTGCCTTATGAAAGCAGCCATTGTTGTGATCTCTTTCAGGGCTGCTTTTACTTTATGACTCTGAGAAAGAAATCCATATGTATGCGTGTCCTTCACTAATGCCGAATTATATCTGCAGTTAAATCCTTGACAAAAACAGAAATGTGAGGAAGACTGAGTACCAATCACATCCGTGCAGCCTGCTTTATGCAGAAACTGAGAAAGTCAAAAAAAAAAGAAAGATAAGATTTAGGTCAGTTCTCTTGTATATACCACAATCATTTATTCATTTATTCAGCAAGGAAAAATTTCCCTCTGTCAGAGAAGCAAAAAAACTGCATTGAAATGCAAAGAGAACCTCCATTAGACGATCTTCTGAGAGGAAAGAAAGACGAGAAAGATGCAAGAGGGTATTTTTTTCCCCTCTTCTTGTCCTTCTCAAAAATCTTCCTCAGGATCCCAGCTTGTATCTTTGATGCGTCAAGAGTTGAGTTTGAGACAGGAGCTGACAGATGGCTTTGTAATGTGGGTGTTTTCTGCTTGTATATGTAGATGTTCTGTGCAGCTGCAACATTACAACATGGAGATATAATACCTGCACTTGATATATAATGATTAGTTTATCTAATAAGCTCTATACACCATGTGTGAAAGTATTTACTAAAGTAAAATTATGCCCTGTTAAGCAATACTGCACCAAAAATGTTTTTCAAGCTTCTTCCCTGTAAAGTGGGAATTTTCTGCAGTGTGCAGAAGCAGTGATAAGCTAAAATCCAAGATTAATGATTGTAACGCACCACCCTGACAAACTTCTTTGCAGGTGCGCCTTTTGCACAACCAAGATGTAATTGTTTTCCATGCAGGAGATAATACTCTTCAAGAGATCTTTGGCAGTAACAGTTGACGTATGTTTTCTGGGAACAGCCAAAAGGCATTCAGAATAGCCCAGAAAATGTTTGCACTCGCCACTTTTTGAATTGCAGCGTTCCCTTTTGCGTTATTTCTCTCGTGGTACAAATAAAAGCAGCTGGTCAGACACTCAAAACACAGCACACCATATCAGATTCACCTCTCTGTTCTTTCCAGAATGGCTCCAGCGAGAAGCGGGAGGTTCGCCAGTTCCAGTTCACAGCGTGGCCCGACCACGGTGTACCTGAGTACCCGACCCCCTTCCTTGCCTTCCTTCGTAGGGTAAAGACCTGCAACCCGCCTGACGCTGGACCCATCATTGCCCACTGCAGGTCAGTGAGGTTTTGTTAGTGTTGCTTTAAATAGTCTCCTTTTTTCCATTTTTGCTCACTTTAATATCACCTTTCTATGACCACTATGCCACTCTGAAGTTGCTGTAGACCGAAAATGAGGCCTATCCTAATAATGGAAGAGGTATCCCCTTTTCATGTTTTCAGGCCCACACTTTGTCTCTTCAAATGCCAATGAATAAACAGAATGGCAGAGCTAGCTGTGGTATACAGTACATTACATAACACACATTATACAAACACACTTCCTTTCTTTACCTGACCTCCATCTGTTCTTCATTGGTCACATCATCTTTATTTTAAGGCATTTTTTTTTTCTTCTGTGCTTTTATTCTCTCCACCTCTGTCTGTGAAAAGCCTCAAAGTAATCCCTGCCCATCTTTCTTGCTTCTCCTATTTTGCTCTCTAGCCCTTCCTCCCTTTACAAGCAATATTTCTCAAACAGCTTATTCAAATTGAATAAGTCATTGTCAAGATAAGGAGACTTCTGTGAGTCCAAAGCACTACACAATAAAAAACAGAAATTTGACAGGGTTCTTCGCTCAGTCTCCATCACTGTCCTTTCGTTGTTCCAACTGTCTTTTCTGGTTGTGTTCCCTTTGGGACTATCAGTACACCTCTGTTTTCCTTCTCTACTCAATTATTTAAAATGTAAGGACAGCAAATGCCTAATCATCATTTGAAATACAAATTTAAGTCCAAATGTTTTGCTACAAATTAAAGTTAAATACAAGTCACAATACAAGCACTTTGAACCTTCAAATGAGAGGAAGAAATTAATTTCTATTAAAAACACCTCTTAAAAACTCTCTTTTCCTTTTTAAATTCTTTAGTGCGGGAGTTGGCCGGACTGGCTGCTTCATCGTTATCGACGCCATGCTTGAGCGTATCAAGCATGAGAAGACGGTGGACATTTACGGCCATGTGACGCTAATGCGCTCCCAGCGGAACTACATGGTGCAGACCGAGGACCAGTACAGCTTCATTCACGACTCGCTGCTGGAAGCGGTGGCCTGCGGCAACACTGAGGTGGCTGCACGGAGCCTCTATTCCTACATCCAGAAGCTGGCCCAGGTGGAGAGCGGCGAGCATGTCACTGGCATGGAGCTAGAGTTCAAGGTACAGAATATGGAGCAGTTTCCTCACAAATTTCCATGAGTTTTAGAGATGGAGTAATCTTTATCATGCTGCTTCTTTTCACTGACAAAGTGCTTCAGATTGATTAGATTAACGAAAGTAGACACAAGTTTTGACAAATACAGGTACCAATGATAGTTAAAAAAACTCACATGGCAGATTGAGCTGACAGCTACAAAACCCATGATAATCAGAGCACAGAGAGGAGATATGTTATCTCAGTGTCTCTGTTAACTTCTCGATCCTAAGACTTCAATCATGATGCAAACATAAGCAGGTTTTTGTTTATGTTTTGCCAGTTCTGTCACTTTTTCTTAGAGAATTGTAAGCCTTTTAAATGAAGCTGACTGGCAGCTTTATTTTCCATGAAGTTATTTTGGATGCAAATCCAATTTCCTTCCCTTTGATT
>KV751319.1:6392238-6445891 GCA_001698575.1 Mola mola
CCATTTTCTTTCCTTTTTTTTTTTTTTTTTTTATTTTTTTTTTTTTTGCTCTTCATATGTTTGCAATGTGCTTAAATTCTTGGTTGGCTTTTTGATTAGACATCATACATTTCTCTTCATTTAGATGCATTTAGATAATAAAAAGATATAGCGGTTCTTGGCCAGCAACTGTGTTTCTGGCAAAAAAAACTGTGAATGAATGAGGAGACCAAGGACATCAAGTGACGATCCAGTTTGTAGTATCTCTTTAAATGTCAGACAAACAGAATTAGAAGATAGAGGCAGTTTGGTTATTTTTCTATTTGATGCACAGATGGAATGAATCAAAATGCATAAATGTATGACAGTATGTTTAAAGGTTAAGAGCTTGAGATAATGATGCAATAGGTCGTCGCCCCCGGTGATTAGAATACGGAAAAAAGTTTTATCTACATTGGAGATACTTAAAAGTTTATATTGTGCATGCTGACAAATTAGTAGACACTCATATGAAATAGAAAGTATATGTCCTTTATTTCTGGAACCTCACATTAATAATGCAGTCAGTTAAATGCACAGTATTTGAATTAAAATGTGTTGCAATGCTGGAAAATATAATATTGAAGCACTTCACAGTTCAGTTTGAAGGATAAGGAAAAAAAAAAAAAAACATCAGCAATGAACTTAGCTTTAATCTTGCAGACACAAATAAATGATTTTAGCTGAAAGCGGCAAGTTTCCGACTTGAGATTTGAGAAAGGAAAGAGTTCATGACAGAGCGACAGCCATCACCTGTTCTTAAGACCTTCAACTCTGTATCTGCTGTCCTTAAATTGCACACACACTCAGTCTCAAATCATCTATCATCTCACCCCTATCACCCCCCACCACAAAACACAATGGTGCTGGTGTGTTTCGACCTTTTTCACTCACCAGCGCTGAACAGTGATGTAATGGCCATTCGTAACAGGGATAATGCTGAGCTGCCGTCAGGAGTCCAACAGGGAATGATAAGGCCCGCACTACAGTCAGGACAGAAAATAGGTTTGTGTGTGAAGAGTAATTAATACTTGATGATGACAAATGAAGGTGGACGGTGGGGCAGGGGGAGGGAGGAGCGTTTGACTAATGAACAAAGGGATGACTGTATGCTAAGTTGGCAGCGATCTGGACAGAATGCTGCACTATAGGGACAGGTGGGAGGGTATTGTCATTCTCACGTATGAAGCTGTGTCACACAGAGTTAAGCTGTGACTGGTTGGATTGAAAAAAAACGTGCCATGATGTTGTCAGAGTGGTGAATAAGGATAAGAAGCATGTTCAGGGAAAGATTCATGCGCATACAGAAATACTTAACACGGATCACAACTAATGACAACACGAAGATGAAAAAGTGAAGTGTGTGAGGGAATGATTTGAAATTCAGCAGCTCAGTTTTAATTGGGATCCCAAATTCTGTCTTCAAATGAAAATTTTGCTGACAGGTTAGAAGAATTTCTCGAATAGCATTATTTGCTTGAAAAGTTAATCACTGTCAACATAGTAATTAATTATTTCACATTTTCTAACCATAATAGCTTGGGAGATTAGAGTTTGGATCGTCAAAATGTTCTAAGCCCCGTGTTTTGATATTCTTTACAAATATAATAATCTTTGTAACAGTGAAATATGTAAGTGTAACATGTAAGGGGCTGGCAACCGTGACCAGAGGTGCAACTCTTTCCTGCTGGACGACAGGTTGCCAGATTCCCCACTGTATATGGCGGTGCAGCTGAGAGCCTCCTTAACGCTGCCAGACCTCCTCGAGTATTCTCTGTGCCTTTGTGAAGCACAGATCAAATAAGAGAGCAGTAGCAAGGGAGGGGGAAAAGGGAGACGAGGGGCTGGATGAGCTCCCAGCAACCACTGACACAGAGATACTGAAACTGTAGAGTAATTAGTATGAAAGAATGGGCAGAGCTGTAGCTGGAGAAAGAGTCACTGTTCAGGCCAAAATTGGAGAAGGAATACATTTTGGCGGCCATTGAGAGACCAGGAAATAAATCCACCCTCTTGTTAGAGGGGTCACTTGCATCTCTCCTTTACTTTTCCTTCTTGTAATGCTGTCTTCTGTTGACACGCACAAACACACAAAATACACAAGGACAGGAAGAAGCCATCATATGACTTTTTGACCCACAAACCTCCACTGTGATCCCTGTGAAGATGATGATGAAGCAGTACAGCTTTTTGTTTTGATCATTACACAGCATCTGTTTGTGTTCATCTTTCTGAACATCCTTATGTGATGTGTTTTATGCACACACACTACACTGCCATTATCAATTGTACTGGAGGCACACTTTCCGACAACCTTTCTCTTTCGTTCAGGCTGGATCCTGAGGATTGTTTGCATGAGTGTGTGGAATATTTTCAATGGTTACACCTGGTCCTGCGGGAACCCACAGCAAAATTAGATAAAGTTTTTAAATTGCTTTCCAATAAATATAATCTTGATAAGCAGCGCTCCCTTGAACTCTTCCATGATTGGTAAAGAATGAAACTCTGGATTCTTTTTATTACTTTCTGTCACTTCTAGTATATGTTCCTCTCTTTATCCGTCTCACACCTGTCCTCCCTCCATCCCTTTCTCCACACTTCTCTCCTCCTGCTACATCCTCCGCTGCTCTAATGTGCTTTGTTTTAACTTCTTCCTCCACCGTTCCACTCGTGGTGTAAACGCCACTCTCTTCCCTCCATCTGTCCAGCGCTTGGCCAACTCCAAAGCCCACACATCACGCTTTATTAGTGCCAACCTGCCCTGCAACAAATTCAAGAACCGGTTGGTCAACATCATGCCCTACGAGACCACGCGCGTCTGCTTGCAGCCGATCAGAGGCCTGGAAGGATCCGACTACATCAATGCCAGCTTCATTGATGGTTACAGGTAGGAAGAGGAGCGAGACAGCAAAATATGTAAGATTTTTCTCTTAGAAGTTTGACTTTAAAGATTCATTTGTTGGCAGAAAGTATAACTATATTATTTTCCAAGAGTAGGATATTATTTTAATGTGAAAAGGAAGATGGCAGATTCACACAGGAAGTATACAAATATTGCTTTCATGTTGTGTTTTGAAAAGTGCTGTTAAATACTAAAAATAGATACATTTTTACAAGCTAAATATGAATTCTTTTCACTATATAGGCAACAGAAGGCCTATATTGCGACACAGGGCCCTCTGGCTGAGACTACAGAAGACTTTTGGAGAATGCTCTGGGAGAACAACTCTACAATTGTGGTCATGTTGACCAAATTGAGAGAGATGGGACGGGTAAGATATTATTTTTGTTATTTCTCAAGCGTTGCAAATTGGAGATTTCAACGTACGACTTCTTGTGTCTACCTTTCTGCTCTAACAGGAAAAGTGTCACCAGTATTGGCCCGCTGAGCGCTCTGCCAGGTATCAGTACTTTGTTGTTGATCCCATGGCGGAGTACAACATGCCCCAGTACATCCTTCGAGAGTTCAAGGTTACAGATGCCAGGGTAAGATACACATAGGAGAGGGTTTGATGGGGATTTTGCAGGGTTGCAGAGTTTGAACAAGTGAAAAATGTAAGATCTACAAAATATTGAAAATTTTGTACCTAACGTAATAATTCCGGGGGTTTTTTTTCTAGGTTTGTTTGTTGATCATAATGATCATCTACAACATAGCTCCTATGGCTTTTAGCGCACTCAATACCCTCTGCCACGATAATGTGGCGGTTCATGGAGGGGACCATCTTATAGCCAACAAACCAAATAACATTATATAAATAGCAGTGAAATAATGGCATAATAATACAATAACAAATACGAATAAAAGACAGCTATTTTCAAGCAAAATGCAAATGAAAAGAATAATCATAATCAACCAAGTCATCTATACAATACAACCGTCCATTTCCTTTAATACTGGCCTACTTATTTTCCTGTTCCTGGGTGAGTGTGGGACCCTATTCAACGCAACAATGATTGATGATGGTGTGGTAGGATTTACCCTGTTGTTGTGCTGTTCTGCACTGAGGAGATGCTGTATGCTAATGTGGTCACTATCCACCCTACTATGATTGATAATTATACAATAAATAGAGACATCACTTTTTCAGGAGATTGCAGTGCAGCACCAAACTGTCAAATAGTGGCTTCCACAATATACTCGTATATCCACAATTGCACCTGACTGAAGGGAGGGAAATTTGAATGTGATCACAGAATTATCACAAGTAGAGCTTTTTTTATTGTTTCAAAATTTCCCTCTCTGGTTAGGTTTTCACCAACACATGAAGTAATGATGACTTAATGCTGGAAGAACCTACTCTAGATTTGTGTGGTTTTCTTTATACCTTAGGATTCCTTCTGATTAACCTGGTGTGGTGGTGTGAACCAGCAGCCTGGAAGTAAAAACGGCTTCCTCTCTTTGCTAGGCGGGCTGATATATCCATTAATTTCTTAGAAACTGGGGCAGCTATTAGCATTGTTAGCATTCATCCTTTTGCTAAAAAAAATAAATTAATACATATCTCTATTATTGACACGCTCTCCACAGAGTGGAAGTCAGACTTAAACGTTGTTTAAGCTGGTATACCACACACACACACACACGGAAATGTGCAGACAGGCTCACCTGATGCTACATGGTTATGCATCTCCATGCTGATTTGCAATTTTAAGCAATATCGGGGATACACTTATGTTTTCACAGGGGCACACATATATACATTTTTACTTTAATACATACATTTAACACAAAAGTTCTATTTGCAGATTTTGTATTTTAACCCTCCTAAACGCACCGGTCGGTGTTATGTGAATTCTTATAGGGTACTGAGTAATCAAAGCTTGTGATCAGAGTTAAGGAAACAAACCACAAAGAGAGATTGTGCAGCTGGAGTGTACTGCTGTATATGTAAACTTGTATGTTTTAGCCCCCATATCGCTGATAGATCATTCATATGAGTGTATGCAAACTGTTTTAGCCTGTATACTGTAGATTATGTAGATGAACATGCATGTTTATGTTTAAAAGTGTATGTCATTGTATGTACGTCACATGCCTCTGTGCCGTAATAGCAGAGACTTCACACCTCAACACTCACATCCAACGAGCCATTCACGTATTTAATCACACAATTTGATATGCCGCGTGGGCCCTCAGGTTGTGTGTTAAATTTTCCTCTTCCCTCCACCCGCCCCCACCTTCTTTCTCTTTTGCGTGCTTGGTGTATTGTGTTGTTGTCTTTGCTCCTCTTTTCACTTTTAATCCCCCACAGAGGCAAAACGTTTTTGAGGTGAAAAACAAAGGCGACGAAAAGAAAGAAGACATGCAATACATAATAAATCAGGGAAGGAGACAGGAGATGTTGTGGAAGGAAAGCCGCAACACGGAGCTTGACTTATCCAAATCACTGTATTTGTCAAGTGCAACAAATGTACCTGAATTTATCTGCAGCAGAGACAGCAACGCAATGCTCACTGGCACATGGGAAAACAGGACTTCACATTCAGAGCACAAGGATTCAATAGACAGATTATGTATATCCTGACATACAAGAGCAGCATTTGTTGTAAATTTAGTCGCCAACTTCATTGTCAAGAGTGTGAGTCCATCCATCCATTTTCTACCGCTTATCCCGTTAGGGGGTCGCGGGGGCTGCAGCCTATCTCAGCATCTTCGGGCGAAGGCGGGGTACACCCTGGACAACTCGCCAGTTCATCGCAGGGCTGACATATAGAGACAAGCAACCATCCACACTCACATTCACACCTACGGGCAACACAGCCACTGTGACAATCTTCATGATAAATCTAGATTTTAGGTACTTATTTACTTACTAATTATCATGCGACACAGAGCAACAGATAAGAAAACTATTTAGGAAATCCCTTTATTGCTTTATGAGATCATTTAATCATGTTCCTGCTTCATGGTTATATCTTTTTATTTGTTTTGTTTTTTGTAGTGAATGTGTGAATGTCCTAGTGTTTTCTGTATATGCCATCATGACATGATAGTGTTTTTATCCGCAGTCATCTGTTTTGTAAGTGATTCCTGCAATACCTTGAAACCAGGGAAAAATTAATAGTTAAGTTTATCTAAATTTATAGTTGTATGTACTGTATATAGATCTTTGAGATCTTGTAATAATCCCTATTTGCATTAGAAGTGGTGCGGACAGGTTTTCTTTCAAGGTAGCTAATTACACACCCACTGATTTTTCACCAATTCATGCCTCTGTGCATTAAAGTAATTCATATGGTAATATCAAGCTATCATGTGCTGAAAATTGCGTTCAGAGGTAAAAAGATTTAATTCAGTCAAAATTCCCATTGCTGTGTATTGCATTAATTTTATATGACACTTTAGACAAAATTCTATTATACTACACCAACAACAGAACAGCTGAGACGAGTGTATCACATTTTACTTACCCATTTTTAATCAAATTGTTCCTTTGCACTGTGAACAAATGAGACCAGAATGTGTGAGAATAAGGGACACGAGAAACAACTGCAGAGACAAACACACAGGTGTCTTATTTTCTGGTGGCATCAGGCAGGCATGTCCTTTCAGAATGCAAGCATTGTTCTCTCTGCTCACTTTCCTGGGAAATTTATTCTCTCCAAGACAAGCTAAAAACAACTTTTCTTTACAAGGACACGACCCATGACTCTTGACTGTACGTTATCAGTCTACCACTTCAGTGACTGTACAAATGTATCAGTGTTTTTGTTTTGTTAAAATAACATTGACATTTTGTCACGAAAGGCTTGCATGGGTAGGTTTTTTAATTTTTGATCATCCAGTCCTGCCTTCTGCTCTGTTAGTTCTTCAATCTCGCCTCCCCTTACCTCCATCGCACCACTCATCCATCAGGTCTTTCTATTGATCACGTTGCAGGATTATCCTATTCAACATGGTGTCTGGGAGAAGACACCTGTCCTGGCAGATACACTATTGATTAGCTTTAACTGCGAACTAATCATTTTGGAACACACACACACACACACACACACACACACACGGTAGAACTCGGCAGAGGAAAAAATAGAGACAAGAGGAGCTGAGTGGGAGAGGAGTGGACACTGTGTTCCTCTGTGGCGAGATGTGTGTCGTTATACTGTACAGTCACAATTATCTATGCTGTTTGAACATGTACAGTTTCATTTTAAGTGAGCATTTAGAAAATATTAGTGCTTTATAGACATTTTAGCAAACCTTACATACTTACTTTTATGCATCATCAAAGCTCCCACTAATAAAGTTAATAAAGTCTTTAGTTTCCTTTGCCCTCTCCTTTATTTCAACTTACTTAAACCATATTCACTCTCGGCCTCCCATACCGTACCCAAGCACATTTCCGCCACAAAGTCCAGTTTGTTTGACTAGTGTAACTGTGTTTTTTTTCCCTGTATCTGCAGGATGGCCAGTCCAGGACGGTACGGCAGTTCCAGTTTACTGATTGGCCGGAGCAAGGCGTGCCCAAATCTGGGGAAGGATTCATTGATTTCATTGGCCAAGTGCATAAAACCAAGGAGCAGTTTGGACAGGATGGACCCATCTCTGTCCACTGCAGGTACGTGGTCTGCACAGCACAGCATTAAAGATCAGAAGTGTATGACACTTTTCATTGCATATTATTCATTCCAACAAAGGTTTTTTGTCATTATTTTGTAATATGCCATATTTCCAGGCACAGCAGCATGTTGAACTCAAACTGCACTTCCAAAGGCACACTTCCCTTTGAGGCTTTAAGCATCACAAGATTAAATCAGTGCTCACGGTGGTTAATGTTTTGCAGCATAGCGGTGCAGCTCTAACGGCATCATCAGATACAATCCCGTCCCTCCCTCCCATTTTGCCATTGAGGCGCACACTGCCTCTGTACCTCCACAGGGCTACCTCCTCCATAATTGATAAGGCTCAGATGTGGTTTGGCATTTGCAAAGAGGAGGAACATGAAATGATACAGCCATTCTTTTTGCTTTTATGATAGTGCCGTTATGCATTTTTCATCACATCTGGTGTAGCTTCCAAGGTAACCTTCGTCATTAACTTGATATGCTGAACATGGTGGAGAGATATTTGTGAGTGGTCGCTGCCGAGACCAGAGATTAGCCTTGTTCATCCATGTACCCTGAGTGGGATATGGTTGTTGTATTACCTGCTAGGTTAGTAAAGAAAAAAAGAAAAATCCTCGAATATTCTTAAATCGTACCTGTATGTACCAATATTTTTCTTGATTTTCTTCGTTAACAACACTTCCACTAGCTAAAGACGATTGTGTTAGCAAAAGACGTTAACCCCCCCCCCCCCTTCCATTAATACTCCTCTTAAACATGGTTTACTTTTGGGACCGAGTAGGTGTCCTCTTTTTATCCACATTTCTGTCACACAGGCGCCATGACATCATCAAACCTAACATCACCTCCCTCGTATTTAAAAGCAATGATGTCACCAGTCATCAAATGGGCCCCAGGGAGTTGTAGGACGTGTCAGGGAAGCTCCAATAAGACTGAGTTATTGTTACTGGAGGGGCAGAGAGAGCTGTCTCACAGCTAGAGGATTGCTAATTGTAGTCAAAATGGCGCACAGCCTATGTACAGTAAGTGGACCACAAGAGTCACATGATTCTGCTGTATTCTGTCGCCAAATGCGCAGTTAAGGCAGCTGCGACACGGCGGTTTGATTCTCGGAGCATCGTACGGGAGGTTTGTGCCGTGCTGTGTTAATAGACTGGTCGCACAGCAGGAAAAACACACGTGGACTTAATAACAGTAACGACACGTCTGTTTGATTAAGTGAGCCAGTACGCACGACGAGAGGACCTCCCCCGAGGGCGTCTGCAGGGATCACCAGAGTCACAACACACGTCAAAATGTGGAGGCGTCACTTTTGTAGAGGCCAAGTTCTGGTTTGGGAAAACAGCTTCTCGTGTGTTGTAATGTAAAAAGAGTATAATGCTCTACCTCCTGCTCCTCCCTATCATCCTCCCCTCTTCCTCCCTCCCTCCTCCTTCAGTATTTTCATCTCTGGCTGGAGAGCTTATGCCCTCCTTTCTGTTACTCTTTCGTCTTCTGTCACCAGTCTCTCTCATCTGTCATCCCTCCGTCCATTTCCTAATCCTCTTTCTCTCTCCTCCTCTGTTCTTCTCTATCTATCCATCCCCTTCTCCCCGGCCCTCTTTTCTTCCAGTCCCACCCTCTTTTTTCCGTGCTCACTCTTCCTCCTCCCTCCTCAGCCACTGTCTAATAGACCCACATGCTTTAGGTCATTAATTGCCTGATTACTTCCTGTGAATGGGGACACCAAATCCTCTCAGTCTGCAGCAGCTCGGTGAGCCCTCAGATTTTGGGAGTTGATCTTCCGAGAGAGAGGGAGAGAGGGAGAAGGAGGCTCCGAGTGTGTTTTAAGAGTCCGTGTGACAAGCTGTGATCGACTCCTAGGAAGAGGCTTTGGGTGGGCTGAAAGATACCGCGGCGTCGGGGTTTGGTCGTAGGTGGCTGTCTCCGTGTTCTGCATGATTAGGCTTAAGAGCTTCTGTGTTTGATATAATTTAATTAGCCCTCTTTTGTCCTTCCTGTACAGATGCTAACTTGCAGACGTGCGCACACAAGCAGCCTGCTTGCAGCCGTCACTTTCACTTTCCACTCAACAAAATAGCATTGGAGACTTAAAGGAGCCCAAATAAATCTGTTGTCATATCAATTATTGTTCCATTGGTGAAGTGGAACTCATTTCATAGCAAAGCAGCTTAGAGAGGCAGCTCTCAACTATTACAGGATCTGAGTTAAGACTCAGGCTGTATTTCTGGAGAGGACGTTTTTCCCCCACATGGGAGGGGCTTAATGAGAGGAAGCATTTGGCTGTTTATGTGCCCAACTCACGTGTGTCCTTGAGAGCCCATTTTGGATCAAAGTGGACTCTGAAAGTTGGCCTGTCTCAGGGTTTGTAGCCATCAAAACACACTCCAACTGGAGGAAATGTAGTGACAGAATTATTTTGAGATGCCACTTGTGTTTTCCGGGTCTTGGATATGTTGAATGAAGAGTCAAACGGTAGAATAGATGTAATGGAGAGGAAGATGTTAGGTCGTGAGAGATAAATAAAGAGAGTCACTGTGTGTATTCATGTCTTATCTGTAACATCCTGATTGAACGGCTGTCTTGTGACGTGTCCTCAGTGCTGGGGTGGGCAGGACCGGAGTCTTCATCACCCTCAGCATCGTCCTGGAGCGAATGCGCTACGAAGGCGTGGTTGATATCTTCCAGACTGTGAAGATGCTCCGGACGCAGAGGCCAGCCATGGTCCAGACTGAGGTCAGAGGTTACACAGACACCGCTCATAGTGTCGGGGAACATGTCACTGATCTGTGATGAGCATCATTGATATTTATTAAGCTGAACTCCCCTTTACATGTGCTCCTACTCGCCGTGTGTAAGCTATGTTTGAATTATCAGCTGTCTAATCTGTGCATTTTGAGGACACATTCTGTCTAAACATTTGTTTTAATTAGGAGGTGTGTGATATTTGATAAAACCCCTGGTGTTCTGATTTTCTGATGTATTTTTTTGTGTTGTTCTTCATTACAGGATGAGTACCAATTCTGCTATCATGCGGCTCTGGAGTATTTAGGAAGCTTTGATCACTATGCAACGTAAAAAGCCATCTCTTCCCCCCAGAATCCTGTTGCCCCCACCCCCTCAACAGTCTCCTGAGCCATAGAAACTTTGAAATTTGAAACAATGACAGCAGATCACGATAGCATCGCTAATTAAGACACACACCAACAGGATCCTATTATTGATTTGTAGATAAAGACACCAGACAAACCAGTGTGGAATAGTTCCGATTCGACTACGTGACCCTTCACGGGGGGAGGGATAAAAAATTACCCGTCATCCCAGAGGAGATCAGCAGGGGAGGAACCAGACGCTGTGGCTCAAGCTGTTGGGCGGCAATCGATCAAAGTGTCAGACTGGCGTACTTACCTCAAGTGTTTCAATGTGGAGGACATTGTAAACATTCGTGGACATTTCTCTTCTCAAAAAGATCTTTGTAGTTCAATGGCAACAAGCAACAGATGATGATGAAGAATGTGCCAGCAAAAATCAGCAGGGCAGATGGATGTAGCCAAGAACGGGCGTTTTTCTTGCTTTCGATATGCCTGCTTGTAAAAGGGACTTCATTTTTTTTACTTCTATATCCAGAGAAATAACCCAATTGTCATGGATTGAACACGAATGGTTTTCCCAGCTCTGGTAAGCCAACAAAAAAGTGCAGACATAACTAGCACAAGAACACTACCATCCGGCATCAAATCAACTTTATTCCACTGAGGGTAGGCTTAATTTGTGTGGAGAAGCTCACCTATTTAAGTATACATCACAGAGCTACCTGTTTTCAAGCACTACGAGCTTAGAAAAGGTGCTGTTGGTCCGATAAGAAACAAGCAGCATATATCTTAAGATCAGCTACTCTCGTGAATCGTGTGCTTGTGTAAATCAGTAAGGCCAAGGGCAGGGAATCACAGTGACGCTAAACGGTACTGCGACTCCTGTCGCAGTCAGCAGAGGACTGGAGGAGCTTCAGGCTGATGCGAGAAGCTGTCCTCTCATGGATGGTCGAGTTGGAGAACTGTCAGCCGTGTCCCATGACTTTTTACAATCACTCCTCTCTTTGGAACCATTGCATCATGGGGCTTCACTTCCACCATTGTGAACAAAAGATAAATCTGGTGGGCGAGAAGCTTTGAAACAAATGTAACAACCAAACAAGGATGGCCACAAAGCCGAGGCTTTCTTTGTGTACAGTGACCAACTCTCATCGTCATTGTTTTTGTCCTATGATGAATTATCTTTTTTTTTTTTTTTTTTTTTTTTTTTTTTTTTTTTCTTTGCTTTTATTTTCAGTCGAAACCAAACATGCTGCTTATCTCGTGTATGCTGTACGTGTGACTTTTGAGGGAGGGGAAACTGACGAACAAATGATGACAGCTCTGCTAACTGCTCGCGCCCGGGGTGGCGTGACTGAAAGCGCATCCACGCCGTGTTTTTGTTTTCCACCTCTCCTGTTTCTTCTCCAGCCTCCTCTGTGGTCGTCCGTTTCACTGTATATGACACTAAAGAGCGACGGGGGCCTGGTGCAGTTACAAAGCTGTGCATCCATGTGGTTTCAAAACTGGCCTTTAGCTCCACTGTATGTGTGTGTGTGTGTGGTAAGAGGTGGATAAACAAATAGTTGCTTTGCTGTTTGTCCTCCGTTTTATAGCTGACGTCCGCGTGGACGCTGCAGTCGGACCGGGCAGCCATGTTGGATCTCGATGCCATGATGTGGGAATGAAATTCTTTGGTACAAGTTACTTGCACATCCCTAGATAGACAAAAAAAAAAAAGAGAGATTTCAAACAAATGCTCCAAAAGCAGCTGCAGGTCCAATTTGACACACCATTATTGTAAATGTGTCCGATTTAAAAAAGGAAGAAAAAAAAAAAAAATCAGTGGGTTTTCATTCTGAAGTCGTTCTTTTGGTACAAGTGAGCGTATGGATTCTGTGTGCACTAAAACCAGAGCGATGGACAGAACTGTGTGTAATCTTTTCTTATTTCCAAAAAGCCTTATTGTTATTGTAACATGACATTATGAAATCATTAATGTTGTATTAAGACAACTTATTTTACATTGCATAGTTGACTTTTTATTTTCTTTTTGGTTTAGTTTTTTAACAGAGACGTTGTATCACATTTTTTTAAGATTAGCAGCAGAAGAGAAAATGCTTATTTGTTCATATTCTGTTGAAAGACATTCTATTTTTTCACTGTAGAATAAGTATAACATGTCTGTGTGCACGTGTGCATATATGTATTTATGTACATATATATATACTGCACACTCACACATTCATATATATTTAAAAGCAGAATATAACTATATATCCAAACATTAAGTATTAATTCAGTTTTTCTCCTCATTATCTGTTTTGGGTTTTTTTTTAACATCAGTCAGTGGTCATTTGTTTGGAAATGTGACTTTTTAATTAGTTTCTTTTTGATTGTGTGTTGGTTTTGTAACCTTACTGACTGAGAAGAAGCTGAGGCGACGTCAGCGTCTCCGCTCACCAGTTTTTAACTTCTACCCTCGGGTAGATCCTGTGCCGATGAGGACATGCCATTTTTAAACCTTGTTTAGATTCTTTGTTATCATTAACTTGTAGGCATTAGTATTATTTAGATTTTTCATTTGTTTCTTCATTTGAACGATGAACTCTCCAAAATATCTAATCAAAGATGTCATCATCTTTTTGTTATCTCTGTCAGCCCGACTCGACATGCTGTACCTTGTATGATCATGTACAGCTCGTGTCCCTCACGGTTGTTAAGAAGCTACATTCTTTCTCTTTTTTTTTTTTTTTTTTACATTTATTATTTTCAGACATAATGTGGTCATTTATTTAGTTAGATATCCACTATGATCTAGAATATACCTGTAAATAAACAAATATACAGATTATATGTATTTGTATCATTTGACCCTCAAAGATCACATACTTCACATGGAAACAAAATTACAAACATGGAGGTTCTGCTCATATCCGACTTCCTGGTGTTCGTGAAAAGCCTGTTGTCTCTCCTAAATCCTTCTTTCTCCGTCCCTGCTCTGCGATTGTCACTTTTTTTTTTCTTGCTTTAATTTCTGCTGCTAGCAGTTGAACTGGGAAACCTGTAGCCGTCACTGGTCTGCTGGTTTCATTCTGTTCTGTTTCATTATTAGCGTTCATGAGAACTTTTTTTTTCAGCACAGGTCTCCCACAGAAAAGATGTATTTTTGTCTTTCACACCATAAAACTAAAGCAGCTGGAGGGGTTTAAAGACAGACCCTATTTAGATAATTGGATGTCATCCCCAGCTGTCTAACTGCCTAAAATGCTGAGGCGCTATCCATAAATATTCCATTGGCTAATGCATAAATTCAGCTTCGGTAAAGGTCATAAACAGTTCAGTTGCAACATGACATGTTGATTTATTTTCTCCCTGTTGATTCATAAGCGTTGTATAGAAACATGACTGTGTTTGTTTGTCCATGTTTCGTTGTGGGATGCAGAAAGAAATCAGGACTGAGTGGAACAGAGCTGTGCAGCGCAACCAAGGGAAGAACAAGACAACCAAAAACACGCTGCAAACGAACGTTTCCAGCGTGTCATTTTTGAACAGCGGGACCCCTGAGACGTTTCACAACGAATTAACCGATCAGCCGATTGAACTGAAGTCCTCTGGAACCCCAAAAGACTGCTGAAAATGGGCAAATGCCAAATCTGTATCCGTGGAAGTCTTTGGAAGCTTGTGCAATGTGTTAAACCTTTTGACTTCATGTAAAGACTTTTGCAAACAGCCACCAAATTTCCTGGAATATCTTGCAGAGTATGTGGGGGAGATGTTGGCGGGGGTTGGGGGCTAACAAAAAAAGCAACACTAACAAAATATGGCATCAAAAAGAGTAAAACATACAGAAGGTATGGACGAAACGAAAACCCAAGAGCCCAAACGGTTTTTCCTTTGTACGAGGGCCAAGAGCTGTCACTTTCAAACTGTTACTTCTAACTGAAACAATAATTGGTTTAAAGCCACTGTGTATGTAGATATGTTGACTTTGTATTAAAGAAATGTTGTCTGAAAACCAGTTTGCCTGTCATTTTGTGGTAACTGTGACGGTGTAGTTCTTGCAGTTATTGCGTGCTCATGGACGAATACGCAGGACAAGCGCACATTCACTTCTTCTGTGGACAGATGGCTTGATTATATTTATACTTATATTTGGCCAGCAGCCTCTTCACAAACATATTCCATCACGTCCTTAAGTCCCGCTTCAGGCTCCGTAAATGCCACCCGGAAAGGCTGATATTGGCGTTGAGGTGAACCTGATGGTGTTTGCTCTCAAATTTTCCCTCACGTGGCTTTTCAGGCGAAGACCTGATGACCTCGTAGCTTTTTTAAGTCAAGAAAAACATACTGAAACCAGACACTTGCATGAATTGCTTGTTTCCTGTCCATTTCCCTGTGTGCCTTCCAGTAATCACTTAGTAATAATTTGACCGGTGCCCCCTGTCCCACAAAGTATTTCCACCCTGACTCAAGCGCTGTAATCTGACGTCAATTACTAATATCTCGATCTGATAGTGGTCTGACGATTCATCTCAGTATTTTCAAGTGCAAGATTCCACTGTGCCAGATTTTGATTCACACATATATCAGCAGCATCTAATGTACCAATGAGCTCCTCGCTACCTGAAACAGCAATTTGTGGCAACAATCTGTCATGTCATCAAGAAGATTGCCATTAATTAAAGAGTAAAATTTGCTTTCAAGGATGATGGTCCTAATTGTGTGCACACAGAGCTGTGCTCTGTACCATTCTTTTCTAACAGTGGCGAGCCCACAGACCAAGAGTGAGTGAGGGCAGGCCAGGAAGTGAATTAGGGCGGTGATTATGCAGTGATTCACACAGCAGCTCATTAGGGCCCAGCTAAGCAAGCAATCAACGAATCGATGTGACAGTGGGCCCAAAAGCCACAGAAATTTGCAAAAAATAGCAAAGCGATAAATTGGATTATCCATAGCCCCATGGCCAAGGTCCTTCTGCTGCAAGTGACAAATCAATCTAATCATGCCACGAGAAAAGCCAAAAGAACCAGGAAGGAGGCCTTGTGTTGTTCAAGGTTATCTGACTGAGATGTGTCTTGTTAAGGCCGTGCAATTCCAGAAGTCATTCCAGTGTGATATTCAGGACGCTAAAATATTCATGAGAGGCCATCAGGTGTTTACGGCCAGCCCTTATAATAAGAGCTTTACAGACATTTGAACGCAAGCCAGAATAGTAAAGGTATCAGAGGGGCAACTCGCACCGTCCTGCAGATTCACCGAGGAGAGAAGCAAAGGGAAGCGCTCACATCTTGACGCAAATGAGCAGCCCAGGAGCAAAAATAAATCATCACAACGCGGAGACAGCAGGATCCCTTCCTACCTCGGGGTATTCCAGGCACCTATGTGTCAAATCATGATTATGAATGTCACCGTTATGACTTCAAAGCACAGGGTGGAGACAGACAGACAGATAGATGGATAATTTACATTTTGTTACCAGTTTTTCACTGACGTTTGTCTCCTACTTTGGAAGCCTGACCCCCATTTTCTCACAAGGTTTTGCTGCCCTCTGCAGGATGTTAACGGAAACGCCACTGGTGGCATCAATTCTGGTAAGTAAAGACAAAGTGTTTATCTGTGTTAAAATGCACTGTCTCCTCCAGATGCTCTTGCTTTGTCGATGAATGTTGCATGATTATGATGTATGCTTTTCAATGCTGTACAGCAGTGACATCAACCTGTGAAATCTGTGCATTTTTAACCACAAATGTGTTTCAGCGTTGACACTTTGACCCACTGGAGTCGCAGTGGATGCTGAGATTTTAAAACATGTGCAAGACTAATCAGTTGGATGAACAAGTGTCTCTTCTCCTCCTGTGAATTGGGATTTGCCACTCCCGACCATGACATTTTAATTACAGTGCTGAATTAATTACTGTCCCTCTATGGTGTGGTGACAAAAAGAAGCAAAACCTATTTTTTATCATGTTTTTTTTTATTATTATTATTCACGGTTTGAAACCGCGTTCAGGGATTTACTGAAATCAAATATCATTATTACTGGGAAGAGCTATTCTCAAGAATAAGTACAGATATTAAATACCAGGCAATATTTCATTCTGTTTGTTTGTTGAAGCTGCATTAGTTGATGAGCTGGACTGTATGTTTTGGCTCTGAGACTGAGAAGAAAGCCACAACATTTTCAGTTCTTTTGTTATTCTACATGCACTGTGTCCATACAAGGAATGTCTCTGGTACGAGTTACTTTTCGATAACGACTCAGCTTGAATGTAGAAAGTGTCAGTATTCGTTGCAAACGCCGAGAGAAGCAAACTCCATACTGTCACAAAGAAACTGCAAAAAAAAACTCAAATGTTTGAGAAAAACACTGGCGATCGACAGTGTACGGTGGTGATAATGGCAGTGTAATAGGAAACAGAGCATATGAGCGATGGCAGGATTTAGAACCCTACGGTGCTCTTTGCTGTGACGCTCTCAAGTGAACGATGCAGAAAGCTGCATGAAACCACAAGCAGGGAAACCTTGACAGCCTCCCTCCAAACACGCACAATTAAATCACATTCCAGGACAGCGAGGAGCTGAGAAATAAAGTGTTCACATCACCTGTGCATCCCCCGACGCCCAGCAGAAGAGTGAGACTGTATGACGGCGGGATTCTAAGGTTACCTGGCTGTGCCCTTCACCTGAACAGGCTGGGTGCCATTAACATAAATGGAGTAAAGTGGGCGTGGCATCCACATGACAGCTGTAGAGTGCAGGACCGCGAGAATGGCGAGTGTTTTCCGCCATGTGCCATCCAGATCCGGATCCGGATCAATCAGTGCTTGTTCAAGTGTCCTCAGTGTTCCAGGAGGAACGTCCCTGGCTTTACTTTGGTGCCTTAGACCTTCATTTCTTTCAGTCCTAACACTTTAACACTCCACAAAGCCAGAGCTCAGATCCTACAGTGCACTGTCTTCTGCCACAAGTGTCATGGAAATCATAACAAAGCGTTTCCTTAATTAACAGCTAATTCGGTAAAAGGAGATTTACTAAGTGAACTTAATTGGTTAATCTACAAACTAACAGATTGAATTTTAAACTAAGTGATTATTTAATACTTCAATGGACGGTAAAAACATGAATTATAAAAAGAGCTTAGAAGAGAAATATTATTCTATCAATATATAGTTAATATGACGAAGGGATTCACATCCTCGTTTCACGGCACATTAACGAATTCATCATCAAATGGCAACATTTAGAAGTTCTTTATTTATCAATCCATCATTTTTATATGAAAAGCATCACTTTAAACGTGATTTTTATAGATCTACCAATAGGTTTGGTGATGAATAGAGAAAAGGTTAGTCGGGGCCTCATCGTCTCGGCAGAATGACTCACACCTTTCATCCTAAATAACCGGCTTCTGCACCCCAACGCTCCGTCACAGATAGATGTGAATGATGTGAGCGGAGACCTTTTCTGTCTACATCCCAAGCCCCGTTCGCGCCTGCAAGGACACTGAAAGACGTCTCAGAGTCCTGCTGCACTTCTCTGGCGATATACTGTCAATCTCTCTCGCAGCCGCACTTCAGCTTGTAAGAGCAGAGAAAAATATAATTGTGGCGTCTGCGTTGAAACTCTGGAGACGTTTGCCACCAGCGTGACTCCACGGCTGAGTTCAGGGAAAGTTCATTTTGTTGTTTTCTCAGGAAACTTTGGTGCAGTGAATGTTTTGCTGTTTCACAGACGGATTTCTGTAGGCCACATAGCTTGGCAACAGACTGGCCGAAATAAGTGCCCTTTGTGTGTCAGTGAGGGTTTTTCTCCTGAACTGTGTGTGTGTGTGTGTGTGTGTGTGTGTGTGTGTTTGTCCAATGAATACTGGGCATTAATCACATATCTGCGATCTCTCTTCCAACAACTGCATTCACTTCTTAAATATAATTTACGGAAAAGGCCAGCAAGATGTGCTGGGAAAAAAAAAAAAAGTCTGACTTGATGTATTTATAGCCATAAACAGACTGATAAGATAAGGGGAACTGTCATTTCAGAAATGTTGGTGTGGCTGTGGATCGATGTTCCTGACACAGACAAATATCAGAATCACTAGATGGAAACTGCTCACTTTTAGCTCGCGAGTGGATTTTTAATGGTTATTTTTTGCAGTTACTTGTTGAACATGATAAATAGAGAGGTAGGATATGGATGGGAGTGGTCATGTTGGTGTGTGTAAGCAGCATAATGGCTGCAGCAGCCAGGCGATAATGTGTATGTAATGTGTTTGTATGGGATTAATTAGATTTAGACAAATATGAGACCGGGTGCGTATTGACCCGCTATGATGTGTTCTGCATCATGCCGGGGAAATCAGCAGCGGAGTGTGGTGTAATCTGTCCGGATGTGGCGCCCTCACAGACAGTCGGAGGGGATGTGGTTGAATGGGCTCCAGCTAATTTACACCCTGAGCAGGGTGGAGGCATTAAAACATGCCGGTCCTTACCGTTGAACAATGGACCAGATATCCAGTTTTATGATGGCAAGGATGGGGTAATGAAATCCACTTGATTGCAAATAAGGATTTATAAGAACAGAGTAGTCAGCATCAAGGTGTGTCTGAAGACTCTGCAGTGTCACGTGTAAGACAGGCGATTATTACCACTGCTCCAGTTTACATTCTTGACAATCCTCAAAGTATAAAACAGGCATATTTCTTAGTCTTTATTTTTGTTTTACTTATATGAGAGCAAGAGGAATCAGATCAGTTGTTTTTATTGTATAAAATGTGGCTTTTTGATGTGGGATTTGTATTCCGACTCCTTTGTCCCCTGATCCAGTTTTGGAAATTCAGCTCTGCTTAATCTATAGATTTTGATATTGATCTTATATTAACTTCACATGCAGGCGACACAGAAAGTATCATGTCGATGAAATGCACCATTAGCTGTAACATATTAGTATTTTATTTCAAACTGAATCGAGGAAGTCTCTACATTGAAAAATGAGACAAGATTTCCATCACTTTGTTTAATGTAATGACATATTGTGACATATTAAAACGTAAAGACATTTTGATGGAAATGACTGTATTTAAAGTAAAACAACTCTCCATCTGTTCGCTCTTATTGTAATATAGCAAAATTATGAATGACATGTAAAATTTGGTTTAAAAATCAAACGAAAATTAATTTTGATAACTTAAAAAACAGCTACTATCAGGAAACGTTTCTACACAAAATGGAGATATGAAACACATCATTCATTCATTTTCTACCGCTTATCCCGTTAGGGGTCGCGGGGGGGGCTGGAGCCTATCTCAGCATCTTGGGGCGAAGGTGGGGGACACGCTGGATGAGTCGCCAGTTCATCGCAGGGCTGACATATAGAGACAAACAACCATCCACACTCACATTCACACCTACGGGCAATTTAGAGTGACCAATTAACCTACCCCCAGATTTGCATGTTTTTGGAATGTGGGAGGAAGCCGGAGTACCCGGAGAAAACCCACGCAGACACAGGGAGAACATGCAAACTCCGCACAGAAACGTCCAGACCCAGAATCGAACCCAAGAGCTTCTTGCTGTGAGGCGACAGTGCTAACCACTGCACCACTGTGCCACATTTTTATTACTTAATCGTTTGACTTTCAGAAGAAGGTTAGGTTAAAGAATGAGCCATATACGTCCAGACCTGTAACTCAAAAACACCTTTTGACTTGAAAACCCCGGAACCCTTTAAACAAGGTAGAGCTCAACAATAAGTCAGTGCTTCCCCAAATGATCCAGATTCACATCAGGGTTTTTGTCAGTCTATATGAACAGTAAGGTGTCAGAATCCGATCATAGATGGGGAAAAAAAAAAAAAAGGAGCTTAGTGCATCTTTAGTTTATGCACACTCTCAATGTAAACTGATATGCAAATTTTAGTATGCAAATCTGTGTTTGTGCTGAGATAATATCAAAAGGAAGAATTGAGAAGTGAAAAAGCGACGTGTCGGTGGACATACTGTATATGTAAATCATCACAGGTTCCACATGCAAAGTGAGGAAATCTGTCAAGGTATCGCTAAGCCACCTTTCACGGAGGGAAAGGCCATCTGCAGTCAGTCTGAGCACAGGAATTATCTTCCCAGTTCCTGCAGTCTACCAGCTGACCAAAAAAAAAAAAAAAAATCAACGTTTCTCCAGTTTCAATTACGTACCGATAATCCCAATCAGCGTCTGCGGGGGGGTCTGTGCCGGCCGTCAGAGCCTCGTTTTTGTTTTCTGTGACATAGTCTGCTGTGGTTTTTGTTCCATGAGTTTGTTGAGCTGAAATGGAGAGAGTCAAAGACCAGGAAAGGATGTGTGAGGAAGGATATTACCGCATCACTCTCTCAGAAAAGATCCTTCTCGTGTCTGACAGCCGGCTGTCTGTGGTAGCCTAAGGTCAGTGTTGTGTTTTAATGAAACTATAAGCAGAATATCCATAATGAGATGAAATTCATAAGGGACCTTTTCTGTTTCTGATTGATGCCAAAATGCTGCATGCGCTAATGGAATAATAATCAGTCACAGAATCTCAATCACAATCAAATGTTTACACCTACGGTTGCCTGAAAAAGTGTGTGAATCCCTCTATTCTTACCTGGATTTCTGCATAAATTGTTCGTAAAATGTGATCTGAATTTCATCTAAGTCACAACAATGGACAAACACGGTCTGCTTAAACTAATACCACACAAACAATTATGTTTCCATGTTTTTATGGAACACACCATATAAATATTCACAGTGCTGGGTGGAAAAAGTATGTGAACCCTTGGATTTAATAACTGGTTGACCCTCCTTTGGCAGCAATTACCTCAAACCAAATATTTCCTGTAGTTGCAGTTCAGACCTGCACAACGGTCAGGAGGAATTTTGGACCATTCCTCTTTACAAAACTGTTTCAGTTCAGCAAAATTTTTGGGACATCTCATGTGAATTGCTCTCTTGAGGTCATGCCACAGCATCTCAATGGGGTTGAGGTCAGGACTCTGACTGGGCAACTCCACAAGGCGTATTTTCTTTTGATGAAACCATTCTGTTGTTAATTTACTTCTGTGCTTTGGGTCACTGTCCTGTTGTATCACCCATCCTCTGTTGAGCTTCAATTGGCGGAAAGATGGCCTTAAGCTCTCCCGCAAAATGTCTTGAAAAAAACTTGGGAGTTCATTTTTCCGTCGATGATGGCACTCTGAACAGGCGCTGAGGCAGCAAAGCAGCCCCAAACCATAATGCCACCTCCACCATTCTTCACAGTTGGGATGAGGTTTTGATGTGGTGTGCTGTGCCTTTTGTTCCCCTCCACACAGTGTTGCGTTTTCCTTCCTAGCAACTCAACGTTGGTTTCATCTGTCCACAGAATATTTTGCCACTAGTGCTGGGAAACATCCAGGTCCTCTTTTGCAAACTTCAAACATTCAGCAATGTTTTTTTTGGACAGCAGTGGCTTCTTCCGTGGTGTCTTCCCATGAACTCCATTCTTATTTAATGTGTTACGTATAGTAGAACTGTCATCAGAGATGTTAGCATGTGCTAGAGATTTCTGGAAGTCTGTCTTTCTCTAGGATTCTTCTTTACCTCACGGCCATACTTAGGGAGAGTAACAACAGTGCTGAACTTTCTCCCTTTTTTGACAATTTGTCTTACCTTGGATTGATGAACAGCAAGGCTTTTAAAAGATACTTTTTCAAACCTTTCCAGCTTTATGCAAGTCAACAATTCCTAATCGTAGGTCTTCTGAGAGCTCTTTTGTGCAAGGCATGGTTCACATCAGGCAATGCTTCTTGAGAATAGCAAACTCAAAACAGGTGTGTGTTTTTTATGGGGCAGAGCAGCTTTAACCAACACCTCTAATCTCGTCTCATTGATTGGACTCCAGGTTGGCTAACTCCTGACACCAATTAGCTCTTGGAGAGGTCATTACATACTTCACATACTTTTTTCCACCCTGCACTGTGAGTGTTTACATGGTGTGTTCAATAAAAACATGGAAACATATAATTGTTTGTGTGGTATTAGTTTAAGCAGAGTGTTTTTGTCTATTGTTGTGATTTAGATGAAGATCAGCTCACATTTTATGACCAATTTATGCAGAAATCCAGGTAAGAAAGATCACAGAGGGGTTTCCTCTGCTGTTAAACATAGTGGTGGCTACATAGAGTAATGTATCATCTGCATATCGGCTCATTTGTTTATTAGCTATATGTCAGTGTATCTCAGTAAAGTTCTTATTTGACATCCGATGTCCAGTTTACTTTGCAGTTTCATTTTGACAGTACTTGTCAGCAACATTGTGTTCCTCTTGTCAATGTGTAAAATGGTTCTTGGATGTGTGTTGCTATGATTCACACTGGTGATCCAGATTCACATAGTTTCCCTGATGCATCAACCTGTAGGCGACCCTGTACAAGCAGCTCCTCCTCTTCCTCCTGGGCATCTGCGTCTGGTTCAAACTCCAGTGTTAGAACTTGCCACAACACAGCATATAGTAGACTAGTTTAAAAGGTAGAATAAGGCAGATCAGAGGCGGGACTACAGTAGCACCTTTATAGATCCCCACAACCTATGAGGCAAGCGAGTAGAATTACACAGAATTACAAGTCTTTTTAAGGCCATATCGGGATTTTTGAAAATGCAATTTTACAAAAGAGAAATGGGTTTTTAAGTTCATTCAATGGAGCAAGACTTGAAGACGCAACTCGCTTTGTTCAGATGAACCACACTTCTTTCAGATTAAATCTTTATTCAAATTTGTTGTCTTGAACAGCTTGAAATCAACACATCTGTTTTAAAATAACAGGTGGATCTTTGACCTTCTACCTCCGTGTGCTTCAGGAACAATGCCTTGCCTGCCAACACAACTGACTGTCTATCTGTTCATTTCAGAGACATGGGGGTGGTCATCAACCACTGCAGAGAGGAGTGTTTGGCACATTACCATGTTGGTGCCACTGTCATTCCTCTGGTTCTCATTCTGCTTCTCACTTCATTGTCAGTACATGACTGAGTAGTCTCATTGTCTTGATTGAGAGAGTGGATAACTACACAGGGACAATAGAGGAACAGCAGAGAACGCTCAGATAAGAGTTGACCCCAGGCCGGACTGCATCCACAGCACATTTCTGTATTTGGTATTTTCACAGGTTTTTTTAAGCTTCAATGGGGTTGAGGTCTCTGGGCCACCTAATTCCAGCATCTGACCATGTCTTAGCCGGCACAGTTTTGGATAAACTCAGGTTTCTTTATGCATACGATAACAAAGCGCAGATTTTCAGATTCACTGCATGGTTTGCATTGATATTTTACCATAAACAAATAGAAGCTTTTGTAATTCTTACTCCGTCCTGTTTATTCTATAGATACTAATTCCATCTTTATATCTGGTGTTACATTACACCTCTTTGAATAAAATACTATGGATTTTCTTTGTTGTCAGTTTCATTTAATCCACTGAGCATTTTAGTTTAGTCAAAATCCCTTATTCTCTTTTACAAACCACATACAAACACACAAACACACACACACACACACACACGTGTAAAACTGCACCATCTTCACAAAAAAATACCAACTGTGTTGAATCTTTTATTGGAGTCTATCTCATATTGTTGTGAAACGTCACAACCAGCCAAACATAAGTATTATAAAGGAACTCAGTACGGTCTATGATAGTTAGAGACTGGCTGTGTTTGGTCTGCTTGTTGATTCAGTGTCACGTCTCTGATCTTGGCTTCACTGTGCACTGCATCTCCTCCCCAAAGTCTTCTCTCACATACCCAGTGCCCATTGCTCAAAGGCTTCCTCAAGTGGAAAAAAAAACTGTAGTTACTAGGAGACCCAACATTGCATTCCTTATCTCAGACCCTTTCATCTGCCTCATGGGGATGAGATGAGAGAAGCTCAGTAGCTGTGTTGTAGGAGGAAAACATCCACACTGGCCTCAAGCTAGGTGATTGTTCACTGACGTCAGCACATCTACTTTGTTTGCGCTTTAGTTCTTCAGACTTTGTGCTTTATTAAAACTGTAACCTGTTGTTGCAAGTTGCCATTTATGTTTTCTAGTTCAGAGTTTGTTTTTTTGTATTTTTGTCTTTTAATAAATTGTATGATACACTAAAGATGGAATTCAGACTTTCACAATATTTTCCCATCACAGCAGCATGCATCATCGGTCTAACTGGAACCATGTCCACTCATTAATGAAGGTCTGATGGTTAAAAGCCTGAGTCTTTAGTTAAAGATCTGTTCCAGCCCCTGTTTAGACCGCTCTGTTTACATGATACCCCAAAACAAGAGAAGCTTCCATTTCATTCTTGAGAGCTCAGTTGGAAGCCAAAAAGTCCTGTTTGTTCGGTTTAATCCAGTTTTACCTTGTTTGGGGTTTGAGACATTGGGAGCCAGCCTTGAGGTAATATAGATGCTAGTGTTACTAGTTTGTCGATGTGCAAGCACCTCAGGACATCACAAGTTCTCAGTTGGATAAGTCATGAAAAAATATATCTTTTTATCTTTTTATTTTATTTTTTTTTAAACAGCCAATTTTTTGCATCTCCAAATTGAGAGAGTGAGTGAAATACACTAGCATGGAGTCCAGAGTAAAAGTCTCGAGCCATGACTGATGTGTGTCGTTGTACATAAAAACACCATCTGGACTTGTTAATAAGGTAAAAGGCGCGATTTTCATCAGGGTTGTTCTTTAACATCAGACAAACTTAAAAACTATTTGAATGAAGTAGAGACAGCGCTGGAGAAAAAAGGTAGGAATAGAGATGCAAAACCTGCTTCAGTAATGTCCCTCAGCCCAAAGTGACTGCACCAATTGTGCGCTAAAAGAAAGGTCTGTGTTAGAGCTCACTCCATGATTAGACTTCTCCCCAAACTAGGAAATCACCACAAGCGCTGGAAATGGGTATGGGCCAAGAAATTAGAGTCATGTAATGTATGACACTATCACTTTCCTAGACCCAGTGGCCCAGGCTTGTATGTCAGTTCTGATCCCAGGCTCTTATCACAGAGAACATTTCAGGCAGCTGGTGTTTTGGAGGCTGGCCAAACGGCAACTTTTCACATGTTTCCACTGTGCTGCGGATGAGCTAATACGGTAAATGACAGGCTGTAGTAACTTTGAGGCATTCTGATACAAATGCACTGTAGACTGTGGTTTACTGTCTCGCACAGTTTTCTCACCATGTAATGTGCATATGAGGAATTAACAGTCCATTTTCATCCTTTAGAGTGTGTGTGTGTGTGTGTGTGTGTGTGTGTGTGTGTGTGTGTGTGTGTGTGTGTGTGTATATGTATGCGTGCCTGTATTTGCTTTGCAGTGGAACAGGGCCAAAAGACACACAACTCTGATCCAGCTTTACTTGTGAGACCTTTTTAGGTAGAAAAATTGAAAGTAGCAAGACAACGTTATTCAGAGCCTGTCTGATTATGAGCTGGCCGCCTCAGTCTCGCCTTCCTTCGGCGACAACAACAACAACAACAACAACAACAACAACAACAATGACAATAATAATATTACGATAATCAAGCTCATTACTTCTCAAAACAAACATTACCAAGTATTTCACAATACACAGAAATGTAAGAAAATTACACATGTTTGAGAATTGTTCAAAGATTAAAATATACCTAAAAAATTTCCATGAAAATAAGCCTTCAAACTCATTAAGAAGAAGATACTGAAGTGGCAAGTGGGACTTATTCCGTTAGTTATGTTCTGTATTCTGGGGCCATAAATGTTTTTTAAACAGTTATAAACCTTAAAATCAGGCAGCCAGTGTGTGAACATTAAAACTGGAGTGATGTGCTCTGTGACCAGAAGTGGGTTGGAGATGTTTCCCTCAGACGTTATCATGCAACAGATTCCTCTTCATTATAATCTCCCTTAACTCAAGGATTGAATTCTGCAGTATTTCTTTGCGAAGCACACATGACTAGAAGATAGAAGCCTGGTAAAGCTGAGTGCATCGATTCTTTTGACTTCTGCCCATCAGCTGGGAAATGCTGAAGAAAAAAAATCACTGAGGTTCCGTCCACTGGTTTGCTTTAGTGAGATGTTTTATGGAAGCATGTGTTATACTGGTGAACTGACAAATCTGAGTCAGGGAGCTGATCCAGAGCAATGGGGCAGCAGAGCTCAACACAGCATGCAAATAGCTAAATGAAAGGTGAAGGGATGGCATTCTGTACTGGTGCTGTGGCAGGATGTAATTAAAAATTGAACTGAGGGGCGAAGGTGACTCTGCAAGCTCAGACACGTATTTACAATTAAGACACAAAGAAGCAGTGAAGCTGGGGGTCGCATTTAGACCTGCAGGGAGCACACAGTGTACCTGATTAAAGGGGCACTGAGAGACTGGAAGCTGCTCCCAGGCGACACGTGACTTACCTCCTGCTGTGATTTACAGCACAAACCTGTCTGCCCTGAGTGCAGCCAGAGGCACGTTTATGCTCACTCGCCGATCTTGTAACAATCATATGTGAAAATAGATCAGGAATCCTCACCAGTCAAAGGAAAACTGCACACTGCACAGAAAGTTCAGCATCAGAGTTTTTTGAAATCTGTGGTTAAAAACCGCTCGGATGCTTCAGTGTTGCATGAACACCGTCATCACACCAGCATGACAATGATGTGACTGTGCACCCAGACAGCAAGACAAAATGGTATCGGTCTTATTCTAAGTTGTGAGCTGAGGACGGCAGCCATAATCACACATTGTTACAGCTAGCTGACTATTTTCTTATCATTAGCCCATTATTCAGATTCCACGATAGAGCCACAGCACAGACGCTTCTCCACACCGCCTTTGTATTCATGGCACTGAAAGAGACAGTGGAGCTGTGCTTGCTGAAAGTGTTTGGCAGTGATGGACCACATCTGCAGCACATGTGTCAGTCTGTTATATAAACTGTTCAAAGATTGCACGTAAAAATTTGAGAGAAAAATCAAGAACATCTGCTGATGGCATGTCCAGATTTTTTTCCAGTGCCAGGATCTCCACTGTCAGTGTCCTGAAATCACATGATAGATGTCTGCTCATTCTTCCGCCTACAACTCTCCCAGTGCGTTGAACCATGTGTCGGTCCCCTGTGTCTTCTAGGGCGGGTTAAATGAGCAAAAAGAAGAATGGCTGGACAGGGAGAGATTAGTATCAAAGCTGCGGGAGGAGACACTGGGGGAAGAGAGAGGAGTGGAGTGGCGAGAAGTGAGAGCAGGCTGCAAGACTTCAACTCCATGACATGTTTATCATCTCTTCCCGTGATTGTTGTTTGTTTCAACAGCCCTAAAAGTGCAGAGAGAAGGTTTGGATGGAGTAGGACAAAAATGTTTCTGAAAGAACTTCTGTGACGGTAAGACAAATTTCACTTATTGAACAACTAGGTCAGTTTTAATGGTTTAGTTTCGTTTCTGTAAGTTTGCCCAGGATTGGTGTTTTAAGCATAATTTGAAAGAAGTCATATTTGTTGTGTTTTTCAGCTAACTTCTAGTGACTGAAAGCTGCATAAATGCATCACAGTGTAAAATGCATGAAATAAGCACATGTCTTGGAATGACAATAATGCTGGAGCCCTGCATGGATATGTGTCACGTGTAGTTCAGTGGGTAATCTAAATGTCACCAACACTGGTCAGGCCTCATGAGTCAACTCACACATGTTGAAATTCATAGCAGATTTTAGAAAAATTATATATTTTGTGCTATTAGAGGCAAGATCTTATTGCAGTTTGTAGGGGAACAAAAATAAAAATTCTGAAGTCATCAGCTGGGGCTGCTCAGCTTATTTTTTTTTTACTTTCTGATTTTATCTCTTTATCTCTTTTTCTCTTGTTTCTCACTTGCCCTCTTTTGTCTTAGTTATGTAACAGCGTTTTTTTCTTTCTTTTTTTTTGAATAATTAACGCCATAAATGCATTTTGTGATGGTTCGCAATATGAACATAGAAAACAACTCATCACAGATATAGATGCACTGAGCAGGATATCTGACAGCAGAATATAGGTTTGAAATTGTTCCAGGCCGCCACATGTAACCCACCATTTAACCAACCAGTGCAGCCTTTAAGAAAATTTGATTCTCCACACAGCACGTACACCCTGGTATCTCATTAGTTCAAATACTCAAATAATCATGAAAAGATGATTGCCTTTGAATATGTCTTATTGATTTCATATGCTGAGGGGGCCTAATGGTACACAAAAACGTTTTCATGGTCACACAACAGCTGGCGCCAAACACTGTCTGATTCATCCAAAATTTAGAGATTTCTAAGGGATTGAAGCAACGGAAAATAGTCTAATTGGCTTTTAGAGGAAGATCCACAAATTTCTCTCGGTTGCCCTATCTTAATGTTTTCAGCCTTTTCAGAACTGAGTTATGGCTCCTGGGTATTATGACTCAAGTATTTACACTATGACATTAATTTACTTTTACTTTTACAATACAGGTAAACTAACTAATTTTACCTGTAAATTGTGTGTTCAATTAGATTAATTTGATTTTGTTACACAAAACGTTTTGGAGCAATAATGTCTTTGTATTATTCCGTTATCTTTTTCAGGTTTATTCAAATGCCATCAAATCTCTGTGTCTCAAGTGATAGTCACGCTACTATCCTGCCATCAATGTACCACTGCTTTGCTTAAAGTGGTCTGTCGGTATTTGATTATGACGCCTCCGGAAATCCATATCTGTGTTTTTCGTGTTGGTCTCTCAGTCTGTGCTGTTCACAGAACTGCATTTCCTGCCAGGATTTGCCTACTCCATTTGTTTCAGTCTGTGTCACTTTATCCATCTGTGTCCAATACTGATGTCTGCACACAGTCGTGTGGGTGTTATTTTTCCTCTGCAGCTTATCTTTTACATGCACATCTACAGTTTTTTGTATATGACCATCCTTAAGATTTTTGTAGCACTTGGTAACAATAACATTGCACCTACCAAATAGATTACTGACATCCAAGAACATTGCTACAGTGTTACAGTAGTATTTGTATATATTTCAACACATCGTTTGATATTTATTGTAATGCAAGCCGAACTTTCTATTATAGAGAAAATCTGGAAATTCATCTTTTCTCTTTTTACTTTAAAGGTTGGAGGGAGAAGTGAAAGTCCTGACCCTGGTATTGTCTTTCTATTCCTGAGTCATCCCAAATCAGTGACCATGAACGCTACAACCCTCCCACTTGCCAACGACACGCCACTCTGCTACTCCATCAGGAGCCCTCCATTCATGTACCCCCGCACCAACACCTCAGTTTACTTCTCATCAATCTTCAGCACTCTTGGTCTTAGCTCCAATCTAATTGCCTTCATTGTTCTCCTCAAGTCGTTCCAGCAAACACAGAGCCGATCACGCTTCACCTTCCTGATCTTCCTGGGCGGCCTGGTGGTTACTGATTTTATGGGTCTTCTGGTCACAGGCTCCATTGTGATGTCCTTCTATGTGACGCACTTCAACTGGCGCCTGTTAGACCCAAACTGTCACTTATGCAATTTCATGGGCATGTCCATGGTCTTTTATGGACTGTGTCCACTGCTGCTTGGTGCCACCATGGCAGTGGAGCGCTTCATCGGCATCAACCATCCATTTGCACGCTACAACAGCATGCCAAAGCGTCAGAAACTTTCCATGGTGCTCATGGTGTGGTTGATCGCTGGCACCATTGCTTTGCTGCCCCTGACAGGCATTGGGAGCTATCACATCCAGATGCCTGGCTCCTGGTGTTTTTTCAACATCAGTTCAAAAGGAAAGGACCAAGTCTTCTCCCTGCTGTTCTCCCTGACTGGCTTGATGTCCATCGCTGTGTCATTTATGCTGAACACAGTGAGCTTCGTGACCCTGATCAAGGTGTGTTGCGGACAGCAAAGAAACCAGCGCCGCCGAGATCATGAAGTAGAGATGATGATTCAGCTCTTACTTATCATGGTCATTGCCTCTATCTGCTGGTGCCCCCTACTGGTGAGTAAATGAGTAAACCTTGGTGGTATGTTGGCATGTAGAAGTGTTTAGATCTGGTTTTTAGGAAAATGTAAAGCAAACTCGTGTTGAAGCAGTACCCTGTGGTGTTGGGTTTTGGTTAAAAAATTAAGCGTGCTGATATCAATACCAATAGAATACTTCTTCACTTTATACTCGTCATGTAAATGCAAGTATTCAGTTGCCTGAAATACCACTAATGTCAACCCTCTGCTTCATCTCACCACAGATTTATTGGTTTGTAGGTTTGTAAGGTCAATCACGTCACACTGAATCAGAAAATGGTGGATTGGTGGTGATGGTGGATGATTTGCCATGAAAACAAAATATACTGATTCCAATGAAATAAAAATGATTTGTAAGATTCATTATAATTTGAAGTTCTGCACAGAGAAATGAGGAAGCACTCAGACCATTTTTGTTGATTCAAGCTTTGTCTCGAGAGTAGACATCACTGATAATACCCAGATGGACGTTAGAGTTGGCCTTTTTTCAATCTTTTTGAATGGGTCAATGTACATTTGACAAGTGTATGTTTGAAAATAGCGGTTTGTCAGAAATCAATCGACAAATCATTATCCATTCATTACTTCCATATCCCTCTATAACTTTATTCTAATTTGTCAAATTTTACAGAGTAAAAAGTCATCTACAGGAGGTTGATCTGATGGTAATTTGGAGACCTCATGACTTAAGTTAAGGTTGCTGATGGGGAAGTGAGAAATACTTTCAGCCATGACATTGCAAAGAAATTATGAATTTTGTCCACTTCTTGTGGGTTTTTCAGATACCGACCTGAACGCTGTCAGCTCTTGTTATCAGCACACCCCATCAACTGTGTGAACTATAATGAGGTCTCACAAGGTCCTAAACTCCTTTTCTCTGCTTTTCCGCAATATGCTTCATTTGTCTCCAGCAATGCACTTTTATAAGTAGGTGATATGAAAGCCCTGTGCTTTTACCCTGGATCAGAGAGCCCCTTATGCCTTTCATCTCAGCTTTAGAGCATGAGTGACATCCGCAACCCTCGCAAACTGGAATTTATCTTTCTGTCAGTCCTAACACTGTACTCACGCGCTTGTTCACAATCTATATGGTTGTCGGACTATTTGTGTTCGTTGCCTCATTTGACTTATTCTTGGGATGTTACATTCTGAGATCTTAGCAGCTATTTTCAAAAGATGTTATATCAACCAATTGAAAGAACTAAAATACCGCAGAAGTAGTAAAACAGTCCTCCCTTAAATCAGTAAAATCAGTTATGCATCACTTTCCCCAGCATGCAGTATAGGGTAGAAACACAAGACAGAATGCACTATATACATCAGAGAATGCCACTTGACTGGAGAACATATTCTTCTGCACCCTGCACAGATATATATTCTGATGAGTGAGGTGACTGCTGATCCTGTAAGAGATTAAATTGTTTTCTTCTACATACGAATGGCCTCCTGCAATCAGATATTTGACCCCTGGATATACATCACGTATCATGCGTCCCGACTAAGGCGAGTAAAAAGTGAGACCCACCTAAAGGTTGTAACAATAACACAGCTTTCCCACCGCACACTCCTGTAGCTTTGGGCTACGGTTATGCCTCAGCCTGTCCTGAAAAATCTGTTGAAATTCATGGACAGACTCACTTTTACGTCACAGTTTACTCAACTCCTCCTCCTAACTTTACTCATGAACTCAAACCGTAATCCTAAACATGCTTCATAGTGCGGTCTGTGTCCATTCTTGGATTAGCTGCTGCTATCAACATGTCATACCATTCCTCGTCATTTAATAAACATGGGGTTACATTATAAACTTGGTTATCCAAGTCAAGAGACCTGGAATATGTAACAGAGCGGAGAGACAGCCTCGAAATGATAGAGAGCATTTCACGTTAGCCCTTTTTCATGTTTGTTTATGGCCTTTGTGCCATCTTTTCATCTCTTGAAACTAACACATTTGAAACAAAAGCTAAACACAGAGAGCTTAACTCAGAATATAGTTTTATTAACAGCTATTACCCAAACATTTCTCAGTAACAGACGTGCAGAAAGAGGCAAAAATTTATAAAGTTCGGCAGCTGAAATGCAGCTGGAAAATTGAATATAGCGAGGCCTCAAGTAACCTTTTGCTCCAAGCTGGAAATATCTCTGATGCACACCCTAACTGCATGTGACACAAGCACGCATCGCCACAAAATTAATTGGATTTTTGTCACAAATTACCTGTTGTGCCAAAGCACCTTTTTTTTTTCCAAGGACAAGGTGCACTTGAGTTACCGTACAACATGAAAATAACATCTTCTCTACACTCCGCACTGCCCCCCAGAAGCAGTATTGCACTACGCCAGTCTTGGGTGGCAGACAAACGTAACATGTGCTCCCTGAGCATGATGCAGCATTGTCTCCTCAGTTTCTTCCTCTCGCCAAGGCAAGGAAGGTGTTGTGGTGAGATACCTCACTCATGTTTCAGAGAACCAGGGTTCATTTCTTATCCTAAAATTCTCTTTCAACATTCGTTTCAGTATCTCACTATGGAATATAGCGATTCCCCTGCCACAGAGGCTCAGGCAATAGCAGATAGGCAGTCAATCAGACATACTGTATGTGATACTGAACCCACACTTAAAACTGTATGAGACAGTGAAGGCCCTGTAATGTACAATCTGTAGAATCTGGTGAAAGTGCGTGCCGTCGCCCAGCTGCACAGATCTCCTCAACCAAGACAAGCCGAAACAGTGCCCAGGACGTGACCACACCACACATGGAGTGAACATGCAGACCCACTGGAGGATGCAAACCCATGCTACCATAAGCCATTGAAATAGCCTCCACGATTCAGTGTGACAGACACTGTTTCATGAAAGGCTTTCCTAAATACACAGTAAACCAGCATCCTCTCCTGCCTCTGTGAGGAGAAAAGAGGACCGAAAGCCAAGAGTCCAATAGGGTGTCAAGACAGTGTCGACTAAAGACTTTTAGTCGACGCTCCTCTAGCTGCAAAGCCAGGGGAGTGATAGAAGGTTCAACATTCTGCTTATCCTCATCAGAGCCAAGAGCCACAGACTACGCCCTGACTCAAAATAATCTCCCTCTACGTCCACATGCTCAGCCATCAGGCTGCCATCGCGGTCGTCTGGGTCAAGTAGCAGGGCGACGGCATCGAGTTGGTCACCGCAGCTGACTCCTGCTGGGGTGATGTTTCTTTGGGAGCTCTCTTCCAACTCTGGTCTGTGACGGAGGATGACTATCCCTACCATGGAATCCCTGGCCGCAAGTTAGCTTGGAGCGCTAGCTTGCGACGGTGGATTTTAAAGGAATGACAAGTATTATACTCTCAAGCTACCAGGGCTAATGCATCCTGGGTGTGTCGCAGCACCAGCCAGGCAGTGCAAACAGATTGGATATCAGCCCTGGCTATCGTAGTTCTGCATGCCTTAGCAAGAAGTTTGCCCACGTCCACGGTGAGGATTGTGTCAAACAACTCTGTAAAAGAAGCGATAGCAGCTAATGTTTGGATACAGTTCAGCTACTTATCTCAAACAGCTGCACAGCACCAGGTAGAGGATAGCGACCGAGTGATTAGCCCACTCTATGAACAGTAAAGCTAGCCTAGTCGGTGTACTACTAGTCCAAGACAAAGCTTCTGGGACCAAGAAGAGGTGTAAGACAGACAGGCTTTTATAATGGGAGGAAGTCCCTCCCTCAGGGAGAAGACGTCACGCTTGTCTGCCAATCGAGACTGGTGTGGTGCATAACTGCTCCTGAGGGACAGCATGGAGGGCCTGTCCCTTAGTGAGATACCGCAACGGATGTTCAATATACATTGAAATATGAAATGACAGAGCAGAACACAACTGCAAATAGTGTGAAGTTATGTCAGCTGCTTGCAGTTTGTACATAAGAAAGACTGTAAATACTAATCAGCCACCATACGATCATTTGTAACCTGGAAAACTGCCATTGCATTAGGCTTCAGAGCACCTCTGTGTATAAGAAATGTAGGCTTGTTGTTCGCATCTGTTCACCTCGACACTTGCATGCAATAGTTAAAGACTCTGAGTTGGATTTATTTGTTTTTCTTACGCTGCGTGGATGTAAACCACATGAGAACCGTTTTTTACTCCAGTCTAATTTGAGACAACAGTAAGCCAATTTGTCATCCCTAAAAGCACTTGTTATGCCATGTAATGCCACCACAAGAGACTCTGGTGATAATGCCAATAGAGCTATGCCTCATCCTCTGAGAGGATAATTGTGCTGCAGTAGCCACTGCTTCAAGAGAGCCATTGCAAACTTAGCCTAGCCTATGTAGACTGTCTATGCATTTGTAGTTTCTTTCTCATCCCTTCCCACTCTTGACTAACTGTCCTTTTTTTCCTGTCCTTGCCTCTTTGTCCCAACTCCAACCCCTCCACCACCAGGTCTATATTGCACAAACCGTGCTGTCCAAAAGTCCTCTCCAGTACAAATACCTACTGCTTTGGTTACGCTTCGCCACCTGCAACCAAATCCTAGATCCTTGGGTCTACATCTTGTTTCGCAGGGCAGTTCTTAAGAGAATCTACCCCCGCTTCAACTGGTCTCGGGCCTCCTTCTCTTCACAGTACCCATCTTTTGACGACAACATCCGCAGGTTCACGCGCCCCTCAATTACGAGTCCCCTGGACCAAGATGCAACAGGAAGAGCACAGAAATAAAATGTCACATCCACTCTGAAGACACTACTTCCGTCCTCATGATTAATTGGATCTGATTAGTTGTCACGGCAGATAGAATGGTCTCATTGCGTTTAAACTGATTTGTTTGAATGTGTTTTCAAGGTCTGATGAGTTTTATGTTTGCTTTATGATCAAAATACAACAGGTGGATCACTGTAATAAACTTTTCCAAACTGAAACGTCTTCAGATTCTGAACAGGATCCTGTGGTCCAGTTCATATGTTTGATATTACTGGAAAGACTGTGATCTGTCAGAAGAAGAAAATGATAAAGAAAGATTAAAAAAAAAAGGTGAGAATGTGAATACCGTGACATGAAATTGTGAATATCGACAGAAACCTTGCAAATAAGTTGAACATTTTTCCGCTGTCAATTTCATAAATGTTACAAAAATGTCACAGTAAGAGTATTTATTTGAAATGTATTACACTGCATGAAAGTTCATAGTATTTGACTTGCTACGTACAAATGATGCCTAATGTTCATTATTCAGTATTACTTATATAAAGAGCTGAGAAACTGCGACTGTTGTCAAATAAAAATTTAACATCAATATCCTTCACAGCAATGTATAAATATATTACACAGTAATATATTATTTGAAAAGTAATGTAAGCGCTAATATGCATCTTTGCTGTGGGCAGATCATCCCAAAAAATATTTCTTCCAGCTGTCTGTAACTGCATGCAATGCAAATTTAAATGCATGTGTAAGTAACTAATAACTGGGAAAATACATTTTCCCATTTCAAGCCATTTCAGTGAACAGGACACTGGCTCATTAAAAGAATATATGTCTTTATTCAAAAAATTACAATTTTGTCTTATATACACTAGTCTGTAACTTCTCTGCCTCTTAGAGATGTTTATCTAAAACTTCAAGCTTCAGTCAACTACAGGATATTCCTGATAGCCATGAACAAGATATGGAGATTTGAATACATTTTATTCAATCATTCTGATGATTTGGGCACACTGAAAAAAAAGTCAGGTGTGAAATTTCTTTTTAAAAAAAGCTCAGAACAATTCACACACATAAATCCAGAAATATTCCCAAGTAAAATCTACATGCAGTTCAGACTAGTTATTACTTAATGTGTGTAAATAACTTTTACTGCCCATTTTTTGCCTTTGTCAGTAATATTCACTTACATTTTATAGTAGTTTTGACTTCAACTACCTCTGCATCAAATAGCAAATTTCTTTCAAAAACACGTAGGTATAAGGTTTTTTCAATTTTTTTTCTTAGCTTCATTTCTGAATTGTTTACTTGTCTTTTTTGGTTTGATGTATGAATAATTGTTTCATTAGTAAAGTGTCTAAGGTTGTTAGAATGGGTGTGTGTGTATTTGGATGTTCATAACGTAATGAAACCGAAACAGCTATTTGCTGCTATAGAAAACCTATGAAGAGTCACACAGCTAACCTTGCACAAAAATTTTATTTCTTATATTAACATGAATTGTAAATGTTTATTGTGCGTGAAAGAGACAGAATACGATAAAACTATTCTTTCAGGTCATAAAACTATTTATGATCTGATGATATTCCTTTAACATCTAGGATTCATCTACGATGAAGTTCGATCTGCGGAGCATTAAAAGAAAACATCACTATAACAGGAATACTGATTTAGCTGAAACAGTTGTAGCCAGAATAGGCAGATCAGCAGCTTCTTACATGTTTAAAAAGTGACTTTTACATCAGTCAAATTGCCCAGTGAGCCAGAAAACATAAGTCTGTCAAACTGCAACTTGTAATTTTAGGCTTCCTTCATTTTTACAGGAAAGGCAGACAGGGAGACAGAAAGAACGCGCGAACAAAGAAAGCACAGATCCTGATCGAGATTATTTACATTGAAGGAAATTGTTTACATGCACACATAAAAGGAAGTTAAGAGCCCAGTCCTCCTGGGAAAGTTTGAACTGCAACTTTCCCCCTTTGATATTCAGAGGCGACGTCATATTAGATGATGATTCTAGTTCAGAGCATCACTACTTAAAAGACTCATTATACTAATATTATAAGTTCTTTTCTGAACTTTTAATTGCACCGGGGCATCATATTTATTTCTAAACAAAACAATGCTGTATAAATATGGTGACAGACATGTTATAAATTGTACAGGTTAATGTAGGATTCTGACTTGCGGATAGGTCAAAAGTGTCTCTTTGGTCTCTTCCTGTTTTGCCTGTAGGGGGTTTTCATCAGTGGAAAACAGTTTACTGGAACTTATCTAACTTCCTTGATTACCAGATGTCTGAATGGTTGCAATTATATTTCCTGGTGCATGTTAAAATATCTTTTACAAGCTACAATATGAACGGAAGCCTCCAAAAAACATTTGGTAAACTTTTATCTTTAATCAAAATGGGAAGTCTGTGTTTCGGCGACCCAGTTAAATTTACCTGAGCAAGATACAGACAAAACATTTATTTCAATTCTTTCATTCAGAGCACATGTATTTCAAAAATACTGTTCTGTTCTGTTCAGTGTTGTGTGGTAGATGGAAAAGCAAATCATTGTGATCTAACAGCTCAAGGGGAAGTGGTTGAATAAACTCCAGTTTTATTCATTGCTATGGGCTTAATGTAAGAGATTACAGATGAATACAAGCAACATGAAACGCTTGTACACATTATCAATATCTTAAATGTCTAAATTCTGCCATTCTTGACATCTCCAATAGCTCCCCACACGTCAAACAAAAACACGTCAGGGAAAGCAAAATCTCCCAGAACTGAGTCCAAGGCTTCTGCAAAGTCATCCGGATTCTTCTTATCTTTGCCTGCTTCGACAATGGTGGTGGCTGCAGGAGAGAAGGGATGGGACAAATGTCATTCAACCCAGACTGCACCAACAAATGTTGGCCTTGGTTACTATTTTTAGCATCCAAAGCTAAAACAAATGGCAACGAAACAGACAAAAGACATTAACTCAAGTGTTAAAGCGTTGCCTCATTTTCGATTGGCCTTTGTCCCTCTTACACAGCCTGTTCAACAGATGCACCCCTCTCGCACCTCGTGGTCTGTATAAAAGTCGTCTTTAGACAAGGAGTGAGCCGGGGTGTGGGACCCAGAACCAGGAGATTTTAAAAGAAACCAGGGGTTAGCAGCCAACTCAAACCAAAGAAAAGCAATCAAAAATGCAGATTGGGGGATAAAGTAAAGCTGGAGAGCTTGTTGACATATGGGCAGAGTTGTGGTGGTGGTATTGTGTTAAAACTGAAAACTCACAACAACACCCTTCTTCCACATGCTGTATGTGGGATATTTTTGCCAGTGCGGTATCCAAACACATTCAATAAAGGTTGTCTTGTCTCAAAAAGCAAACCACCTATGAGAATAAATCATTTTTCAAGTACTTTTCTGTGTGCATGCCTCTTTCATAAGGCCCAACAATCCCTCTTTTGACTGAGACACCCACTTAAAATGTTATAAACGCCCAACGGAGGACGTTACAGAGGAAAAAGGATAGAAAACAACCAAGGAAAATATCATTGACAAACCATTAAACTAAGTTTACAAATGAACAATCCTTAACAAGCCCTAGCTTATATATATATATATATCTGAGGATTTCACTTATTTTTCAGTCTTAATCTCTTTATTAACCAGGTTCAGTGTTTGGCCCAGACCTAAGGACATTCACTGGTTCTCATTGTGCATTTACTTTGAGATAAATAAAGTTTTATCTTATCTAAACCTTCCAACGTAAGTAATGACAACTGTGCTAATTACATGAATTATCCATGGAAAGAGACTTATAACTAAAATGATTGTGTAAATTTTGCAAATTACAGCCATTTCCCATGGAAATCCCATAAATGAAAATCTCAAGATCTTAAGTCATTTTTAAAATGTTCATGACCTTGAACTTTGACCTCATAAAGTCAATCTTTTGTGGCGTTGTAGTTGACTACTACTAACCCTAACTTCTGACAACTTTTTGTTGTTGTTGTTGAATTGGAAGAGGGTGGTCCAAAGATACCTCAGGTGACATTTGGAAGAATTCTACACAGGGGATCTTGAGATAGGGTATTTTTTTCCAAAATTCCTGCTCTGACCTTGACCTTTGACCTTTAAGGGTCAGACATCTGTTGACATTAAGCTTGACACTATACGTATATGTGGCATAAATTAGAAGCAGATGGAGTTTTGGCCAAGACAGGATTGTTAGAAATTTTGCCTGGTGTCAACAAATGAGAATTTGGTAATTTAGTGAATTATTCCTAATCTAGACCTTTTAACTGTAAAGATCAAAATTATTCAGATAAAGCCACTACCAATAGTCCATTCAGGACTCTTCCGTCCAGGGAAATTCTTTTATTTAGACATTTTACTTTTAAATTTACTCTATATTGTGTATTATGTCCATTGAAATTAGGCAACTGAGCTGTCTGTAATGAAACAACTCATAAAAAGTCTGTAACAGTTCATTCTTGGCCACGTCAGACCGAAGCCTTCATCACCTTCCTCTGCAGTGCAGATGAAAGTGCAAGATGCAAACAGCCCGCGTGTTGAAATTTGTTCTTGTCAAAACGCTATCGTTAATTGCTTCCTCCACCGCCTATCATTCCTGAGTTTCTCTCAGAGATTCGCAAAGTCCCCAGACAAAGTCAAATCTCAGACCAAAGGTCGATGAGAAAGAGTTATATGGAAAAGCACATCCAACAGCAATGATTTGTATTGAGTTTAAAATCAAAGAATTTTTTCCTTTAAGCCATCCGGGGCTGGAGCGGGCTGCTGTGTCTCAGCCTGGTGAAGCCCACAGTAAACATGCCTGACTCAGGATTCGTGATGTGAGCGTAGTCATCCACACTTGGCACGCTCACGTCCTCCCATCCTAACTCCAAAGTGATGTCTATTTTAAGCAGGCATGTGTCATGTGGGTGATCTTACCCAGCTCCAGATCTCTGATGCCCATGTAGCTCTCCAGCAGGTCGTCCACTTTCTTGGTGGCCCGTTCTTCAAACTCATTCTGCTGGCAGAGCCATCAGGAAAATACACAGGTGTCGGGAGAAATTTAGGGATGTTAATGCAGCAGAATACTGCATACTCAAACCAATAGCTCGTGCTCATCGCTTATCTTTATGTAATAAAGACATATCCAAGTGAATCCAGTGTTAGATTTATTCCTGTCAGTGTTTTGAGGTCACTTATTGTAAGTGATAAATTTTGTGTTCAAAGTTTAGTGTGATCTGAAACATCCTGTTTAGATGTGTAGCAAGCAGAAGCAAGAATCATGTTGTGTACAAAGGTCACTTCCTATTAAACTGAGAGCATAATCTGATAAAAATGGAAGATGTGTGACTGTGTGTGTGTGTGTGTGTGTGTGTGTGTGTGTTCCGTTTAGTTTAGGTCATTTAGTGTCCCATGTGGGGATCCAGACTGTTAACACAACAAAAAGCCTTGGATCAAAGAATGTTCAAGACAAGACAAGATCTTCTCAGCTGGGAAATACACTTCTGCTTGTGTGTCACGTTATATTTATACGTGTCACTAGCTGAGCACGTTGGGACGTAGAGCGGTCATTTCCCAGCAGAGAGCATGAAACTCACCACTTCCTGTACTGTGGCGGCGCCCTTGGAGCGAAGACGCAGCGTCTCCCTCCCGTTCACCATCTTGCCCTCATTGGATTTTGGTGCTCTGGTCCTCATCCCAATCATGTCTGACCATATCCACACAAACAGGATAACAGCCATCGATCACATTGAAGACCCGCTCAAGCCGCTGATCAAACTCTTAAAAACTCGTTTCGGTTTCGTATGATTACATATTTCATTATTGAAATTACTTTGTGACCCTAAAATCTCATCTTGATCTCATTTAGGTTATGGGAATTTTGCTCATCACTCTTCTTACCTTCGCTGTCACCCTCTGACTTGTCAACTAGTCTACCATACGCTGCACAGTGGCAAGCTCTAACGCTGGAGTAATTCAGCCACACATGTTTGGAGCAGACACAGCTCCAATTGATGCTTCACAATGGTAAATTTAATATAATATTTTAAAATGTAAAATTGAAGTTTTAAATCATTTGTTATAGACTGCCATTGTTGAACAGCAGAACGACTGCAGAGCTCCTCACCCATTATGTTGGCTGTTTATTTCAGTCATGATATGTACTTGGGTACATAAAAAAAAAACACACAATACGGACATATTAACAAGGTCAGGAATTGATTTTCATCACAGGTATTCTTGAAAGAGAAACTCTGTGAGATTTTTTATGTGTGGCGTGATGTTTTTTACAGTGGCCTTGTCCTTTCAAGTGCCAGCGCAAATGTTTACTTGTAAATAAGCACTGCTTTCAATAAAGATAACTCTACAACCACAGCTGCAGTTCTATGTTGGGGCTTGAGTCTTTAATTACTTTCACTATGAGCTCCACCTAATATCCTCTAATATTTCCAACATTTAGGTCAACAATGAAGCCTGAGCTCTGTTACATTCAGGCTTCTAATTAGTGTAATAAATCATCTTACACATGAAATATGATTCCGCTTTGGCAGCCAGCCATTGTTTGCATTTCATTTATTAAAAGATTGAATTTGCACCCATTAAAATTGCAAATGGCAGCTTTATACAACATGATGAGGGAACGAACTGATCATGTCATATTTCAGACACTGAACTACAACCTGTTGCGCTGCACAGACAAAGCTACTAAAATAAACCCTGACAAATGAAGTTTACTCTTTCAAAACCAGGGTGTGGGACACGCAGTTCATCCAATATTATACAATATTATACTATTTAGAGATTTCTGTTGAGCTAATTGTTCACATTGGGCACATAAAAATATTTGAGAGATTGGATGAGATTGAGCACCGGCTGTTAAAACTGAGCAAACTCCAGAGCAAAGCAGACGTTACGTTACGTCAACGAAAGTGTATAATCTACCACTTTGTCGTTTCTTAATAACATCGTTAGGGGTGTGGAAATGCTCTGAAGATATCAGATCGTAAAGAGGAAGTCGGCCCATTAAACAATGGTGTTCGGTGTGAGCTCGGCTCTCTCCCACTTTGTTATGTGAACTTCTCATCAATGTTACGGACTGGAAGCTATAATTAACCCGCTTATTGTACTTCTGACAGGTAAAAAAAAAAACAACATCTTGGAAAGGAAAAGCGTGAAAGAGACTGTCCCAAAGAAATGGGCAGTTTCACATTAGTTCTATGTATTTGTATTTGAAATTAGGCAATGTCACTGTCACATTAGAGGAACATTACATGTACACAATTACAGAGAAAGAAGAACTGTTGAAACACGTCGGTAAATACAGGAAAAGTTCGAGAGAAAAAGGTGCTTGATGAAGTGATAAAAGTAATTTGAAGTGCCTTTCAGGTTGTCTGGCAACGTGAAAAGGACAACATTACGCTTGGATCAAATATTTACAGTTTCTTTGACTGCTGCGCGACTGCACCTCTCTCTGTTAGTGTTTTCATCACACTCAGCTAAACACGTCTGCAAACATGCTCTCCACCCAAGGTCGATGGTGTGTTTTATGGGACTTTATGGGTTTTGGGTTAAATATCGAATGAGGGAGTCAGGACTAAGGATGAGGTAGGTCCATACAAAGCATCTGAGGCCAGGAAAGGTATACTGCTGGAAGAACTACAAACGTGTGTGTGGTGTTTTCAGGTTTGATATCTTGGATTCTTATTGAAGGTTTGCTTAAATTCTGTGCTGCATTTCTTTGGCCTACAGTTGAAATACACACCCAGAACAAACTATTGAAATACGCCCCTGTGCTGTATCCACTTTATGAATAGCCTCGGTTCCTCCCAATGCTGCAGTGTGATGAAAAACCCCTCAAAGCTCTTTTAATTTTGTCTGAACGTGATTGACAGCGAAAGCTTATTTCAGGAGCTGAATCGGAGTTGATTTGGGATGTGCAGCACGTTAATGTGTTTTACTAACACAGTTCAAAGTGTGAATACCTTGTTTCCCAATTTATTTTAGTCCATCACTCAAACAAAATACCTTCGTCGATGTAGACTGAGGCTCAACAGCGGCTGCTGTTAGTCTGGACCACGGTTAATTATTGTGCGGCTCGTCAAGCCTTAATTGGTGGCTCGCATGGTAGCTTATAACAATATAACAGAGCCAATACATTTTTAAAAATCTGCTACATAAATATACAATGAACACTACACTTCAAACACACAAACATCATCATCAAACGCTGTATTTCTCCTTTCACCTCAATTAATGTTGTTTCCAAAAGGGGGGTAACTGTCAAACCTGGCAACGCAGCAGGCTTACAGCATTGTTTGCAACACCGGCTCACTTGACCGCAGTGCACGCTTGCAGCCCATGATAGCTCAGCTAGCCAGCGTGACATGCACAGGGCACAAAATGGATCGATTTCTAATTAAAAAAAGACAAAAGCCAGACATAACGAATGGTGAAGATAAAGAGTCTGAGGAAGCAGCAAACGAAAATGTATCCTCTCTTAATCCAACCATCACGCAGCTCTGCCCTGATAATCGTGCTGCTTTGGGAAGGGAAATAATTGAACTGCAAACAAATGACATTCTCCAAGATGAACTCAGAGCAGATGTTGGCCACTTCTGGTGTTTGGTTTCTGAAGCAGACTTTCCCACTTTGAAACCACTTGTACAGAAAGTGATGTCTTTCTTTATGAGCACATACTCTTGTGAGTCAACCTTTTCAACCGTGAAAACTATTAAGAGGAAACAGAGAAACCGGCTGACCCATGTTTATCTTGAACGCCTCGCTGTGATTGCAACAACAAACTATAAATACAACATGAAGAAAGTCAAGGACATGCATGCCAGCTTCCGCTCGTCCCAGTATTAAGGTAAATATGGTCTTAATTGAAAATATATTGGCTCTGTTGTTTCTTTTTTTTGTGGGATGACCAGTTTATATGTAGAAATGCTCATCTGTGTGTGTGAGACTTGGTATATTGTCGTAAAAGTGGCTCTCCCCTTGACTTTGCTCTGCCAATGTGGCTCCTGTGAAAAAAATGGTGACCATTAAGTGGTCTGGACCATTAATTGTAGCTGCGACGCAAAATAACTTCCTGGCATGCTGGAAGTCGGCCAGTCCTCTAATGTTCCTGTTTGGCTGATCAGATATGGAAAAGTACAATCCTGAATTCCATCAACCATGGTGGACAACAAAGGCCTCCTGATTAGTTTAAAGAAGCTGTCAGCGCTACACACTGCATGGCAAGTCCTAAGGTTAGGTCCAGAAGTATTTGGACAATGACACGTTTTCTGTCATTGAGCCCCTCAAAATGGAGGGTCTCTGTATAAAACGGCTTTATTTGCTAAACTGCCAAATATTTCCGTAAAACCTCTTAAATTAAAGCTGAAGGTTTGCATGTTTATCACATCTTGCTTGTTTTACCTCAAATCCACTGTGGTGGTGTATAGAAGCAAGATTATAAAAACTGTGTCATTGTCCACATACTTCTGGACCTAACTGTATTTTTAATAAAAATGCATCTTGGGGGCAACTTTGGGTGCTCATTATGTGACATGTCAGCAATATCAATCACAGCTCATCTCATGATCTTTCTTTCTGCTCCTTTCTGGTTCTCAGCAAGGAAATTAAAACTGTTGGTTCCTGCTACACCCAGGGCCCTGTAGGTTTTTACCTGTAATTCATTTCAAAATGGATTAATACTGCAGATTCCGAGGGATTACAAGGTCTGAGGTTTGGAGGAAATGAATACTGACATTTTTTTGTCCAAGTACGTGTTTTGACTACTGAGTGATGGGCTGCCAAATATCAAAAATTGTTTATCTTTTTCTTCCTGATATACTTCAAAATCTTGAACTTACTCTCCTCACATTTAGCCAAATTTGCTCATATTTGACACAAATATGAACGTAAAATATGCTGAATGTAAAATGAATTTGGAATTTTCGAACAGTCTTGCCAAAATGTGAACTTTAATTTAAAAAAAACTTACAAATAGCCAAATGTAACATCCCTTGACTCACTTTTATCACTATACATCAGCATTAACAATATTATGCCATGCTGGACATAACAGTTTGTTAAGTTTTGTTGCATTTCATGTCTCGCCACATGTAGCTTTATGTGCAGCGAGAGATTTACGTTCAGCATTTAGATTTTGGTTTGTTTATAATTCCAAGGCTGAATCTGCTTTGCAGCAAACTTTCTGCACTCACCAAAGGCCTTCTTGGGCCCCACCAAGCGGAGAGTGAAGGGTATACCCCTCAGCTGCTCTTTCAGCATCTTAGCCACCTCGTAGTGTCGACACCCCACAATGCTCTGGTCATTGATGGCCTCGATGTGGTCACCAACACACACTGTCTTCAGGCGGTCTATGGTGCTGCCTTCCTTTATTCTCTGGAGAAAACATTTCGTGCCTGTGAGTACACGCTCTTTCAAAATTTTGCATGATAAAGCTCGCCGGCGAGTTCACCTTGATGAAAGCATATCCAGCTCCGTTGTCTGTGATAGTGAGACCCAGTGCATCCTCTGTCTTTGTCACCTCCACCTCCTTGGTGTCCCCTCTGACGTGAGCGAAGATGAAGTCTTCCAGGCCGATCTGCCCCCCCAGCAGCTTCTGCATGTCCACTTTATGAGAGTTGAGGGTGCAGAACAAGATCTAAGTGCAAGAGCAGGATAAGACAGTAAAACTGTGACTGTGGTGTCAGAATTTTTGAATGTGAATGTTATTTGGTATATCTATTATGATTATTACCATCAACACAACAAACTCTCTTTTCATGTGATACCAAATTAAAAAACTTTTAAATAGAAAGTTAAGGGTAGTTGAATCATTTACTGCACTTGTGAATGTAGCTTCTGTGGTAATTCTCTGGAATGAATTTCTTCCTTCCTCTTTTCTAAAAAATGCAAAAGGAGTTATTTAATAAATAAACAGTAGAGGGCAGTAGAGCCAAACAATATTATTACATTGGCCCTTCTGTGATGAGCCATTAATATTATAACTCATTCACATTTAAAGCATGTTTCATTCATTGCGTACAGACATTTTAATTATGCATTTTTGTTTGTTTGTTTTTTTCATTCAGGACAACGCTCAGTGAGTGAACTGTGACCACTTCCCATTGGTTATTGCTCACTGTACCTCTTGGCAGGTGGAAGAGTCCAAGGTAACTAAGGAACTGTTATTGTAAGCTGCTGCTGCTGAGGTCAAGGAAATGTTGTTGTAATCCTCACTATCACCAACTAATTGCCTGATGTTTCCCGTGGACTGACTGAAGTTCAAGGTTGTCAGATATACAGCATGTTAAAAACTCAATTAGTGAGTTATTTCTGTATTTAAGAGAAGATCCCTTATAAAGGCCATTATATTAGCTATAACTTGTTTGAGGAGTCTAATTTTTACAATTTACTTACAAGGTAAGGCTCCAACATACACACTGCTCCGTATTAAGAATAATCTTGCTAACTGTTATCTAAAGTGCTTATTCTTATTAGGATCACTGGAGACACACTGAGCACAGTACACTTTGGTCTGCTGAGCTAAGCTGCCATAGAGTCAAAACAGGGAGACTAACACATTCACAGCAAGGAAGAGTAAGAGTTTAAGACCGTTACAGCAGTAACATTATAAGCTCTGCCTCTTTTGCACTCACCACACATCATTCTGTCTATGATTGTCAGCTGAATGTCTGCAGTGAATATGTACCGGTGTTATCTCCAAAAATTGGAATGTCATGGAAAAGTTATTATCTTTTTTTTCTTTTTTTTTTTTTTTTTTTTTTTTTAATTTAAATCAAAAAGTTACACTTTCATGCAATGTCAAATAATCACAAGTGTTTCAGGTCTTTTAATGTTGATGATCATCTCTTACATTTAGTGGGAAATATTGTCATATTTTGAGTTTGTTTGGTTTTTTTAGCCGTGCACCATGATTATTGAGAGTGGAACAGAAAAATGCTTGAGACGTTTGGGTTTCCATGTAATGATGAATAAAGATGAATAAAACGTGTGTTTGATGTGATATCCTGTGTTAATCTTGTCTTGCTGACATAGACTTTAAGCACTGAGTAATTGTGTAACATGAGGAATGGAAACACACTCATGGCTGGCTGATGCCTGACAAGATTGCCAAGGTTAGCTTGAATGAAACCTACTTACTTCAGCTCCAGTCTTCCACGTCTATATGTTTAGACAGATAGGAAAAGCCTTGATGGTGGACTTTATATCGCCACGGATAGCTCATAGATAACATGCTGCATGTTTATTGATCTGTTGCCAAGTTTCTATTTTCAAGACGTCTACTGAGAATCAATGACCGACCCTTAGATTTTGAAAAGGTTAACCTCAACCACAAAACAAAAGGCATTTTTTCAGCACTGGGATACCATTTATGTATGTGCTCAGTTGTGCTTTGTATTTCAATCACTAACATTTTAGGTCAGCAAGTAAGTGTGGTTTCCTGCTGCACATTTTATGTTCACATTGCTGTTGAACTGACTTCCAGCTGCTCTGTCTGAAGTACAAAAAATAACTATTGATAAGTCTTTCTGTTCTCTGGCTTTTGGTTGTCTGGTATCAGGCTCTGTGTAGTTTGGACAGTCGTGACCTACTAAAGATTCTTTGCAGATTTCTCTCATACTTGAGGATTTTGGCCCTGTTGGCAGCTGAAAACATCACTTTTGACTTCCTTTGATGCAGTAAAAGAACTGTTTAGTCTCATGGTGTTGTAAAGACCTTTTGGAAGTGCAAATTTAAATGTATTTTTTTTTAGTGTCTATAAAACACAGACGCCATTGAACTCTAGATCATATCTGGGTAGGATTGTGTTATTTCTAGGACTATTATGTGGGGACTTCCCAATTTTTACACACAAAGGTCAGTTTATTTGTCTTGAGGAGTACTAGTTAAATGGGTCTGCCTGGGTTTCCCTAGCTGAATTTATACAAAGCTTGACTTGAAAATGAATGAGGCATAACAGGTACAGTAAAACAGTCATTTTCAGGGTATTTGCACCAGTGGAACAATGGAACAAAACCACATCTTTAACTTCACTTTGTTATTTGAATCACAAAGCTAAATGCTATTCACCTGATTTAGCTTTGCTCTGAAATGTCACTGTAGCATAATAGCCTTTTTTACTGTTTACTAACACTGTCTGGTTATTTGTTTCCATTATTGATCCTGGTCACACGAGTACAAAGTCTGGCAAACGGTGCAGAGGTGAAATGATCCTCGGTGCATCATGGAAAAAAGACTAACATGGAAACCTAACACCCATAGGCAGCTTGCGTGCCTGACAGCAAATGCAAAAAAAAAAAAAGAAAAGAAAGAAAGAAAAGAAATGGTGTTTTCAACATTTTCACCATTTTTGAATGTTTATATGCATATCTGGGTTTGTACCTCTGAGGGGGAGATGTTGAACACTTCAGCGATCTTGGCGTACAGCTCCTTGACGTTGGTGAATCCGTGGATTCGGCCTGTGGGACTCCCGTGGGCCAGCTGGGTGTGGAAGATGAGTCTGGGTCTCGGGTAGTCTTGTGGACCAGTTGGCGGTGGTGAAGGAGGCGGAAGCGGAGGAGCTGTGGGCTCCACACAAGCCTGAGTCTGCCTCTGGTTCTGGGCCTCCTGTTCCTCCGTGACCTGGGCCACTGCCGCCATGGAGTCCTGCGGGCTCATAGCCTCCCCGTTCTGCATCAGGCCCAAGCTCAGGTATGGCCTTCCTCTTGGTTCCTTGACGGTGCGCTGATCCAGCGATGAGAGAAACTAACCAGCCACCTGGACTTTTAGGGTGAAGACCGTGAATGAATTAGTGATGAGAACAGCCTGGTAACAGTAGCTGGAAGAGTCCAGCCAGACCCTGCTGGGTAGAAACCCAACTCCCTCAGAGTTGAGGGTTGTATGTGTCACCCCTGAGGCTCTGGCAGCTCACGCATAGAGAACACTAACAAAACACGTCAGGTAAAATTTCTTCATACACACACAGTCAAAACTAATCCCTCATATCAGTCTGCCTGCGAGATTGTTGCTCTCACATGACGTTGGATGTGTGAACATCCGTCCGGAGTGTGAAAACACATGCACGTCTGCAAAACGGTTTTCAAAGAGGCTGACAGTGTCCCATTGCTGCAGGTAACATGATATCACTGCCACTGCAGGCCTCACTGCCACTGCATTGACAGAAATTGGGAGTTGCTGGGATGAATCCTTGGTGATGCACTGACCTTTTTGACCCCACGGATACAGGAGTCAGTAAACAGGTGGTTGATTCACTTGGGCCATTGATGAATTTTATCATGACAAGGTTTAAAAATGCCAGTTTCTGATGTCGGGTACGCAAAATGTGTGCACAGGAGGCAGTAAACAATAATTACTGATGATATCTAAAAGGTAAAAAGAAGTGTGTAGAATATAGTCAAATTATACAATTTTAAATTATGGGACAGAACATGAGCCTCTCAGTACTAAATTTGACAAATGAAACATCTGGATATCTTGGAACACACTGGCCACTGTACTGACGTGTAATGGAAACAGGGCTAAGAAGAAGTATAATGTAATTTGAGAGACACATCACGCTACGACCCTCAGCTGAGATTGAAACTGACCAAAAACCTACAGCTTGTTAAAGGATCTTGCATCCATCAGCAGACATGGAACTTGAATCAATAAAATCAAGTTTAACGTGTAGAGCCCAAATGGGTGTCTTGGCAAACCACACACTGACACAAAGCCACTATGTTAACAGTCTGTTTTTCTTTTGAGCAACCAATCAATGAAGAGACATGATCTCATGGACAAATTCCCATTTTTTTCCACCATCTTAATCATTTTATTTGTCACACTTTGCCCCACGTGACACGTTGCTCATGTGGAAATCAGCGGAGCTTTCTTGTCCAGGCACAAAGAGCTATCTCACTCTCTCTCTGTTTGGATTGGGAAATTCCACATAAATCACATTTTGAAATGCCATCTGGGAATGTGTCACCAGCATTGTGATCCCATGTCAACGTCTTGTGGACAGAAGTTCTTTCCAGTGAAGGTGTGTACGGTATGGAGGGTTTGAGATGCTCAAACAATTGACTAAATGTCTGAAGTTCCAATATAATGCCAGGCTAAATGTCACTTTGCATTTGTTGATTTCTCTCATTTGTTTGCATTTTATTTCATGTAGACATGAGAGTACATGTATAGGACATAATAAGACTGCAATATACCGGGCATCTTTGAAAGTAGATAATACATCTGAGATTTGTTTTTAAATATAAAATGACACAAAAAAAAACCCCAAATGTATCCTTATACGGGACAGATGCATTTCTGTTTCACGCTTCAGAAGAAGTCTGACCCCTGATAGCCTTGTTTTTCCAGATGATATATGATAACATCTATCAGCCAAGGAGGTTGTGTTTTCAGCCAAGATATTGCTAGTTTCTCAAGGTCAGTTCTTACTTCTGCAGATGATAATGAGGATCTCTCTGGCAAAACACGCAGATAAGAGACAAATGAACACACAGAGAAACATATATGATAACATCTATCAGCCAAGGAGGTTGTGTTTTCAGCCTCGTCTGCTGCCTGGCTGGCCGTCAGGTTGGTCAGCAGGATTACATACAAAACAAAAAGGATGGATTTCAAGCAAAGCATACACAGAAAATGAGCCAGGGAAGAGTTAAATTTACAATTCAACTTTTTGATGACGGGGCGGATCCAAGAATATTATTTAAGAGAAATGTTGGGCCTTGGCTGAATTATGGAATCTAACGCTTGACTTTCTGGCTTAATTCCGTTAAATTTTCATTCCAGATATTTAAAATCAAGAGACACTGAGGTTTCCCTCAATCACAGTGACATTTGTAAAGTACATAATACAGTTAGAAAGTGATAAAACAATGATTTAGTAAAAAACAAATGCAAACAGAAGTGATGGTTAATAACAAGAGACCTAGACTGATCAAAGGGAGGGCAGCAATCATATAGCAAGAAAAAGGGGTAATTCGTAAATTTTGGAGATGAATAAGACAAAGTTTAACTCTTCAGGGGGTAGTGCATATGAAACTAAAACTTTCTGCTAAGAGATCAGCGTCTTTACATTTGTGCATTAATGAAAAATGCTACATTTTTAACACAATAACTTTCTGACTCTGCAGTGATTATGACGCATAACAGAGTAGTAAAGGAAAATTACAACGAAAGCTAAAAAAAAGGGTTTCTACTAACAGTGAAGGCTCATACAAATAATCACTACTAAAGATAGGGCCGTTTATCTATTTTGGTCTGAAAAATGTTGACGTCATTTACAAATATTTACTAAATCAATTTGGAGTAATGGATGTGTGGTTTTAAAGGAGAGCACTTACTGTGACTAATAACTTTTATTTATTCTATTTTTTCATTCATACAATTATGATCTACGGTGCTGAATATGAATTTCACAATACCTCACTGACACACAGAAACTGTCAACTTTAGGGTTGTGATATTATGAGTGGTTAATGTTCCCAAGCAAAACCATTCAAATAACCAAAGAACTGCCCCTCAGTGCATCACATATTTCGTTATGAGGCCTGATTTCCTCTTTATCTGCTCTTGTTTCCTGGCAGATGAGCTGGAAGAGAAGACCGGGGGCTGGCCCTTGTAGTCCAGATTGTTTGAGGGCTTTGTGTTTGCTGTTTCATGTGACAGTACACTGCCTCCTCAGTGTCTGCGAGCGTGGCAGTGCCTGAGTATACCTGGTGAAGAAAAGGGGCTTTCGGTGTTTTGTATGCAGCTGCTGCCTGATAATGATCAGTTTTCTTTTTTAAAGCATCCAATTCCAGAAATGATGTGGTATTTATACACTAAGAATATCTTCAATAAAATGTCATGAGAGGACCTGAGACAGGAAGCTTTATGGCTTGCTTTCATGCATTTTCAAGCATAGGTTTAGCTGTTATAAAAGGTATAAAACTGATTTCAACCAATAGCTTTAAAAAACTGTGTGACCAAAACAGGTCACAAACATTAACAATAGCATGATCAGCGGTTCATAGTTTTACGACACACATGGAAGTTAAGGCAACTCTCAAAGAGTACAACACAATACCTGCTGAAATGGAAACCCAAACTCAAGCTTTTAATGCAAAAATACTATCTTTAAACAACCACTTTCTGAGCATATTTCATCTGCGATTACATAAGGTAGTCAGAAGTAACACACACAGTCACCCAACGTAACAACAATGTGACTTGGGACAAATACGACTTTGGCCTCATGTCCTTGGTCTGCTGGTTGTACACTATGGTGTGAGGGGGGGGGGGCACTATGACCTTCGTCGCGTGCTAAAAATGAAGTGTTTTCAGTGCCTTTGCATTAATGTAAAGGCCACCAACGACGCAGAAGACTGGCCGTCTGTGTCACACATGCAAAATCATAAAACCAGGATTTATGCTTATTGCTCAATGGCTCATTATGATTCAGATTAAACAAATGTCATTTTCTAATTTAACAGGTGCAGACACCTTTCATAATACTCATCGCTTCAGTGCACAGTTATTTTTGTGTTTTTAAAGCCCATACAAAAATAGCACACACACTCTCTAAAGTAAAACACCCTTTACCTGTATTTACTGGGTATGTGTGTGCTATTTTTTTTTTTTTATCTATTGTCGCAATTACGGCACCATTATATTTAGGACATAACCTAGGTTTCATACAGTGAAATTTAGCTTTTTTGCGTGTGGATGTAAAGCAGTACAATATCTCAACAGCACTAGCTGCTGCCCCACCCTATTATACCCAAACAGTCCTTTTATCAGTGAGCCACAGTGTGATGTGGCACATGTAGCGCTGTTGTCAAATCCACGGTAAAACCACACTGTCGGCCAATATTTACCATGCTGACCATACGTGAAATGCTAAATCCACTTGATTAAAAGCACTATACAAGCAAATAAAAACACAAGGCTGAACATACATAGGCTTTAAAAAAAAATAAATGAAAGGACTGCCCTGATACCATATAAGGTAATGGGCGGTCTTCGTAAGACCACCACTCCGCTCTAATTGGACAACCGGTCTGACATGACCGCTTTTACGAGAGTCGTTCCCGCCGCTGATTGGTCGGCTGACTTGGTCCGATTTAAACTCATTACCTTAATCAAGCGGAGATGAAGTAAGGACAAAAAAAAAAAAGAAGGAGAAGCCAAACAAGAACGGTGAGTTCTGGAGCCCGGCGATTCTGGCTGAGGAAAGGATGCTTGAAAATAAGAGGGAGAGATTGAAAACCTTCCTCAGGAAGATCGACGAGAAGGCCATAGTGAGAATCAAGCACTTCATGAAGGAG